>JAKOOJ010000044.1:3546825-3939325 GCA_022577455.1 Arizona elegans
AGGTAGATGGAGGGAGGGAGGGATGGATAGATGGAAGATGGATAGATAGATAGATAGATAGATAGATAGATAGATAGATAGATAGATAGACAGACAGATGATGGAAGTTAGGGAGGTAGGGAGGTAGGTAAGTAGGTGGATGGATGGATGGATGATAGAAGTTAGGTAGATAGGTATGGTAGGTAGATGGATGGATGGATGGATGGATGGTAAATAGATAGATAGATAGATAGATAGATAGATAGATAGATAGATAGAAGACAGACAGACAGACAGACATAGATGATTGAAGTTAGGTAGGTAGGTATAGTAGATAGGTAGATGGAGGGAGGGATGATGGAAGATAGATAGATAGACAGACAGATAAATGATTGAAGTTAGGTAGGTAGGTAGGTAGGTGGATGGATGGATGTATAGATGATAGATAGATAGATAGATAGATAGATAGATAGATAGATGTCATCATCATCATCATTTTAGCCATGGTCTATCTACTGAAGGATGAAGGCCTCTTCTGCATGTTTCCAACCTGTACGCTCCTGGGCTTCCTTTTGCCAATTGTGTGTTATTTAAGGAGCAGAATAAATCAAAAGTCCAATTTGTTTTAGGGGGGGAAACAAGAGCAGCAAGATAATTATTTATTTTTATTTCATCGTTTGCGTACATTTTTATCATACCTCATTTTTTCCCCTTTTACCCCCGCCCCTCTCCCTTTTGTCCTTTTACTTGGCATCATCGGGGTATCTATTTTGAGTAGTTCAGAGAACCGGTAGTAAAAATTCTGACTGGGCCCACCCCCATCTATTCTCTGCCTCCCAAGTCCCAGCTGATCGGGAGGAAATGGGGATTTTGCAGTAACCTTCCCTTGGATTGGGGAGGGAATGGAGGTTTTACAGTATCCTTCCCCTGGAGTGGGGTGGGAATGGAGATTTTGCAATATCCTTTCCTTGCCACACCCATGCCATGCCAAGTAATAATTTTAATTAGCAATTTTATGATGTTTGTGTGTCTATATTTTTCTTGACTGTACACCGCCTTGAGTCCTACGGGAGAAAGGCGGTATAGAAATATAATTAATTAATTAATTAATTAATTAATGATAAATAAATAAATAAATAAATAAATAAATAAATAAATAAATAAATGCCCACCAAGCCACAGCCACAGAACCAGTAGTTAAAAAGTTTGAAACCCATACTGGTCTGGTTGCAGAATAGGTGAAGCCAACCTCCTCCTCCTCCTGCCAAATTATAACAGGATAACAAATGTTGTCTATCCCTCTAGCGGATCTCCCTGCATGCAGGAAATGTACGAATCAAATAGATTTCAGCCCATTTGGGGACCAAAACTAAATCTCTGCAGGGAACGATTGTAACTGCCAAAAGCCATTTCATCATGTCAGTTGGTTCTGGAGATGATTCTAAGGGAGTCCTGACTCTGAGGTTTTTGCTAAAGCTTTGCAAACAAATCAGATTTCCGAGATGGCCTGCTTATTAAATAAAAGAAAAAGATGGAATCCAGCAGTTAAGCATTATTAAAATGAACAGAGGCCAGGCCTCAAAATAGCCACGGGGCTTATTTCCCTTATGGTGAGAGAAAATGACCTCTGCAAAAGCCAAGTGTGAAAAATTCAGTGGTTGCCTTTCCCTTCTGTTCCTTTTCGAAAGGCAACGGTGTGCCAGAAATTTCCCTTTATTGCACAAATAGCAACCAAAGATACCCAGCCGGCTTTCATGCCTAAAATGGGACTAGAACTCACCGTCTCCTGGTGATTGGCCCAAAGGCACCCAGTCGGCTTTCATGCCTAAAACGGGACTAGAATTCACAGTCTCCTGGTGATTGGCCCAAAGTCACCCAGTCAGCTTTCATGCCTAAGGCAGGACAAGAACTCCCTGTCTCCTGGTGATTGGCCCAAAGTCACCCAGTCGGCTTTCATGTCTAAGGCGGGACTAGAACTCACCATCTCCTGGTGATTGGCCCAAAGTCACCCAATTAGCTTTCATACCTAAGGCAGGACTAGAACTCATCATCTCCTGGTGATTGGCCCAAAGTCACCCAGTCAGCTTTTATGCCTAAAACGGGACTAGAACTCACTGTCTCCTGGTGATTGGCCCAAAGACACCCAATCAGCTTTCATGCCTAAGACGGGACCAGAACTCCCTGTCTCCTGGTGATTGGCCCAACGTCCCGCAGCCAGCTTTCATGGTTAAAAGGCAAGACTAGAACTCACCGTCTCCCAGTTTGGGAGAGCCGCTTTGGACAGCGAGAGGGACGGCACATAGATTTAATAAATCAGTGATCACCGTGTCTTCCAGCTTCCATCGGGGGGAATTGCTGGGGTCCGGTTATCTTTGGCGGATGCTGAGAAGAGCCCCATTTGCTTGGATTTTTGTGGCAAGGCTGGGATTTGAATCCCATGGTGCTTTGCCTGTAATTGCGAGCGCTCGGGATAAACAGATGCAGATGACGGTGGAAGGAAGCGAGCGCCGAAACGCCTGATTCCGAGGGCCTAATTTTCATCAGCTCGCTTGACTTTTTATAGCAACTCAAAAATGGGAGAGTGACTAATGAGCAGTGATTCTGAAGTGTGTTTGCCTTGATTGAGACTAATTATTTTTTTTTAATAAAGGACAGAAAAATAATTAAAATGGGAGAGGGGAGAAAAACATGTGGCAATAAGTGATTCGTTTCCCCTTCTCGGTTGCCGTCCTTGAAACGGTTGATGAATGTATTATGGCGGGGAGCGTTCGAGGGTTAGGAACTTTATGGTAAGGTGGTCTAGAGATCATCTAGACAAAGCCCACGGGGGATGGGACAAAGTAACCTGAGTCACCTGTTGTTCTGTGAATGATGGAGGTTTTGTTGTTCTTGTTATTCTTCTTCTCCTCCTCCTCCTCCTCCTCTTCCTTCTGTTTCTCGTTCTCTCTCTCCTTCTCCTTCTCCTTCTCCTTCTCCTTCTCCTTCTCCTTCTCCTTCTCCTTCTCCTTCTCCTTCTCCTTCTCTGAGGTTAGGAAGATTGTCCTGAGGAGGATCTATCTCTGTGATCATTGAGAGTCACCACCAACATGATATCATCTTCTCCTTCTCCTTCTCCTTCTCCTTCTCCTTCTCCTTCTCCTCCTCCTCCTCCTCCTCCTCCTCCTCCTCCTCCTCCTCCTTCTCCTTCTCCTTCTCCTTCTTCTCCTCCTCCTCCTCCTCCTCCTCCTCCTCCTCCTTCTCCTTCTCCTTCTCCTTCTCCTTCTTCTCCTCCTCCTCCTCCTCCTCCTTCTATCTCTCCTTCACCCTCTCCCACTCCCACTCCTCTCCTTCACCTTCTCTTTCTCTGAGGTTAGGGAGATTGTCCTGAGGAGGATCTATCTCTGTGATCATTGAGAGTCACCTTCTTCTTCTTCTTCTTCTTCTTCTTCTTCTTCTTCTTCTTCTTCTTCTTCTTCTTCTTCTTCTTCTTCTTCTTCTTCTTCTTCTTCTTCTTCTTCTTCTTCTTCTTCTTCTTCTCCTTCTTCTTCTTCTCCTCCTCCTCCTCCTCCTCCTCCTTCTCCTTCTCCTTCTCCTTCTCCTTCTCCTTCTTCTCCTCCTCCTCCTCCTCCTTCTATCTCTCCTTCACCCTCTCCCACTCCCACTCCTCTCCTTCACCTTCTCTTTCTCTGAGGTTAGGGAGATTGTCCTGAGGAGGATCTATCTCTGTGATCATTGAGAGTCACCACCAATATGATATCATCTCCTCCTCCTCCTCCTCCTCCTCCTCCTATTTCTCCTTTTCTTCTCCTTTTCTTCTCCTTTTCTTCTCCTTTTCTTCTCCTTTTCTTCTTCTTTTCTTCTCCTTCTCCTTCTCCTTCTCCTTCTCCTTCTCCTTCTCCTTCTCCTTCTCCTTCTCTGAGGTTAGAGACAGATTGTCCTGAGGAGGATCTATCTGTGTGAGAGTCACCACCAACATTTCTCCTCCTCCTCCTCCTCCTCTTTGGCCATCTAGCGGTCCTCTTGTTTTCTGCACCCATCTCAGATATTCTTAAATTCAACTCTTAAGTTAATTCTCGCTGGCATCGAGAGGTGAGCTGAGGCTGTTTTCTTAGCTCCCGGTTCAGTATTCAGGGAATGCGGAAAATGTTAAACTCTGGAGTTCACTGCAATCATGGCCCAATTAAAGTGACTTTAAAAAGCAGCGTAGACAAATCCCTAAAGGACAAAAGCTTTCCGAGCGACTAGACTTGATCGCCACGTGACATTTGGAAGCAACACAGCCTAAATGTCAGTTGCTAAGTGGGACAGGAGAGCTGCCTTTTTCTCAATTTATTATTATTTTTTTGTGCATGCCTTTGATCAGCACAGGAGGCCCATGAATAAACACTGTGCCATTTTAGCCCCTCGCTTTCATTGGATTATTTTTCGTTATTATTTTAAATAGTTAGAGTGGTGCAGTGGCCTAGAGGCGGAGCTCTCACCTCACAATCAGGAGGCTGTGGGTTCGATCCTAGGTAGGGGCAGATATTTCTCTCTCTGGGCAACACTGAGAATATATCTCCAGAACAAAACTCTGCCCTGGCAACAGGAAGGGCATCCGGCTATTAAAAATACTCTGCTAGCTCCATTCAGTTGCCCAGATTCTACCCCTCCTCAAAGGATTATGGGGTCGTTAAAACGATTATTTTAAATAGTTTGCCCATTTTTTGCGCTTTTCGTCCCATTCTTCCAACCGTGGGATTTCCCGCGATTCTGTGCGTTTTCATTAGCATGTTCTTGTGGTTATTGTTGTTTTAAAAAGAAATATCTAGTTGGTGCCTTTTGTTCTCGGTCAACCTTCTATTCTCCAAAGTGGGGGGAAAAAAAGCGAAGACTAAACGGGCTTTAAATAATTCATTTTGTGACACTTCCAGTCTGACCCGCCGTTATGAAGATCCATAGATTTCCCCAGGTGGGAATGATTGCCCATTCTTTAAACCATCTAAATTGTCTTTTTTTTTTTTTTTAAGCATCAGGTTTCCATTCTTCATTTTTTTTTTTTTTAAGCTCTGCTTCTGTGAATCCTTTAGCAGGATTTGAACAATTGTACAAAGGTCAGCACAGTCAATGCCCTGGGTTTAAATTTCCTGGCTGCAGAAATAGAAATAAATGTTATGTATTGCAGCACAAAGAAATATCCAGGATGAATACGATCCATTCTAGGAAAATTGCTGTTTTCAGTGAAAGGGGGTCCGTTTAAAGCAGCAAACTCCGATCCTCCCACTTTTCTTCATTTCCCAAATAAATTTTCTCTTTGTTTCCCAAGTTTTCGGCGGTTCAGATAATACACTTCCACCAGGCTCTCGTGGAAAGGGGAGGAGAAAAAACCAAGGTTTTTACACCTGGGCATGTTAAAAACCAGAGAGAATAGAATAGAATAGAATAGAATAGAATAGAATAGAATAGAATAGAATAGAATAGAATGGAATGGAATGGAATGGAATGGAATGGAATGGAATGGAATGGAATGGAATGGAAGGGAAGGGAAGGGAAGGGAAGGGAAGGGAAGGGAAGGGGTCCACCAGCAGCCTGTGGAGCTGGCAGGGGAGTCGGACAGTGAGGAGGCTGGGAAGGAACATGGGCCAGTCCTGGAGTTAGGGGAAAGCCCAGACAAGGGATCTGTGTCGGAGACAGAGATGGGGCCAGGGCCATCTGGGAGCGATACGTGGACTCCGGAACCTCCAGAGTCAGATAGCAGGGAGGCAGAGGAACAGGAGGAGCCTGTTCCTAGTGCACGTATGCAAAGAGTTGCCAGAAGGCAAGAGCAGCTAAAGCAAAAAGGACAACTCAGGAGTAAGGCCAGGAGATGATTGGCCCCCTCCCAGAAGGCTTAAAAGAGCAGCAACGGCTCTTGGGATCTTTGTAGGAAAGCAACGTTGCTACATTTGTTTCTTGTCGGTATCTCTTGCTTCTGAACTTCGTGGGGTTTTGCCAAGAAAAGCCTTTGGCAGGGTGCCAAAGAAGACAAAGGTTGGTGATAAGGCCGAAGGACTGTTTATGAAGAATTTGCTTTGGAATTAATTTGGACTAAGCTGAGAATGAAGGAATTCTCCGCTGTTCTAATAAAATACCCTCGTTTAGGACTGATTGCGTCTGGTAATAACTACTTGGGCCTTGGTCACAACAAGTTCCCAGTTTTCTCCATCAAGGTCATTTTCTTGAACTTCTACAACTGCCCTGCTTTCTTCCATTGTTAATTTTGCACCCGGATGCAAGCAAAGTGAGAGACGTGCTATTTAAAAAAAAAAAAAAAGATTTACTGCACATAAGTGAAAGGAAAGGGTTGAAGAAGCTATTATGGAATCTGTGATTGCTTGATAGATATCGTGCTTAAAGAGCCAGAGATTCTGATGTAATTGCACTTAGGGGTTTTATGTGATAAGAAGATTAAGGAGCCCTTTCCATAGGAGATTTCTTTCTGCCTGATGAAAATAATTGGAGGCAGTAATCATACGTCGCTTAAAACATTTTGCGCAGCTACCTGTGAACCGGAATAAACTTCCCTCGCTGAGGACGGTTTGCATCTAAAGATGTTATGAAATGTATTCCTGCCTGATTTCTTCCTTGGAATATCTACCTGATTCCAGATTTGGAGGCAAGCTCTCCAACCAGCCTTGGTTTGCAAACCATCCGAAAGCTTAGCCCACAGTGGATATTTTTCCTGGGAGAAGGACCATGCAGGAGAGCCAACAACTGTCTTGTATTGTTAGAAATTCTGTTTTATATAAAGCACCATAGAGGGTACAGTCACCATGTGCTTTACTGCTCAACTATTTTAACCATAACATAACAGGAAACAGGGAATTCAACTTAGAACAAAAAAGCTTAGAATATATACCAGTGATGGAGAACCTTTTCGACACTGAGTGCCAGAAAGGAAACACGCACGCGCACACTCGTCTGGGCCCCAACCCAGAAGAGAAGCTGCCCAGGGCGCATATGCGCGCACCCAAAAATGAATTTCCAGTTTCTGGCGTGCAAAAATGTGCGCTGACCAGCTAGTCTTCAGGGTTTCTGGCACGAATGCGCACATGACAATCAGCTAGCCGGTCCATATGCTCACCTAGGAAAACGGAAGACCAGCTTTTCCAGTTTTCGGCACTGCCACACACACAAAGGCCAGCTGATTGTCGTGCGTCCATGAATGCCAGAAACCCGGAAGGGGAACGGGCAATGCCGCGTGTGCCAGGTTCGCCATCACAGATAACAGTAACAGAGTTGGAAGGGACCTTGGAGGTCATCTAGTCCAACCCACCCACCCCCCACTCACCCAGGAGACCTATACTAGGGATTCGAACCGCCGAACTGCCAACCTTTCTGGTCAACAAGCTCAGTGTCTTAGCCACTGAGCCACCTAGCCAAGTGTATATACCATAAATCCAAACTTGTAAATACTGCCATCTACTGGCTGAATACTACTGTAGTTGTTGCATAGAAACACATTCCAACAATGTATTCCAACATGTATGAGCCGCCCTGAGTCTTTGGAGAGGGGCGGCATATAAATTTAATTAATTAAATTAAATTAAATTAAATGACTCTTGGCAATTCTGTAAGTCAGTTTCAAGCGCTGGAGAAATCAGGAGATTCAGGCAGTTTGAACGAGTGTAAAGATTTAGTGCCAGCTTAAGCTCTCTATAAGAATCTGAGCTACTAACAATCAAGGGAAATGAGCGGAAAATAAGAAAGGCATTCAGTTAAGGAGCCTGGGCTTAGATCTCTTGTGGGCACGCAGCGACTCATGACTGATGATGCGCTTGACTTCTCCTTCAGTCTCAGCCTAGTCATTCTCCTACAGCCAGGTCTTTTCATGTCTTCCTATCTTGCGCTCCTTTTTTGAGTAGCTTAGCAACGTACCTTGCTTAGCGATGGTAATTCTGATCCCAATTGCGGTCATAAGTCGAGGACTGCCTGTATGAAGAAAAACAATGGCGAAGACATTGAGCTTGTCGATCAGAAAAGTCGGCAGTTCGGCGGTTCGAATCCCTACTACAGGTCTGAGCAGAGGGTTAGACTAGATGACCTCCAAGGCCTCTTCCAACTCCGTTACCGTTACCGTTACATCAATTGTATTCACATAATGAATTTCAGTCCTGTATTGGACTGGGGAGCTTAACCCTCCTTGACAATGTGGCTTGCTGGGCCGTTGCTCTGTGTATTTATCTCAACCCAGGATTCGTGGGTTCTCAATCGTAGCTTACAGCCTTAATTCCAAAACAACTGCAACAACTTATTAAGCAATCGGTGGTGAGGCCAACTAGTGGTAGATGGCCTGCATGGATGACTGACTCAGCAATCTCTTTGCTGAGGTATTCGATTCAATTTCGTGTGCCAGCAGTTCCCTGACACAGGACAGCTGGGCCTGTCACGCACTGGTTATTTTTAGATAATGCCAAAAATGCTGGAAAGTTTCCCATTTCTCTTGTCTTTCGTTTCCCCGTTGCCAGAATAATAATAATAATAATAATATTTTTTAAAAAAAATTAAAAAATCTGGAAAGATTTTATTGATTTTATTTCTACTGGAGAGAGATAGGGGAAAGGGAAAATCCTCTCCATTTTTAATCCATTCCTGTCCTGGTTTTATTCCCTGATGGAGCGCAGATCCGGGATCCTCCGTATCTCCGGGGGGAGCTCATTCCAGATCGTAGGTGCCCCCACAGAGAAGGCTCTCCCCCTGGGGGCCACCAGTCAACATTGTTTGGCCGACGGCACCCGGAGGAGCCCCTCTCTATGAGAGCGTACCGGCCGATGGGAGGCTATTGGTGGTAGTAGGCGGTCCCGCAAGTATCTTTCTTTCTTTCTTTCTTTCTTTCTTTCTTTCTTTCTTTCTTTCTTTCTTTCTTTCTTTCTTTCTTTCTCTCTCTCTCTCTTTCTTTCTTTCTTTTTTTCTTTCTTTCTTTTTCTCCCTCCCTCCCTCCCTTTCTCCCTCCCTCCCTTCCTATCTTTCCATCCTTCCCCCCTGCTTCCCTGCCTCCCTGCTTCCCCCTCCCTCCCTCCTTTCTTTCTTCTCTTTCTTTCTTTTTTCCTTCCTTCCTTCCTATCTTTCCTTCTTTCCTCCCTGCTTCCCTGCCTCCCTGCTTCCCTCCCCTCCTTTCCTTCCTTCCTTCCTTTCCTATCTTTCCTTCCTCCCTGCTTCCCTGCCTCCCTGCTTCCCCCTCCCTCCCTCCCTCCTTTCTTTCTTTCTTTCTTTCTCTTTCTTTCTTTTTTCCTTCCTTCCTTCCTATCTTTCCTTCTTTCCTCCCTGTTTCCCTGCCTCCCTGCTTGCCTCTCCTCCTTTCCTTCCTTCCTTCCTTCCTTTCCTATCTTTCCTTCCTCCCTGCTTCCCTACTTCCCCCTCCCTCCCTTGTTTCTTTCTTTCTTTCTCCTTCTTTCTTTCCTTCCTTCCTTCCTTCCTATCTTTCCTTCTTTCCTCCCTGCTTCTCTGCCTCCCTGCTTCCCTTCCCCTCCTTTTCTTTCTTTCTTCCTTCCTCTTTCTTTCTTTCTTTCTTTCTTTCTTTCTTTCTTTCTTTCTTTCTTTCTTTCTCTCTCTCACTGTGTGTTTCCTTTGTGCCATGTTGAAAGGGCTTCATGGCTTCCCAGGAACACCGAAGTCGATTGAGGTTAAATCCAATCAAAACAGCACAAAGGTGTAATTAACCCCCCAGGAAAACTTTTGCTCTTGATTTTCTTGTCCTTGCTCTTCCTGCTTTCTGAAAGCCTCCCTTAGAAAAATGGGAAAGAAAAGAGAGTTGGAGCAGAATAATAAAGGTAGAAGGGACCTTGGAGGTCTTCTAGCCCACCCCACTGCTCAAACAGGAGACCCCATACCATTTCAGACAAGGGGCTGCTGCCTGTCCTGGAACTGGATCCCCATTCCAAGTCATCTATATCTCAGGGAAGCTGATTGCAATTCGAGTCATTTTCTTCGCTGCTTTGTTCCCGAAGTAACCTCATTCCAGTGAAAAGATTAGCTTAGACGTTTCGTCGTGTTTTCTCTTTGAGCGTGTTTCTCACTCGTGTCTGGTTGCACAATTAAAACTACAGGGACCTTGTAAGCTACAAATGCCTCTCATTGTTTGTGTATGTGTTTAATTCCCTTCTTCTTCTTCTTCTTCTTCCTCTTCTTCTTCTTCTTCTTCTTCTTCTTCTTCTTCTTCTTCTTCTTCTTCTTCTTCTTCTTCTTCTTCTTCTTCTTCTTCTTCTTCTCCTCCTCCTCCTCCTCCTCCTCCTTCTTCTCCTCCTCCTTTTCCTCCTCCTTCTCCTTCTCCTTCTCTTTCTCCTTTGCTTTCTCCTCCTCCTCCTCCTCCTCCTTCTCCTTCTCCTTCTCCTCCTCCTCCTCCTTTTCCTCCTCCTTCTCCTTCTCCTTCTCTTTCTCCTTTGCTTTCTCCTCCTCCTTCTTCTCCTCCTCCTTCTCCTTCTCCTTCTTCTCCTCCTCCTTCTCCTTCTCCTTCTCCTTCTCTTTCTCCTTCTCCTCCTCCTCCTTCTCATCCTCCTTCTCCTTCTTCTCCTCCACCTCCTTTTCCTCTTCCTCCTCCTTCTCTTTCTCCTTCTCCTTCTCGTTCTCCTCCTCCTCCTCTCTGCAGACCCCACTCCCACGTAGCACTGATGATGTTACCTAGTAGGTTAATGAAAAGTCTGCAAGAAAACCGCCAAGCTCAGAGAACACCAAGGACCCCACAGTCCTCTTCCTCCTCCTCCTCCTCCTCTTCCTCTTTCCAGTGGGAACCAAGTTACATACAGTAGTTACATAAAATTGTGGAAACCTTTTGGGAAAAGTGTATTTTCTAAAACTATCTAATAACACCACTTTTCTTTGGAGTAGTACCATAAAATGATATATCAATGGAAAGATCATTGAACCAAGAATGTGGTTGTCAGGTTACGATGTCGTCTCAAATAAATTGCATTTCCAAACAAATAGTCTTTGATGAAATCTTTCATTTATTGAGCACAACAATCTGTCCCCGACTCCATCGTAGTCAGCACTGACCTTCTGACCCCAAACCCTCCTTTTCCGTTCCCCAATTCTCTGCGTCTCATTGGCCATCTTCCAAGTCACTCTCCCCATATCTACTACTTCAGCTCACAGGAATGTCCCCCCTCCCATCCCATCTCCTAGGGGATAATATCTTCAGGGAAAATAAGTAGGTGAAGAGTCAAGCGTCCTCTTCTCTTCCTTATGTCAGCACTGGAGTGCTGACAGTGGTGTTATTAGCCATCAAACCTCAAAAATACACTTTTCCCAAAAGGTTTCCACAATTTTGGCCACTACTATAGACCACGTTCCTGTTAGACCCAGCTTTGATTGGGAGTTATTATTATTACATTTCTTAGCTTCTGACAAAGTCCCCGAGGGAATTACTACTTACAGACATCTCATTACAAGCCACCAATATACGTAGAGAGGGAAGGAAATGAACTCGGTCCTCTCTCTTCCCCTTCCCTCCGTTCCTTCACAATGATTAGGTGCTATAATTAAGAAAACGCGGCATCTGATTTCTAATCTTTCTCTCTATTTAAATTTAATTGATTTCTCTCCGACTGAATCACCTTCCGCCCAGCTTAGCCTGAGCTGGGAATAAGCTTCTCGCATTATAAAAAGTGCTTTTTTCCCCCCTTCGCTCAGCTTGCTGGAGAACAAGGGTGTCCAACCTTGACCGATTTCAGACCCGTGGGCTTCAACTCCCAGAATTCCCCAGCCAGATGTGCACCTCTGCTTGGATACTTCCTGCTTTAGGCCCACATTTGCAAGCGCAGAACTCTCCTCCGCTAACAGTTAGCACTTGCTTATGTCAGGATTCCAACAGATGCCCTAATTAAATCATGAGCGTTGACCCAAGCTTCAAAAGAAATCCAGTTATTTATTAGGAGCTTCATGTCGGCATGTTCCAAGTGAAGCCAACTCTGACCCCATGTAATTTATGGGCCAGGCATTATGACTCTGTTTACCCCCCTCTCCCCCAGGGTGTGTCATCAGTCACATTCGCCAACGGAGCAATTTTGCGGGTTGTAGAGATCACCCCTCCAGCCACTGTGGGTAACCCTGGGAGACAGCCTTGAGAGGGATATGTCTGAGATGTGCTTTTGTTTTTGACTGCTGTGCTGCTCCGCCGTTTTCCCATCCCCCTTGCCTATGGCAACGCGAGAGCAGGCCAGGGATGCTCTGCGAGTTAACAGCTTAGAGTTAGACAAAGGTCAATGGGATTCAAGGGAGGTTGGAGTTGGTTCCTTGGTGACTACATAGGGAATTCTTGGCTGATTCCTCTTTTAACTCTGTCCCCAGGTTCTGCCACTCCTTCTCTTACACATTCAGTTCAGTTTAATTTATTGATTAGCCCTTGGGCCATATCAAACTGCAGAGTTCCAGACACAAATTATTACGAAAATCTGATAAAATTTAAAATGCAATTGGATAAAATACAATTTAAAATGAAATTGGAATATAATACGATTTAAAATGAAATTTTACACGTACATCCTTAATTATTTTTCAGAAGGCAAGATTGACTCCAAATGTTTTTTTTTGGGGGGGGGGTGTCCAGAGACCCTTAAAATAGGTTCTGTCATCATACCTGGGGAATCCCATGGAAGTGTTGAGCCTTCTAGACAGTTGCACCGTTTGTAGGCTTAGAGTAACACGCTAGCCTATTTTGGGTGATTATAGTTTTCAGCTGTTTTAATTGCACTTTAATGGTTTTGTTTTTAATTATTTTGATGGTTTGGCTTTTGTGATTTCAACTGTGTGCATCGCCCAGAGTCACCAGCATGAAATGGGAAGCTACATAAATTTAATAAAAGAGGAAAAAAAATAAAGTATTGCTACCAAATAGCACGACTGGGAACTAAGAAGCAATGTCTTTCAACCCTTCTCAAACCCTGGGGAGAAATTTATATGCCCTCGCCAGGAACCCTCTAGCTCCTTTCATCAAACAGGCATACATGGAGGACAAATTAAGCCATTTTGAGTACAGAATATCAAACACCCACCCAGAAAAGAATCTGTAATCGTTGCTGTAATAACAAGGACCCGTAATCATTATCAATATCATAGGTAGAAGTTGTTGTTATTCCTTTAACAGTATAACGATATGTGTGTTAATAATGTGCATTAATAATAAATAATTAATAATACGCCGTAACCAAAGTGCCATAATAAGCATCTTTAACAATTACGAATAGAGGTAGAAATTATGTCTGTAGCAATGTAATAAGATGCTTATTAATAACATGCAAATTTATATTAATAATTAATAGTGTCCTGTAAATAATATGCTGTAAGAAGCCTATGTAAAAACGACAAACATTAAAACTTATTGCAAATATTACGGAATACAAATACCGCAAATGAAACTGTAATATTTCTATCATCAGTAAATAACAGAGTCGGAAGGGACCCTTGGAGGTCTTCTAGTCCAACCCACTGCTTAGGCAGGAAACCGTACACCACTCCAGACAAATGGTTATCCAATCTCTTCTTAAAAACTTCCAGTGTTTGAGCATTCACAACTTCTGGAGGCAAGTTGTTCCACTTATTCTC
The DNA here is from genome assembly GCA_022577455.1 of Arizona elegans. NCBI lineage: Eukaryota > Metazoa > Chordata > Lepidosauria > Squamata > Colubridae > Arizona > Arizona elegans. Next base: position 3,560,341 of record JAKOOJ010000044.1, read on the forward strand.
ACTGTCAGGAAATTTCTTAGTTCCAGGTTGGCTTCTCTCCTTGATTAGTTTCCATCCATTGCTTCTTGTCCTGCCTTCAGGTGCTTTGGAGAATAGCATGACTCCTTCTTCTTTGGGGCAGCCCCTGAGATATTGGAAGACTGCTATTGTCAGGTTTCGATATCGTCTTCAAATAAAATAAATTGCATTTCCAAACAGATAGTCTTTGAAGAAATCTTTCATTTTATTAAGCACGACAATCTGGCCCCGATCGTGGCGTAGCGAGCTCTGGCTTCCTGACCCCCAAACCCTCCCTTTCCGTTCCCCAAATCTCTGCGCCTCATTGGCCTTCTTCCAAATCACTCTCCTCATATCTACTACCTAAGCTCCCAGGAATGTCCCCCCTCCCATCTCATCACCTAGGGGATATTATCTTCAGGGAAAATAAGTAGGTGAAGTGTCAAGCTTCCTCTTGCCAGCTGGCCCCTCTTCTCCTTATGTCAACACTAGAGTAAATGCAGGTTGAAGTGCTGACAGCTATCATGTCTCCCCTAGTCCTTCTTTTCATTAAACGAGACATCCCCAGTTCCTGCGACCGTTCTTCCTATGTTTTAGCCTCCAGTCCCCTAATCCTCTTTCTTGCTCTTCTTTGTGGCTGCCTTTCAAATATCAGGACAGCATTATTAAACAAACCACAGCCACTTTCTCCATTATTAGAGCAAATGCCCCCTTGCTTGATCTTAACAGGGTTTTTGGAAATAAAACCAGAAAGTCTCCACTAGAATAGACGTGGGGGTGTATTGGCTTTTAAATGAAGTTATTTAGTCGCTAGAATTCTTGTCTCTTCAGCAATAATCTACTTTCCTGGGTTTTTTTTTTTTTTAAAAAAACCGTGGACAGAAAAGTCAATACGCCTTGTAATAGCTAAAACGTTGGATTAAGATCAAACAATTGTTCAGGCAAGGACATTCATTGCGTAACGTTGAGCCGGTCAGCTCAAATCATCCCACAAAGTTATTACAGATAGTCCTCAAATTACGGCCACGATTAACCCCAAAATTTACATTGTTAAGTGAGACATTTGTTAAGTGAGTTTTGCTCCATTTTACAACCTGGCTTGCCACAGTTGTTAAGTGAATCACTGCAGTGGTTAAGTCAGTCACACGGTTGTTAAGTGAATCTAGCTTCCCCGTTGACTTTGCTTGTCGGAAAGTCGCAAAAAGGGATCACATGACACACACACACCCCCAGGACACTGCAACCATCAGTTGCCAAGAGTCTGAGTTTGGATCATGTGACCGTAGGGATGCCGCAACGGTCATAAGTGGGGGAAAACGGTCATAAGTCACATTTTTCAATGCTCTTGCAACTTTGAACGCTCACTAAACGAAGGGCTGTAAGTCAAGGACTACCTGTACATGAATTAAAAACAGTATGAATGAATAGAACGGAGCAGTATGGTGCGGTGCGGTGCGGTGGCCTAGAGGTGGAGCCCTCGCCTCAGAATCAGGAGGCTGTGAGTTCGATCCTAGATATCTCTCTCTCTGGGCACACTAAGAATATATCTGCTGAACAAAACTACGCATTGGCGACAGAAAAGGCATCCGGCCAGTAAAACACTCAGCTCCATTCAGTTGCCCAGACGCCACCCCTCAAGGGATTATGTGATCATTAAATGGAGATGATGATTGTGGAAGGATAGGACAGGACAAGACAGGACAGGACAGTTCTATTCTATTCTATTCTATTCTATTCTATTCTATTCTATTCTATTCTATTCTCTCCTCCTCCTTGTATTCCATTCCATTCCATTCTCCTTCCTTCTTTCCTTATTCTGTTATTCTATTCTGTTCTGTTCTGTTCTGTTCTATTCTATTCTATTCTATTCTATTCTATTCTATTCTATTCTATTCTATTCTATTCTACTCTACTCTACTCTACTCTACTCTACTCTACTCTAATGTTGCCCCTAATTCTTCTTTTCTTTAGACTAGCCTATATTCTATATTCTATATTCTATATTCTATATTCTATATTCTATTCTATTCTATATTTTATTTTATTCTATTCTCCAATTTTTATTCTATTCTATCCATTTTCTATATTCTATTCTATATTTTATTTTATTTTGTTCTATTCTATTCTATTCTATTCTATTCTATTCTATTCTATTCTATTCTATTCTATTCTATTCTATTCTATTCTATTCTATTCTCAAATTTTGTGGGTGATGCCATAGTTATAATTGTGAGATGCCGGGGATGGAAGCCAGACAGTCACAGTTAGAATCTTGTAAAACTGGTGCCAAAAGAGTTAAGACTTTATTTTTTTTTCCCTTCTTCCTCTAATTTCCTTTTAAACATATCCAAATGCTTTCTTGGAAACAGTGCATAGATTCCCTGGCTTTTCCTACCACAAATTCCTGCAATCGGAAATACCTAATTGGCAGTTATGCAAAACAGTTTGCTAGTTTCACAGATTTATTATAACTTCAAGCATATGTTTAAAATGTCGTTCAGGGAAGGCATTTCAAACCAAGCCTTGCATATATCTACAATCACTAGCTGCATTGATAGGGGACCGTTTTAGCTACCAGTAGTTCTCGACTTGTAGCTAAAACGGTTCCATCGAGCTCAATTGTTGGATGTAAGTCAAGGGCCACCTGGACAGCTCAGAATGGGACTTTTAGGTTCCTACCCTTGGCCGCACCTGCTTCTCCTCCAGGCTTCCGTTCTGCCTGGTGAAGGCACTTCTCAAGGTCAAGCTCCTGAGCTGACCATGGTCCTGTTTGAGTCTTGTTTCTTCATCTTCCCAACTGAAGTATTTGTACCACTTTACAAAACCCTAGTAAGGGCACACCTGGAATATTGCAAGCGATTCTGGTCACCGTACTACCAAAAAAAAAAAAAAAAAAAGATGTTGAGACTTTGGAAAAAGTTCAGAGAAGAGCAACTAAGATGATCGAAGGCCTGGAGACTAAAACATACGAAAAACGGCTGCAGGATTTGGATCTGGCTAGTCTAAAGAAAAGAAGAATTAGGGGCAACATTAGAGTAGAGTGGAGTGGAGTGGAGTGGAGTGGAGTGGAGTGGAGTGGAGTGGAATGGAATGGAATAGAATAGAATAGAATAGAATAGAATAGAATAGAATAGAATAGAATAGAATAGAATAGAATAGAATAGAATAGAATAGAATAGAGAAAATGAATAGAATAGAATAGAATAGAATAGAATAGAATAGAATAGAATAGAATATAGAAAATGAATAGAATAGAGTGGAGTGGAGTGGAGTGGGATGGGATGGGATGGGATAGGATATAATAGAATAGAATAGAATAGAATAGAATAGAATAGAATAGAATAGAATAGAATAGAATAGAATAGAATAGAATAGAATAGAATAGAATAGAATAGTTGGAAGGGACCTTGGAGGTCTTCTAGTCCAACCCCTTGCTTAGGCAAGATACTCTACACCACTTCAGACAAATGGTTATCCAACCTCTTCTTAAAAACTTCCAATGTTGTAGCATTTACAACTTCTGGAGGCAAGTTGTTCCACTGATGAATTGTTCTCACTGTCAGGAAATTTCTCCTTAGTTCTAGGTTGCTTCTCTCCTTGATTAGTTTCCATCTGTTGCTTCTTGTCCTGCCTTCAAGTGTTTTGGAGAATAACTTGACTCCCTCTTCTTTGTGGCAACTCTTGAGATATTGGAAGACTGCTACCATGTCTCCCCTGGTCCTTCTCTTCACTAGACTAGCCATGCCCAGTTCCTGAAACCGTTCTTCATATGTTTTAGCCTCCAGTCCCCTCATCCTCTTTGTTGCTCTTCTCTGCACTCTTTCTAGAGTCTCCACATCTTTTTTTACATCGTGGCGACCAAAACTGGATGCAGGATTCCAAGCATGGTAGCAGTCTTCCAGTATTTCCAACCCAACAACAACAGCAATCAAATCAACGGGGGAAAAATAACCCTCTTTTGAAGGTTATGCCTCATTGACTCCAATGTTGGAGAACCTTTTCCCAACCTGCTAATAATTCATATCAAGGTCCAGTTGGGCTCCATTCCTCAAACAGGAAACGTGAGCTAAAAGGAGCTTCGTGAAAACGAGAAACTGCGTCCGTTATGGAGAATAAATTAGGAGAACAGAGTGCCGTTGACCGCACCATTTGGTCGGGGCGGCTGAAGCTACACTCGGCTGCCTGCCTAATATTACAGGATTTAATAAACCGGCAAATTATAGATTGTGGGGAGGACTCGGCTTAGGAAAAAGCAACCTGTTTTCCAACGGGCATCGTTGGCTGTTTTCAGTTCCTGCCTTTGGATGGGATGAGCAAAGGGGTTGGGAGATTTAAGGCAGATAAAAAATCCGGCTTTGAGATTTCTAAGCTGCTCCATCTCTTTGGAACAGAGATTGCAGGCCTTTTTCTAAGGACGATAACGATCATGAGAATAAGACCCGGTAAAGTAAAAATGGTAAAATCCAGTTTTAAGATCTGGCTAATTGGGCGGCCAACCATCATAATAATTAGGTGGAGAAAAGTGCCAGACACAGACGAAATATCTGGCTGAGCTTCTCAATCATGGAATGACTAATGGGGAATACGACAAACTTAACAACCGTTTCTTTAAGGACCGTTCGAAGTTACGATGGAGTAGAAGACCTCCAAGGTCCCTTCCAGTTCTCTTCTCTTCTCTTCTCTTCTCTTCTCTTCTCTTCTCTTCTCTTCTCCTCTACTCTACTCTACTCTACTCTACTCTACTCTACTCTACTCTACTCTTCTACTCTACCCTACTCTACTCTATTCTTCTACTCTACCCTACTCTACTCTACTCTACTCTACTCTTCTACTCTACCCTACTCTACTCTACTCTTCTACTCTACCCTACTCTACTCTACTCTACTCTACTCTTCTACTCTACCCTACTCTACTCTTCTACTCTTCTACTCTACTCTATTCCCTCCTATATTTATTCTATTCTATTCTATTCCACTCCACTCCACTCCACTCCACTCCACTCCACTCCACTCCACTCCACTCCACTCCACTCCACTCCACTCCACTCCATTCTATTCTATTCTATTCTATTCTATTCTATTCTATTCTATTCTATTCTACTCTATTCTAATGTACAGGTAGTCCTTGACATAACCACAGTTCGTTTAGTGACCTTTCAAAGTCGCAACGGCACTGAAAAATGTGACTTATGACCATTTTTCACACTTATGACCATTGTGTCATCTCCATGGTCACGTGATGAAAGTTCAGCCTCTCGGCAACCGTCACATATTTATGACAGTTGCAGTGTCCCGTTTGACCTTTGGACAAGCCAAGTCAGCAGGGAAGTCTGATTCACTTAACAACCGAGTTACTAATTTATCAACTGCAGTGATTCACTTAACAGTAGAGCTTAAGACAGGTCATCAAATGAGGCCAAGCTCACTTAACAACTGTCTCGCTTAACAACAGGAATTTGAGGCTCCATTGGGGTCATAATGCAAGGACTACAAATATTTAGATGTTTGCAATTTACTACAGGAGCAAGTAAAAAAAAAATAGATCTAGCAAGATTGTCGAGCAAATTCAGAAAAATTTTGAAATCAAAACTAAATAGTGGGAACATCATTGAGGCAATTAATTCCTGGCCAGTCTTGGTTATTCGATGTACAGCAGGAATAATTGATGGAACTAGATAATTTGGATTGGAAAAATAATTTGGAGGAAAACGAATGGCAATGCACTATTCTGTACATCTGAAAGGTTTATTGATCTGCCATATTGGCCAAAAGTCAAGGGGGGCAAAGGACATTTATAGAGGAAACAAAGTGAAGGGGGAGGGGAGGAGAGGAGAGAGGAGAGGAGAGGAGAGGAGAGGAGAGGAGAGGAGAGGAGAGGAGAAGAGAAGAGAAGAGAAGAGAAGAGAAGAGAAGAGAAGAGAAGAGAAGAGAAGAGAAGAGAAGAGAAGAGAAGAGGAGGCTTAAATACAGATTGTTCTCCAATTATAACCACAACTGAGCCCAAAATTTATATTGCTAAGTGAAACATTTGATAACTAAGTTTGTGAGATACGGTTAAAAGTGGGTCCTCTGATTGAGGGGGGGAAAAACCAACACCCCACAGTCTGTGTTGACTCACATTTATTTATCTTGTGAAATTTCCTTTGCTTTTTTTTCCCAGACTGTGAAAGATTGTGGGGAGGCTGGGAAAGTAACGAGGGGTATGTTAGACCTAAACAACAAACAGATCAGATAGAGATTTGTAAAGAAGTTTATCGAATAAACAGCAGCTCAGGCCAGACAGCTTCAAGAGAATGAGGCAGAGAGACAGAGAGAGAAACAGACAGACAGAGAAAGACAGGCAGAGAGAGACAGAGGGAAAGAGAGAGACAGAGACACACACAGAGAGAAATAGAGAGAGAGAGAGAGAGAGAGAAACAGACAGACAGAGATGGAGAAAGTCAGACAGAAAGAGACAGAGAGAGAGAGACATAAACACACACAGAGAGAAACAGACAGAGAGAAAGACAGAGAGAGAGAGAAACAGAGAGAAAGATGAAGAGAAAGACAGAGAGAGAAACAGACAGACAGAGCGGACAAAGTCAGACAGAAAGAGACACACAGCGAAAGAGAGACAGAGACACACAGAGAGAGAAACAGACAGAGAAAGAAAGACAGAGAGACACACAGAGAAAGAGACAGAGAGAGAGAGAGAGAAACAGACAGAGAGAAAGAAAGACAGAGAGACACACAGAGAAAGAGAGAGACAGAGACCCAGAGAGAAACAGATAGAGAGAGAGACAGAGAGAATATGACACAGAGAGAGTGAAAGATACAGAGAGAAAGAGACAGAGAGAGACACAGAGAGACAGAGAAACAGGGATAGAGAAACAGGCAGAAAGAGACAGACAGACAGAGAAAGGGAGATAGAGACAGGGAAACACAGAGACAAAGAGAGCTAGAGATCCATATTATTCAGAGCAACTTAGCCTTAAAAATCATAAATACACGAGAGCTAGATGTTCTCACAATTTCCAGGATCTTGTAATTGACATAACCCTTGTAATTGACATGCTTAGTTGAAGTTTCTTGGAGTCCTGCTTCCTAAATTGAATCCCAGGGTAACAATGTTTAATAAAGATTGTGCCTGATCCACACACCCCATTTCGTAAACTTTCTCCCGTAAGCTGAATGTGTAACTAGTCGAGCTGTTCACTGGGATAAGAAGATCCAGAAAATTGGATTAACTCAGGAATCTCCGGTTATCTGCAGGTGAAGGTGCTGTGAGCGTATCTTTGCAACTCAAAATGTAGACCGAGCTGTCATTACGGACACCCGTCTAAAAATATTCACGTCACGTCTCTTTTGGTCGTTCAGCTTTCTAAAATCGACCGTTTGCTCATTACTTTTATGAGTTTTAGGGGCAACTTAAGGAATGTGTCGGCTAGGTTCTCAAGTCACTCAAAGCCATGGCTTGTTGAATCCTGGTTTATTCAAGAGCTCATCATTTTCTGGGTTCGCCGTACGTGCTAAGCCTCAAAGTGTGGTTTAGAAGTGGCAGTGGATGGACATCATCAAAATAACTTTCAGAAACAGGAGGAAGCGTCACAACCAAGACAATTGTCAGATAAATCTGACAACCCAAAGCAGAAATGCAATTTGTGAAAACATCTCAGATTTGATCCTCCCTCGTTCTGGTGAAGATGAAAAGGAGGAGGGGGGGGAATAAATAAGATTGCGTTCAGACCTGCAAGATTAGGTTACCCTAATCCCATCATCAAAGTAGGATCCGCTTTCATGAGTTTGGTTTCCCAGCCTGGTCTACCTTGAAGTACTAACGTGGATTGTTGTTTGCACAACATGCAAATGTCCAAAATAAAACCAACCAACATTCAGATCGTAGGGTTTTTTTTAATTTTTTTTTTTTTTTTTTAGACTTCTTTTAATGCAGTTTGTGCTACTGGAGCTAATTCATACCTGGTCTTGGAATGAGGCAGCGCTCCGGCTCTCTTACCATCCGTGAATTTTTATCCTTGCCTTGGGAGCAATTTTAATGGAAATAAATTATCTCCAATCCACTCCAAGCTACCTTGATTTCAGCGCTATACATTTTCATTGAACTGTTGATGCTTGTAATCCTTTGGGTTAGTCCTTTGATGGATGTTCTCTCTCCTTCCTTCCTTCCTCCTTCCCTCCCTCCCTCCTTCTGCCCTCCTTCCTCTCCTTCCTCCTTTCCTCATTCATTTATTCACTCACTCAGTCCTTTCTTTCTTTCCTTCCCTCCTTTCCTTTCCTTTCTTTCCTTTCCTTCCTTCTTCCCTTCCTTCCTCCCTCCTGCTCTCCTTCATATCCTTCCTCCTTTCCTCATTCATTTATTCACTCACTCACTCACTCACTCCTTTCCTTCTTTCCTTCCCTCCTTTCCTTTCCTTCCTTCTTCCCTTCCTTCCTCCCCTCCTGCTCTCCTTCATATCCTTCCTCCTTTCCTCATTCATTTATTCACTCACTCACTCCTTTCTTTCTTTCCTTCCCTCCTTTCCTTTCCTTTCTTTCCTTCCTTCTTCCCTTCCTTGCTTCCCTCCCTATCCCACTGTTATCCCCCTTCCTTCCTCCCTCCCTCCCTCATCCCTCATCTCCTTTCTTCCTCCCTCTCTCCCTCTATCTCTTCTTTCTCCTTTCCTCATTCATTTATTCACTCACTCACTCCTTTCCTTCTTTCCTTCCCTTCTTTCCTTTCCTTTCTTTCCTTCCTTCTTCCCTTCCTTCCTTCCCTCCCTATCCCACTGTTATCCCCCTTCCTTCCTCCCTCCCTCCCTCATCCCTCATCTTCTTTCTTCCTCCTTCCCTCCCTCATCTCCTTCCTCTTCCTCCCTCATTCACTCACGGTTTATGACTCACTCTCCTCCTCCACCCTTCGTTATATCCTTCCTCCCTCCTTACCTCCTTCCTTCCTTCCTTCCTTCCTTCCTCTGCCCTTCCTCCACCCTTCTTCATATCTTTCTTCCCTCCCTCCTTCCCTCACCTCCTTCTTTCTTTCCTCCCTCCCTCCCTTTCTTTCTTTTGCAGACTCTCATTTCTGTCACGAAAAAACCCTCCACAGCATCCACCAGCCATCCTTATTCTAATCTTAAAAGAAAGGATGATCAGAAAGCTCCCTGCAGAAAGCTTTCATAAAGACTGGGGTCCATTTCTTCCATATTCCATGATATGAGCCTTTTGGATGGAAAACTAACTGATTTTATTCGCTCAGTGCCATTCCGTAATTTTGAGAAAGCGTCCATTTTCTAAATGGTCTGGGGGCTTCCCTCCAAGAACTACCGGCAAATTGCCCCTTAAATTACATCCACTAAAAAATGTAACTGTGGAAGGCAGCTGGACCACTCCGTTTTGATACGGCCAAAGTCAAAAGCCAACCTCTGCTATTCGCCTTTGAGCCCTTCTTTTGAAGGGCTCAAAGATATAACATCATTCATGGGCTCTGTATAAGTAGTCCTCCATTTATGACTGGCCGTTTAGCTCTTCGTACAGTAGATGTATCCTGGGAAGAGATGCGGTGACTCAGTGGCTAACAGGCTGAGCTTGTCGATCGAAAGGTCAACAGTTCAGCGGTTCGAATCCCTGGTGCCACGTAACGGGGTGAGCTCCCGTTCCTTGTCCCAGCTTCTGCCAACCTAGCAGTTTGAAAGCACGTCAAAAATGCAAGTAGAAAAATAGGGACCCCCTTTGGTGGAAGGGAACAGCGTTCCGTGCGCCTTTGGCTTTGAGTCATGCCGGCCACATGACCACGGAGACGTTTTTGGACAGCGCTGGCTCTTCGGCTTTGAAACGGAGATGAGCAGCGCACCCTAGAGTTGGGAACGACTAGCACATATGCGCGAGGGGAACCTTTACCTTTACCTTTAGATGTATATGACATTGATTCCACATAACAAGGGGGCAGAATTGTGACTGCCATCTTGAGTTCTGGAATCCCGGGTAGATGCATGAAAATCCCTAATCCTGACATTGTCTGTTCCTGCTTTAAGGAGATAAAACCAGATTGTGAAGGTTATACAGAGAGAGAGAGAGAGAGAGAGAGAGAGAGAGAGAGAGAGAGAGAGAGAGAGAGAGAGAGAGAGAGAGGGAGAGAGGGAGGGAGAGAGAGAGAGAGAGGGAGGGAGGGAGAGAGAGAGGGAGAGAGAGACAGAGAGGGAGGGAGGGAGGGAGGGAGACTTGGGACCAGGTGAAATATTAAATTTGACGTGATTTCATTCTACCTTTTAAACGCAATCCAAGACAAAAATTAATTCCACACAATAGAAAAAAAAAATCCCTCTAGCAATTTCGCTTTAATAATTCAGAGATAATATTTGGAAAGGTTTTGACACCTGACCCATAGCTATGGGGAAGAATGCATGTTTGACCCCCACGGTTGCACATTTCCAACCCCTGCGGCAGTCCCCGGCTCTACCCTTCGGCAAAGCAAGCCGCCGTTGCAGGCAGTTGACTCTGTGTGTCTGTGTAAAGGGCAGGTTGTTATCCTTTAATTCATTGCGATTCATTTATTCTTTAATTTATGATGATTGCATCATTAGCGCCAAAAGGTCAAGGAGCAATGTGTGTCTCGGTGGCTGTGAGTGCGTGTGCCACAGATGCCAAAACAACAGAGCACAATCGGAAAGGGGGGGAAAAAGGGCGCTATTTACATTCCTCCCAGTTTGCAAAGGCTGAAAGACAGTGCAATGGTATGTGAGAATGACCTTGCTTGGTAGCTGTCCAGGGACCGGTTTAAATAAGAGATCCCTCAGCCCACAGCTGCATAATGGGCCAAGCAAGAGTTTTAGGAAGGATTCTCCCTTTGGGGCTGTAAAGGAGATGCAATTAAGATGATTAAAGGCCTGGAGACTAAAACATATGAAGAGCGGTTGCAGGATTTGGGTTGGGCTAGTCTAGAGAAAGGGACGCAGTGGCTCAGCGGCTAAGACGCTGCGCTTGTCGATTGAAAGGTCGGCAGTTCAGCGGTTCGACTCCCTAGCGCCGCGTAAACAGGGTGAGCTCCCGTGACTTGTCCCAGCTTCTGCCAACCTAGCAGTTCGAAAGCACCTTAAAAAAAATGCAAGTAGAAAAATAGGGACCACCTTTGGTGGGAAGGGAACAGCGTTCTGTGTGCCTTTGGCGTTGAGTCATGCCGGCCACATGACCATGGAGATGTCTTCGGACAGCGCTGGCTCTTTGGCTTTGAAACTGAGATGAACACCCCCCCCTAGAGTCTGGAACGACTAGCACATATGTGCGAGGGGAACCTTTATCTTTACCTAGTCTATAAAAGAATGAGTAGGGGGGACATAATAGCAGTCTTCCAATATCTGAGGGGCTGCCACAAAAAGAGAGGGAGTCAACTTATTTTCCAAAGCACTAGAAGGCAAGACAAGAAGCAATGGATGGAAACTAATCCAGAAGAAAAGCAATCTGGAATTAAGGAGGAATTTCCTAACAGTGAGGACAATTAACCAGTGGAACAACTTGCCACCAGAAGTCGTAGGTGCTTCATCATTGGAGGTTTTTAAGAAGACACTGGACATTCATTTGTCTGGAATGGTCTAGGGTCTCCTGCTTGAGTAGGGGGGCTGGACTAGAAGACCTCCAAGGTCCCTTCCAACTTTATTTTTGATTGGTTGACATGGTGGGGAAATGGTACCTTCAGGTTTGCAACATTCCCTTAATGTAGATTGACAATATGAGCTTTTATCTGGCTTTTGTTTTCCTGACTGATCTACCTTGGGAAGGGAGACAAGGGAGAAAAACAAGACCATTTTGTGTGTGTGTGTGTGTGTGTGTGAAAAAGTTATTGTCTGTCTTCCTATTTTAGCACGGATGTCCCAGGCTGCCTGCCTCTTCCAACGGAAGTCACCCCTTCCGAAGAGCCACAGCCAGCTCGAGAGAGCCACAACGTCAAAGGTTGTGAGAAGCAGAAGCACAAACTAGAAGACAAATCACGCAGGTAAGAACCGATGTTCGGGCCTAACCCAAGTCTCTCTAGTTCCCTGCAGAAAAGGCATTTAAGCTGAGAACTGCAATGGATGGGCACTCCTATCTATCAAACAATCGGAACAGAACTTTACTGTCACGTCTGTCAGGTTTTGATGCTATCTCAAAATAAATGAATTTCCAAACTGCTGAAATTTTCTCTTTATTGAGCACAGCGATCTGATCCTGGCTCTTTTCACGGTCAGTACTGACCTTAACCCCTCAATCCCTCCCTTTCCGATCCCCAATTCCCTACTTCTCATTGGCTATCTTCCAAGCCACTTTCCTCATCTCTTCTTCGTCAGATCACAGGAATGTCTCCCCCCACTCCCATCTCCGAGGAGACAGAATCTTCAAAGGGATTTAGTAGGCAAAAGTTCAAGCTTCTCCTCTCTTTATATATGTCAGTGCTGGGACGCTGACAACAGTAACAGAGTTGGGAGGGACCTTGGGGGTCATCTAGTCCGACCCCCTGCTCGCGCAGGAGACCTATACTAAGGATTTGAACCGCTGAACTGCCGACCTCCTTTCTGATCGACAAGCTCAGTGTCTTAGCCACTGAGCCACCTAGTCAGTGTGAACTGGGAGAACTGGGAGGGACCTTGGAGGTCTTCTAATCCTGGTCAAGAAGGAGGCCCTATGCCATTTCAGACAGGTGGCTGTCCAATCCAGTGAAGGAGCACCCACAACTTCTGGTGGCAAGCTGTTCCACTGGTTAATTGTCCTCACTGTTAGGAAGTTTCTCCTTAGTTCCAGGTTGTTTCTCTCCTTGATTAGTTTCCACCCGTTGCTTTTTGTCCTGCCCTCAGGTGCTTTGGAGAATAGGTTGATCCCCTCTTCTTTGTGGTGGCCCCTCAAATACTGGAAGTCTGCTATCGTGTCCTCCCCGCCAGTCCTTCTTTTCTCTAGACCGGGTGTCAGCAACCTGTGGCTCCGGAGCCAGATGCGGCTCTTTGGGCCCTCTGCTGTGGCTCCCTGTCGGGTGATCCCACCATTGGCTAGCCCCGCCCTTTGCCTTCCCCTCCCAGTCACTCCTTTCCTGTCCTGAGAAGGTAAGGGCGATGGCAGGGGATGGAGAAGCATCTATGGCAGAGACAGAGAGATACAGAAAGAGGGGGAGAGAGAGAGAGAGACAAAGAGAGAGATACAGAGAGAGGGGGGAGAGAGAGAGAGAGAAGGAGATACAGAGAGAGGGGGAGAGAGAGAGAGATACAGAGAGAGAGGGAGAGAGAGAAAGATACAGAGAGAGGGGGAGAGAGAGAGAGAGAGATACAGAGAGAGGGGGAGGGAGAGAGAGAGAGAGATACAGAGAGATACAGAGAGATACAGAAAGAGGGGGAGAGAGAGAGAGAGACAGAGAGAGAGATACAGAGAGAGGGGGAGAGAGAGAGAGAAGGAGATACAGAGAGAGGGGGAGAGAGAGACAAAGAGATACAGAGAGAGGGGGAGAGAGGGGGAGAGAAAGATACAGAGAGAGGGGGAGATAGATAGATACAGAGAGAGGGGGGAGAGAGAGAAGGAGATACAGAGAGAGGGGGAGAGAGAGAGATACAGAGAGAGGGGGAGGGAGAGAGAGAGATACAGAGAGAGGGGGAGGGAGAGAGAGAGAGAGATACAGAGAGATACAGAGAGATACAGAGAGAGGGGGGGAGAGAGAGACAAAGAGATACAGAGAGAGGGGGAGAGAGGGGGAGAGAGAGAAAGATACAGAGAGAGGGGGGAGAGAGAGATACAGAGAGAGGGGGAGGGAGAGAGAGAGATACAGAGAGATACAGAGAGAGGGGGGAGAGAGAGACAAAGAGATACAGAGAGAGGGGGAGAGAGGGGGAGAGAAAGATACAGAGAGAGGGGGAGATAGATAGATAGATAGATACAGAGAGAGGGGGGAGAGAGAGAAGGAGATACAGAGAGAGGGGGGAGAGAGAGATACAGAGAGAGGGGGAGGGAGAGAGAGAGATACAGAGAGAGGGGGAGGGAGAGAGAGAGATACAGAGAGATACAGAGAGATACAGAGAGAGGGGGGGAGAGAGAGACAAAGAGATACAGAGAGAGGGGGAGAGAGGGGGAGAGAAAGATACAGAGAGAGGGGGAGAGAGAAAGATACAGGGAGAGGGGGAGAGAGAGAGTGATACAGAGAGAGGGGGAGGGAGAGAGAGAGATACAGAGAGAGGGGGAGGGAGAGAGAGAGATACAGAGAGATACAGAGAGATACAGAGAGAGGGGGGGAGAGAGAGACAAAGAGATACAGAGAGAGGGGGGAGAGAGGGGGAGAGAAAGATACAGAGAGAGGGGGAGATAGATAGATAGATACAGAGAGATGGGGGGAGAGAAAAGGAGATACAGAGAGAGGGGGAGAGAGAGATACAGAGAGAGGGGGAGGGAGAGAGAGAGATACAGAGAGAGGGGGAGGGAGAGAGAGAGATACAGAGAGATACGGAGAGAGGGGGGAGAGAGAGACAAAGAGATACAGAGAGAGGGGGAGAGAGGGGGAGAGAAAGATACAGAGAGAGGGGGAGATAGATAGATAGATACAGAGAGAGGGGGAGAGAGAGAAGGAGATACAGAGAGAGGGGGAGAGAGAGAGATACAGAGAGAGGGGGGAGGGAGAGAGAGAGATACAGAGAGAGGGGGAGGGAGAGAGAGAGAGATACAGAGAGATACAGAGAGATACAGAGAGAGGGGGGAGAGAGAGACAAAGAGATACAGAGAGAGGGGGAGAGGGGGGAGAGAAAGATACAGAGAGAGGGGGAGATAGATAGATAGATACAGAGAGAGGGGGGAGAGAGAGAAGGAGATACAGAGAGAGGGGGAGAGAGAGAGATACAGAGAGGGGGGGAGAGAGAGAGAGATACAGAGAGAGGGGGAGGGAGAGAGAGAGATACAGAGAGATACAGAGAGATACAGAGAGGGGGGAGAGAGAGACAAAGAGATACAGAGAGAGGGGGAGAGAGGGGGAGAGAAAGATACAGAGAGAGGGGGAGATAGATAGATAGATACAGAGAGAGGGGGGAGAGAGAGAAGGAGATACAGAGAGAGGGGGAGAGAGAGAGATACAGAGAGAGGGGGAGGGAGAGACAAAGAGATACAGAGAGAGGGGGAGAGAGGGGGAGAGAAAGATACAGAGAGAGGGGGAGATAGAGAGAGTGGGGAGATAGATAGATAGATACAGAGAGAGGGGGGAGAGAGAGATACAGAGATACAGAGAGAGAGGGGGAGAGAGAGAAAGAGATACAGACAGAGGGGGAGAGAGGGGGAGAGAGAGATACGGAGAGAGGGGGAGAGAGAGAGACAGAGAGATACAGAGAGAGGGAGAGAGAGGGGAAGAGAGAGATACAGAGAGAGGGGTGAAGAGAGAGACATAGAGATACAGAGAGAGGGGGGAGAGAGAGATACAGAGATACAGAGAGAGAGGGGGAGAGAGAGAAAGATACAGAGAGAGGGGGAGAGAAAGATACAGAGAGAGGGGGAGAGAGAGAGAGACAGAGAGATACAGAGAGAGGGGGAGAGAGGGGGAAGAGAGAGATACAGAGAGAGGGGTGAAGAGAGAGACATAGAGATACAGAGAGAGGGGGGAGAGAGAGATACAGAGATACAGAGAGAGAGGGGGAGAGAGAGAAAGAGATACAGAGAGAGGGGGAGAGAGAGATACAGAGAGAGGGGGGAGAGAGAGATACAGAGAGAGGGGGAGAGAGAGAGACAGAGAGATACAGAGAGAGGGGGAGAGAGGGGGAGAGAAAGATACAGAGAGAGGGGGAGATAGATAGATAGATACAGAGAGAGGGGGGAGAGAGAGAAGGAGATACAGAGAGAGGGGGAGAGAGAGAGATACAGAGAGAGGGGGAGAGAGAGAGATACAGAGAGAGGGGGAGGGAGAGACAAAGAGATACAGAGAGAGGGGGAGAGAGGGGGAGAGAAAGATACAGAGAGAGGGGGAGATAGAGAGAGGGGGGAGATAGATAGATAGATACAGAGAGAGGGGGGAGAGAGTGATACAGAGATACAGAGAGAGAGGGGGAGAGAGAGAAAGAGATACAGACAGAGGGGGAGAGAGGGGGGAGAGAGAGATACGGAGAGAGGGGGAGAGAGAGAGACAGAGAGATACAGAGAGAGGGAGAGAGAGGGGAAGAGAGAGATACAGAGAGAGGGGTGAAGAGAGAGACATAGAGATACAGAGAGAGGGGGGAGAGAGAGATACAGAGATACAGAGAGAGAGGGGGAGAGAGAGAAAGAGATACAGAGAGAGGGGGAGAGAGAGATACAGAGAGAGGGGTGAAGAGAGAGACATAGAGATACAGAGAGAGGGGGGAGAGAGAGATACAGAGATACAGAGAGAGAGGGGGAGAGAGAGAAAGAGATACAGAGAGAGGGGGGAGAGAGAGATACAGAGAGAGGGGGAGAGAGAGAGACAGAGAGATACAGAGAGAGGGGGAGAGAGGGGAAGAGAGAGATACAGAGAGAGGGGAGATAGACAGAGAGATAGAGAGATACAGAGAGAGGGGGAGAGAGGGGAAGAGAGAGATACAGAGAGAGGGGGAGATAGATAGAGAGATAGAGAGATACAGAGAGAGGGGGTAGAGAGAGAGAGAGAAGGGTTTTGTGGTTCCCGGTGTTTTTTAACCACTGGTTCTCTGCCCTAATGACCGGCTGGGTAGGCGTGGTTAGAGGGAGGTCATGTGACTGGTGGAAGTGAGTGATGTCGAGTTGGCCACGCCCACCCAGGTTTTGTGGCTCCCGGTGTTTTCTTTTCTGTGGGAAACGGGTCCAAATGGCTCTTTTGAGAGTTTTAAGGTTGCAAATCCTTGCTCTAGACTGGCCATTCCCAATTCCTGCAACTGCAGTTCCTACATCCAGTTTGTATACTGTAAGTAGTCCTCACAATTGAGACCCCAATGGTCTGCGGTTAAGCAAAGGGATTAAGTGAGCCGTGCCCCGTTTTAGGACCCTTTTGCCATGGATGTTAAGCGAACCGCTGCAGTTGTTAAATGAATCACACATGGTCCTTAAGCGAATCTAGCTTTCCCCATGGCACTTTGTTTGCCGGAAGCTCTCAAACGGCAAATACGTGACCCCAGGATGCCGCAGCCCCGTCATAAATCCACGCCGGTTGCCAAGGGCCCGAATTTTGATCCCATGGGGGAAGTTGTGTCGGTTGTTAAGCTCTCTTGTAACGCTAAGCTTTGATTGATTGGCCAGTTTTGATTTTCGCCTTTCCAGAAAGCAAAGGGAAATTGTTCTTTTCAGATTCTGGGTTTTATCCCAGACGGTTTGATGAAACGTAAGAGAGTGTGCAGAATACAGAGCAGGCAAACGTCCAAGGGTGGGTCAAAAAGTCAAGATGGCCGCCGTGACTCTGGTGGGCCTTTGATCGCAAGGTCACGACGGACATCTTGGCTTTCTTGACCCGTGATGGGAAGATCTGCCAGCTGTGGAAAACAATGAGTTTCTCTTAATACCTAGCAACCACGGGAAGACAGTTGGAAAAGATCAATTTTTGGGTTCGCTCAACGTTTTTTTTTTTAATGGGACGCGGCAGCTCAGTGGCTAAGATGCTGAGCTTGTCGATCGAAAGGTTGGCAGTTCAGCAGTTCGAATCCCGAGTGCCGCGTAACCGGGTGAGCTCCCGTGACTTGTCCCAGCTTCTGCCAACCTAGCAGTTCGAAAACACGTAAAAAAAATGCAAGTAGTCTTGATGCAAGAGCCTTGATAGTACAGTGGTCTACGCACCCTGTTATTAACACAGCTGCCTGCAATTTACTGCTGGTTCGAATCTCACCAAGGCTCAAGGTTAACTCAGCCTTCCATCCTTTCTAAGGTAGGTAAACTGAGGATCCAGATTGTGGGGGCAATAAGCTGACTTTGTATAAATATACAAAAGTATGAAGGCTATTGCTTAACGCATTGTAAGCCGCCCTGAGTCTCCGGAGAAGGGCGGCATATAAATCAAATTAAAAAATAAAATAAAAAATAAAAGTAGAAAAATAGGGACCACCTTTGGTGGGAAGGGAACAGCGTTCCGTGCGCCTTTGGCGTTGAGTCATGCCAGCCACATGACCACGGAGACGTCTTCGAGCAGCGCTGGCTCTTCGGCTTTGAAACGGAGATGAGCACCGCCCCCTAGAGTCGGGAACAACTAACACATATGTGCAAGGGGAAACTTTACCTTTACCTTTACAACTTTTTTTTAAATCTCCTGGAGACCATGCCTTTCTTCAATGGAAATGATGATATTAAAAAAAAAAAAAAAGCACTTGGCTACCTTATCACCCCTTTCTTTTTATCCTCTCTCCATCTCCTTTCTTTCTGCTTTCCCTCTGTCGATCTTATCGCCTTCTTTGCTTTCAAGTACCGGAGAAATCAAAGAGGAGAAATCAAGGGTCCCAATTTGCTAAACCCGATCTCGGAATTAAGGAAATATTATTTCCATTTATCGTTATCTGCTGCCAGGGGGGAAAAGCGAAAAAAAAAAAAAAGAAAGCCGAAGCCATCTGCTTCAAATCTCTATCTTTTAAGACCAATGAGAGGTTTATTTCCCCCTCCTCTTTTTTCAAACGGTCTTCAAGAGCCGTCGGAAAGAATCAAAGTCCGATCATCTCCCGAGGACATCAAAAGCCAAAAATTGTCCTCTGGAAAAAAAAATATATGAAAAGATGGGGTTTTTATCTCGATGCATCCGATAGCACCTGCAGCTTTCCGACTCCGTCTGTCTTTACACCGTGCCAGCTGAGTTGATAAGCGCATGAGGTATTTTGGGCGCGCTCACAAAATGTCTCCCGGGAAGCTTGCCACAGGTGCATTTACCTGAATGATCTCTGCTCATATGAGCCAGCAGTGAGTGGCGGCAGCCAAAAAAGCCCATGCAATCTTAAATTGCATTAACAAAGGGATACAATCAAGATCAAGTGAGGTGTTAATACCACCCTATAAAGCCTTAGTAAGAGCAAACCTAGAATCCTGCATCCAGTTTTGGTCACCACACTATTAAAAAGATGTTGAGAGTCTAGAAAGAGTGCAGAGAAGAGCAACCAAGATGATGAGGGGACTGGAGGCTAAAACATACAATGAATGGTTGCAGGAACTGGGCATGGCTAGTCTAGTGAAGAGAAGGACCAGGGGAGACAGGAGAGCAGGTCTTCCAGTATTTGAGGGGCTGCCACAGAGAGGAGGGGGTCAAGCTATTTTCCAAAGCACCTGAAGGCCAGACAAGGAAGAATGGATGGAAACTGAACAAGGAGAGATTCAACCTGGAAATAAGGAGGAATTTTCTGACACTGAGAACCATCAACCCATGGAACAGAAGTTGCCTTCAGAAGTTGTGGGAGCTTCATCCCTGAAAGCTTTCAAGAAGAGACTGGACTGCCATTTGTCAGAAAGGGTGTAGATTCTACTTGAGCGGAGGGTTGGACTAGATGACCTACAAGGTCCCTTCCAACTCTGTTAATCTGAATTTATCTAAAATGATCAAAGGCCTGGAGGCTAAAACGTATGAAGAACGGTTGCAGGAACTGGGCCTGGCTAGTCTGGTGAAGAGAAGGACCAGGGGAGACAGGGTGGCAGTCTTCCAATATTTGAGGGGCTGCCACAGAGAGGAGGAATGAGTCAAGCTATTTTCCAAAGCACCCGAAGGCCAGACAAGGAATAATGGATGGAAACTGAACAAGGAGAGATTCAACCTGGAAATAAGGAGAAATTTTCTGACCGTGAGAGCAATCAACCCATGGAGCAGAAGTTGCCTTTAGAAGTTGCGGGAGCTTCATCACTGGAAGCTTTCAAGAAGAGACTGGACTGCCATCTGTCAGAAATGGTGTAGGGTCTCCTGCTTGGGCGGGGGGTTGGACTAGATGACCTAAAAGGTCCCTTCCAACTCTGTTAATCTGAACATCTAATCATCCCCCTTAACTCCAGTCCCACCAGCCTGCTCAGGGTTGTCCTTTCTTATTTTTCCCCTCAAGCCAATATATCCGTTGTCAAGCAAAGCACTGAGCGTTAACATTCATTTCTATTGAATATGCCGCTTTTAATATCAACGGTTCTTAAATATATATTTTTGAGATTTATTTGGTGTTTTTTTTTTTTTTTAAACTTAAATGGCCACCCTACCTAGCACCTCCAAATCGGAATCTGACTAATTTATTTTCAAAAACATACTTGCGGAGAAAATAAGCCAAATGTAGAAATCTATTACGGAGTTGTTAACCTCAATAAATGTGTCTTTTGATAACTTAGTGCTAAGTGAGCTAGCATACAGGAACTTCTTCATTATATCTGCAATTAATCCTTCCAAAAGACACTTAATTTCAGGCAGGACTAAATTACCCAGAACGTGGCAATTAAATGTTTGCCCGTGTTATGGATCTGCCATCAAAAGGCCACCGGGCAGAAACAACCAGATGTGGAGAATTGTCCAAGCAATGGGAAAGGGCAGGGGTGAAATGTTACCGGTTCGGACCGGTTCGCCCGAACTGGTAGCGATGGTGGCGGGTTGTTCGGAGAACCAGTAGCGATGGCGGTGCGAGGCTCCACCCACCTGCCCGGTCATCGTTACTTCCTGGTTTTAACCAGGAAATAACAGTTTTTTTATCTTCTGCGCATGCACAGAAGAGTTTGTGCACGCACAGAGGGTCCGTGCACACATGTGATACACGCACATATGTGAGTGGAGCGAGTGCGTGCACTTCCGAACCGTTAGGGAAGGTAAGTAGATTTCACCTCTGGTAAAGGGGTATAGATAACACCTAGAAACAATATTTCTAGGGATGCGGTGGCTCAGTGGCCAAGACGTTGAGCTTGTCGATCAAAAGGTTGGCAGTTCAGCGGTTCGAGTCCCTGGTGCCGCGTAACCGGGTGAGCTCCCGTGACTTGTCCCAGCTTCTGCCAACCTAGCAGTTTGAAAGCGGGTAAAAAATGCAAGTAGAAAAATAGGGACCACCTTTGGTGGGAAGGGAACAGCGTTCCATGCGCCTTTGGCGTTGAGTCATGTCGGCCACATGACCACGGAGATGTCTTCGGACAGCGTTGGCTCTTCGGCTTTGAAACGGAGATGAGCACCGCCCCCTAGAGTCAGGAACGATTAGCACATAAGTGCAAGGGGAATCTTTGCTTTTACCTTAGAAACAATATTATTATTATTATTATTATTATTATTATTATTATTATTATTATTATTATTATTATTATTATCTTTTTCCCCACAGTCCATCTTGGGATGCTGAATCTCCTCCGCCTCCCTCCAAGGGAAAGAAAAAGAAGAAAAAATCAACAAGGAAGAAAAGGAGGAGGTAAGCGGAAGGAGCAACGGGACAACTGGACTTTCTTGGGTTTTCCTTGAAGACATTTCAATCAAACAATCGGAATGGAGCTGGAAGGGACCTTGGAGGTCTTGTAGTCCAACCCCCTGCTCAAGCAAGTTGACCCTATACTATTTCAGACAAGGGACTACCTAGTCTCTTCTTTAAAACCACAGGTTTTAAACCTCAAATTTTAGTTTATTCAAAGAAGATTTTAAAATGCCATATTTTTAAAAAAGGGGACAAAAGAAGAAAAAACGCAACGAACAAGACATTAAAAAGAAAAAAGGCATAAAAAAGAAAATTAATTCCTTGCTTGCTTGCTTGCTTGCTTCTTTCCTTCCTTCCTTCCTTCCTTCCTTCCTTCCTTCCTTCCTTCCTTCCTTCCTTCCTTTCCCTTTCCCATTCCCTTTCCCTTTCCCATCTTCTTTCTTCTTTCCTTTCTTCCTGTTTCCATTTCCTTCCTTCCTTCTCTTTCCCTTCACCTTCACCTTTCTTTCTCTTTCCTATCTTCTTCCTTCTTTCCTTCCTTCCTTCCTTTTCTTTCCCTTTCCCTTTCCCATATTCTTCCTTCCTTCCTTCCTTCCTTCCTTCTCTTTCCCTTTCCCTTTCCCTTCCCCTTCCCCTTTCCCTTTCCCTTTCCCCTTTCTTCTTTCCTTCCTTCCTTCCTTCTCTTTCCCTTTCCCTTTCCCTCTCCCTTCCCCTTTCCTTTTCCCATCTTCTTTCTTCTTTCCTTCCTTCCTTCCTTCCTTTTCTTTCCCTTTCCCATATTCTTCCTTCCTTCCTTCCTTCTCTTTCCCTTTCCCTTTCCCTTCCCCTTTCCCTTTCCCATCTTTTTTCTTCTTTCCTTCCTTCCTTCCCTTTCCCTTTCCCTTCCCCTTCCCCTTCCCCTTTCCCTTTCCCATCTTCTTTCTTCTTTCCTTCCTTCCTTCCTTCTCTTTCCCTTTCCCTCTCCCTTCCCCTTTCCTTTTCCCATCTTCTTTCTTCTTTCCTTCCTTCCTTCCTTCCTTCTCTTTCCCTTTCCCTTCCCCTTCCCCTTCCCCTTTCCCATCTTCTTCCTTCTTTCCTTTCTTCCTGTTTCCATTTCCTTCCTTCCTTCCTTCTCTTTCCCTTCCCCTTCCCCTTTCTCTTCCCCTTTCCCATCTTCTTCCTTCTTTCCATTCTTCCTTCCTTCTTTCCTTTCTCCCTTCCTTCTTTCATTCCTTCCTTCCTTCCGTCCGTCCGTCCATCCTTCGCATGTCTATTTTAACATACAACAAACTCTAACAGGAAAAAAAGAAGAAGAGTATCAAAGCACCTGGTCCTTTTCGTCCACTTCAAATTGCAAATCCCTCTGGCATGCTTCATCCTAGTAAAAAGAACTTCTCTTAACTTCTTCCTAGGTCTCCGTCCTACAGCGTTTCTCCTCCAAAAAAGAAGAAGAAAAAGAAGAGCTCAAAGAAAAGGAAAAGAAACAGGTACACACCTTTCCACTGGATGTTAATTTTTCCTGGACTAGATCCATTTGGACTTTCCTTTAACGTAATTTGGGGGAGGGGAGTTCTGATATTTTGAAGCCCAGCAACAAAAGGCAGATGAGGTGTTCCAGAGACAGAAGATAGCTGATATCAGGTTTCGAGGTCGTCTCAAATAAATTGCATTTCAAACAAAGTCTTTGAAGAAAACTCCCATTTATTAAGCACGGCATTCTAACCCCGACTCCATCACAGCCAACACTGACTTCCAGACCCCAAACCCTCCCTTTCCGTTCCCCACTCCCCTGCACTCATTGGCCATCTTCCAAGTCACTCTACCCCTAATCTACTGCTCCAGCTCAAAGGAATTTCCCCCCTTCCATCCCATCTCCTAGGGGATATTATCTCCAGGGAAAATAAGTAGGTGAAAAGTCAAACGTCCCTTTCCAGACGCCTCCGCTCCTCCTTCTTATGTCAGCACTAGAGTAAATGCAGCTTGAAGTGCTGACATCTGACTTATGATGAATGCATTTTATGATTATAATCATGATTTATCACCAGGGGTGGGGCTGATGGGGGTTTGCAGGGGTTCAGGAGAACCTCGAGCTAAGATTCTGTGCAGTTCGGAGAGCCCCCAAGTCCCACTCCTGGGTGGCCCTGCCCACCCCACCCCGCCCCTCCCAGGAGTCCCCATGTGGCCCGTTTTGGATGCAGGTAAGTGCAGGGCACACACGGAGGCTCGGGGAAGGTGAAAAACAGGCGTACCGGACGTTCAGGCCCATTTCCTGCCTCCAGAGGGCCTCCGGAGCCTGGGGAGGCCGTTTTCGCCCTCCTGGAGACTCAAGAAAAGCCTCCAGAGCCTGGGGAGGGCCAAAATGCCCCCCCCACCATAGTGCAGGAGGCTGACTAGGCCACGCCCACCATGGCCACGCCCACCCATCAACCTTGCTAAAATTTTTGAAGCCCACTCCTGTTTATCACTTATAGCTTTTATGTACACTGCGAGCTTATGCACCAGAGACAAATTCCTTGTGTTTCCAATCACACTTGGCCAATAAATAATTCTATTTCTTTAAGGTTCTATTTAAGGTTTAAAAAAAAAAAAAAAATCAGGCGTAGCTCACATAACAAGCCCTTCGTTTAGCAACAGAAATTCTGGTTTCAATTGTGGTCGTACGTCGAGGACTACCCGTGTCACGTCTGCTTCTGCTTTCTATTTTTTTTAAAAAAAAGTCTCATTTTTACCGGGGTGATTTCATGCAGATGTTCCACGGACGTGCAGTTCTGAGATCCTGAAATAGCATCTTCTTTACTCTTATTTAGAAACCTGTTTTGATCGAAAATATTCACTGACTCTTGCAGTCTTCCTGTGCTTGATTTTCCAGTTTAAATGTATTTATATGTGTGTGTGTGTTTTGCAGGATTTCTTCAAAGAAGAAAAGACACAGGTAAGGAGAGAGCTGGCCTTGATCTCTGCCTCAGCACTATAAACCTAGAATCGTAGATTAAACTACTTTTTCCAGTGTTCAGTGAGAGCAACTCTTTGCCCGGATGAATATGATACAGAGACCCCTACAGCTAAGCCCCTCTATTAAAACTTTCCGTATGACAGAACCATTTCTTAATGAAGTGAGAATGTTGAAATATCCTTATTTTAAAGGGGAATATTTGTAGCTCAGGGTTGAAATGAGGAGTCCGGGGTGCCCCCTGAGCTTGCTTGTTTTCTGGCAGGCGTCTCATTACCCAACTAGGTAATATAATCAGTGCTAGAAGGGAGTGAGGTTTGCAGGGAGGAGGAGGAGGAAGGGGAGGAAGAGGGGATTCACATAACAACCATGTTACTGATTTAACAATGGCAGTGACTCACTTAACCACTGTGGCAAGAAAAGTCCTTAAAACGGGGCGAAATTCACTGAACCATTGTCTCGCTTAGCCACAGAAAGTTTGGGCTCAGTTGTGATCGTAAGTCGAGGACTACCTGTTGAGAGTGTCTGCATGTAATAAACCTGGATTCAGTTCAATTGCCTGGATTCCAGATTCCTTGACAATGGAATGGAATGGAATGGAATGGAATGGAATAGAATAGAATAGAATAGAATAGAATAGAATAGAATAGAATAGAATAGAATAGAATAGAGAGTAGAGTAGAATAGAATAGAGAAAAAGAATAGAATAGACTAGAATAGAGAATAGAATAAAATAAAATATAGAATAGAATAGAATATAGAAAATGCATAGAATAGAATAAAAATTGGAGAATAGAATAGAATAAAACAAAATATAGAATAGAATAGAATATAGAAAATGAATAGAATAGAGAATAGAATAGAATAGAATAGAATAGAATAGAATAGAATAGAATAAAATATAGAATAGAATAGAATAGAATAGAATAGAATATAGAAAATGAATAGAATAGAATAAAAATTGGAGAATAGAATAGAATAAAACAAAATAAAATATAGAATAGAATATAGAAAATGAATAGAATAGAATAGAGAATAGAATAAAATAAAATATAGAATAGAATAGAATATAGAAAATGAATAGAATAAAATAAAATATAGAATAGAATAGAATATAGAAAATGAATAGAATAGAATAGAGAATAGAATAGAATAAAATAAAATATAGAATAGAATAGAATATAGAAAATGAATAGAATAGAATAAAAATTGGAGAATAGAATAGAATAAAACAAAATAAAATATAGAATAGAATAGAATATAGAAAATGAATAGAATAAAATAAAATATAGAATAGAATAGAATAGAATATAGAAAATGAATGGAATGGAATGGAATGGAATGGAATGGAATGGAATGGAATGGAATAGAATAGAATAGAATAGGAGTTAGAAGGGACCTTGGAGGTCTTCTAGTCCATCCCCCTGCTTGGGCAGGAAGCCCTACATCATTTCAGACAAATGGTTTATCCAATCTCGTCTTAAAAACCTCAGGAAGAAACTGAATGACGTTTGGACAGATTCGCTCGCTCTAGGGGCTTCTGAGAGACGGACGAGGCAGCCAAGTAATCAATCTGTTTCTTATTTAGTTCCTCCAGCCCCAAGAGAAAAAGGAAGGAGGGAAGAAAACACAAGAAGCAGTAAGTTCTGGCTGGGCACATATCAGTCTGGTGGGCTAAATCGGCACCGGTCTTTCCAGGCGCCCACGATGGATGAGTGGGAGGCTTGTTCAACACAAGCTGTGCGAAAGCATGGTGTACGATGATGACTCTCTTCCAGCCTAGCTGGTGAACGAAGGCGAGAATTACCTCAAAAACCATCTCCGTCTTGGCTTGAAACCTGAAGAGATTTGGGGGGGGGCTTGTTGTTTCTTCTCTTCCCTCACAACTCCCTCTTAAGTTCACCATGTTGGTTCCTCACCAAGAATCCTGTGGAGATGTGGGAATTTGGCAGCGTGGAAAGTCCAACTGCTACCCATCGCTAGCTGTCGGTGGGGCATTATAAGCCCATTTTTATCCATTTTTTTTAAAATTAAGCTTTTTCTCTGTAAGTTTCCCCAAGGGGTAGGCAGGGGTGAAATGCTCCTGGTACGGACCGGATCGCCCGATCCGGTAGCAATGGTGGTGGGTGGTTCGGAGAACCGGTAGCAAAAAATCCCTGCCCCCACCCCCATGCCCAGCTGAGCCGCGCGATCATCAGAGGCTTTTTTATTTTATTTTTAAAAGCATTTTTTTCTACAACCTCTTTGGCAGAAAAAATGTTTTTCAAAGTAAAAAAAAAAGCCTCTGATGATCGTGCGGCTCATCTGGGATCATCAGAGGCTTTTAAAAGCATTTTTTCTACAACCTCTTTCTTTTAAAAGCCTCTGACGATCCCAGCTGAGTTGCCCGATTGTCAGAGGCTTTTAAAAGCATTTTTTCTACAACCTCTTTGGCAGAAAAAATGTTTTTCAAAGTAAAAAACAAAAGCCTCTGATGATCATGCGGCTCATCTGGGATCATCAGAGGCTTTTAAAAGCATTTTTTCTACAACCTCTTTCTTTTAAAAGCCTCTGACGATTCCCAGCTGAGTTGCCTGATCGTCAGAGGCTTTTAAAAGGATTTTTTAAACCGAATTTTTTCAGCCGAAGAGGTTGGAGAAAAAAGTAAAGAAAACTTCTGACGATCAGGCAACTCAGCTGGGATCGTCAGAGGCTTTTAAAAGCATTTTTTTACAATCTCTTCAGCCGAAGAGGTTGTAAAAAACAGCTGAAAAACAGCCTGAAAAAAAAAACCCAAAATGGCCTGAAAATGGCCCAAAAAACCAGCCTGAAAAACAACATGAAAACTGCCCAAAACCTGGCATGAAAACGGCCTGGAAAATGGTCCGGAAAATGACCTGAAAACAGCCCAAAAAAGGGCCTGAAAATGGCCAAAAAAACCAGGCATGCGTGCGCCAGCCAGCTGGTTTTTGGGTTTCCGATGCTCCAGTGCATTCCAGTTTGGGCACTCGGTGCAGAAAAGGTTCGCCATCATTGGTATATTACATTTTATTCCATTGCTTTCTTCTCTCAAAAGCTCTCGCAGTCGTCCACAGAAATCCAAACGCCATCATTACCATTCTAGTTCGGAGAGCACCAATTCTCCATCGGAGAGCTACGGGAGCCGGTAAGCAATTCTTCAAGTTTTCCGCGATTCTCTAACTTCATTCTCCTGGTTTTGCAAAGACAGCTAGTACTAAGAGAGCTTTATTTAGTTCAACCACCGTGCGGGAAGTAGATGAACTGAGAGGAGGGAAGAATAAGGAACTCCACAAAAGAAGAATTATAAAAGGAGAAGAAACGGAAAAGGGAGTCATCTTCTTGCTTTGAAGTGCCTATATGTAGGTGTTTTACTGAAGAGTAAAAAATACTTCCCAGAATTCATAGAATAGAAAATAGAATAGAATAGAATAGAATAGAATAGAATAGAATAGAATAGAGTAGGGTAGGGTAGGGTAGGGTAGGGTAGAGTAGAGTAGAGTAGAGTAGAGTAGAGTAGAATAGAATAGAATAGAATAGAATAGAATAGAATAGAATAGAATAGAATAGAATAGAATAACAGAGTTGGAAGGGCCCTTGGAGGTCTTCTAGTCCAACCCCCTGCTTAGGCAGGAAACCCTACACCACTTCAGACAAATGGTTATCCAACCTCTTCTTCTCTTCTCTTGCCTTCTGGTGCTTTGGAGAATTGACTCAAAATTCATTGAAGGTCCTGTTTTTGAATGCTAAGTCTACCTCCCAGCAAAGCTACCATGTCAACAGTTGTTGTCATTTTTATTTTTATTTTTAATCTGGGGGCTCCATGGCTCTGCCTTGTGCGATGTTGCCTATTTTTAAAGAAAAAATAAAACTATAATTCTCATGCGATAGCAAACCCCTCAGAGCATTGGAAGATCCATTGGGAATGACAGATTCCGGTGGCAATATTGCTGAAAATGTTAATAATAGGAGAAGGTAGCAGCTGTGACCACCAGAAGACAAACCTATGATTGGAAGTGATCCCTGTTGTGGTGTCACAAGAAATATAATTCATTATTAGCCATTCCATGTCAACCTATTAGGAGAATTCAACCAAGACTGAGCTAGCCAAGAAGAGCTAAACAGCTGTAGACATTAATCTTTCCTTCAAGATCTCATCCAAGGACCTGGGACCTCAGAATAAATAGAATAGAATCACAGAGTTGGAAGGGACCTTGGAGGTCTTCTAGTCCAACCCCCTGCCCAGGCAGGAAACCTTACACCACTTCAGACAAATGGTTGTCCAACCTCTTCTTAAAAACTTCCAGTGTTGGAGCATTCACAACTTCTGGAGGCAAGTTTTTCCACTGATTCATTGCTCTCACTGTCAGGAAATTTCTCCTTCTAGTTCTAGGTTGCTTCTCTCCTTGATTAGTTTCCACCCATTGCGTCTTTTCCTGCCTTCAAGTGCTTTGGAGAATAGCTTGACTCCCTCTTCTTTGGGGCAGCCCCTAAGATATTGGAAGACTGCTATCATGTCTCCCTTGGTCCTTCTTTTCATTAAACTAGACGTACCCAATTCCTGCAACCATTCGTCACACGATTTAGCCTCCAGTCCCCTATTATTCTTGCTATTGCCACTGCTCGCTTTACGGGCTCTGGAAGTGCAATTTAAGAATGTCTTTGCAATGTAAAGTGGAGGGAACTTTATTTTGACAGACACAGGCTGAAAAGCAGATTCCAAGATGAAAGCCATAAAGGCGGACCCGGTCGTCCAAGGCGCTCGTCAAAGAAGACTTCTCACGCCAACGATGCAGGAGAGTTGGCTGGGAGCTCTTTTCTCGGCTGCCCCTTGCAGAGCAATTACTTTCTCTCTACCA
Source organism: Arizona elegans (assembly GCA_022577455.1). Classification (NCBI taxonomy): domain Eukaryota; kingdom Metazoa; phylum Chordata; class Lepidosauria; order Squamata; family Colubridae; genus Arizona; species Arizona elegans. The sequence continues at coordinate 3,589,382 of JAKOOJ010000044.1, forward strand.
CCGAACTTGTAAGTACCCCCTATCTACTAAATCTCCTTAGTTTGGACTCGAGAGATTTGTATGGTATGTTGTGATACAGTATTATCACCGAAGGGAGTACATCCCTCTCGTGTTTGCTAAAATATTTAAGAACATCTTTTCATGGGACAACCCTGAAGAAACGACACTGGGCTACAATGTAAAGTAGTGAGTAAAGCACAGCTTGTATAAGAAGTGTAAATGTACGATCCCCTCAAAATAACGCAACGCACAGCCATTAACGTCTAAACTGCTGGCAACAAAAATGAGTACACCAGCGGTGAAATCCAATTTTTTTTTACTACCGATTCTGTGGGTGTGGCTTGGTGGGCGTGGTGTGGCTTGGTGGGCATGGCAAGGATACTGCCAAATCCCCATTCCTTCCCCACTCCAGGGGAAGGATACTGCAAAATCTCCATTTCCACTACACTCCAGGGAAGGATACTGCAAAATCCCCATTCTCTCCCCACTGCAGGGGAAGGAGACTGCAAAATCTCCATTCCCACCCCACTGCAGGGGAAGTAGACTGCAAAATCCCCATTCCCTCCCCACTCTGGGGCCAGCCAGAGGTGGTATTTGCCAGTTCTCCAAACCGCTCAAAATTTCCGCTACCGGTTCTCCAGAACCTGTCAGAACCTGCTGGATTTCCTCCCTGGAGTACACCCCTAAGTGATAATGTCCAAATGGGGCCCAAAGTGTCAAGATTTTGTGTGGCCATCATTATTTTCCAGCACTGCTTTAACCTTCTTGGGCATAGAGTTCACCAGAGCTTCACAGGTTGCCACTGGAGTCCTCTTCCACTTTTGTTGCCAGCAGTTTAGACACTAATGGCTTTGTGTTGTGTTATTTTGAGGGGACCGCACATTTACACTGTTATACAAGCTGTACCAGGGGTGAAATCCAGCAGGTTCTGACAGGTTCTGGAGAACTGGTAGTGGAAATTTTGAGTAGTTCAGAGAACCGGCAAATACCACCTCTGTCTGGCCCCAGAGTGGAGATTTTGCAATATCCTTCCCCTAGGAGTGGGCAGGGAATGGGGATTTTGCAGGATCCTTCCCCTGGAGTGGGGTGGGAATGGAGATTTTGCAGTATCCTTCCCCTGCCACACCCACCAAGCCACGCCCACAGAACCGGTAGTTTAAAAAAAATTGGATTTCACCACTGAGCTGTAAATATTTACAAAATGTGAAGGTGGTGTATTCACTTCTGTGATATACTGTATACTGTTTAAAATCACGTTCTTCATTGGAAATATACTTTTTTGTTTGTTTGTTTGCTTGCTTGCTCGTCTGATGGAAGTGAGGAAGGAAAGATGGATCTGGGCACCTGGGGAGGGACATAGAAGGAGAGACGGCTTATGCTCTCGACCATGAATAATAAAGAGGAGGCATTTATGAAAGTGGTGGCCTCTAGCTTTGATCTTTGATGAGATGTGTTTTTATGTACCTCTTCTGCTCGGTGTCTGAATCCCTGCCGGCTCTCTTCTGCACCCATTCTCTCAATCTTTGGAGGCGTAAAAGATTAAACCTATAAAAAGAAGCATTTCCGTGAACGTAATTGCAGCACGATGTGTGGGGAGGGGGAGGAAGACAGAGGGGGAAGGGGTGGAGCAGCCTTGGCTGCCTTCAAGCTCAACATCCCTTTTAGATAAGATAGATAAGATAACCCTTACTGTCATTTTTTTTTTTACTGTGTGCACACTGGCACACATTAAAAATGAAATTCTGTTCTCAAAAGAAAGTATATATATCTACCCATCCCCATACACAACACACATACACTATAAACATGTGATATACATACGGAAAACATATACCTGCACCCAGGGATGAAATCCAGCAGGTTCTGACAGGTTGTGGAGAACAATCCCAAACAATCTGGGGACTCTGCTCAAGCACCACTTATATGCCATATCCTGGATAGAAGGAAGTGAACTCCCAATAATATTTTCTGCTGTCCTCACCACTCTCTCGTACAGCCTTCCTGTCTGTCCAAAGCAGTAATGCTTCCAAACCAGACAGTAACGCAATATGACAGGAGGCTCTCCCTCTATAGAAAGTGGTGAGGACAGTGGAAGGAAGTTGTGCTTTTCTCATGCGATGCAGAAAATGCAGGCGCCACTGTGCCCGCTTCACTGATCTGTCCCCGTCCCCACACACACACAAACACAGCCAGCCGAGGGTTAAGGAAACACTTTGGAACGCACCCAGGTCTTATCTCCCACTTGGCAGTGATAGACACACCGTCTGCCAAGTGACTTTATTTTCACAGTAAAACAGAAAGATAAATACTCAAGAGTCCAAATGTCCGACATTATAAATCTTTCTCTCAGCAGTTCCGGACGAGGCTTTAGTGACTATCCAAGGTTTGCTTTGTTCGTCACACGGATCACTGACCACTACCCTCTATTATATAGTCTCTGGGGTGTGGTCCAGTGACTCAGTTCTAATCCCTAGCACGCCTCCTAAGCTGCTGCAATCGTTTATCACACCTTCGGAGGCGTGCGTCCAGGAATGATGTTTCATTATCACTCTGATCCGAATCAGCTGTCTCCTCTCCCTCGGCCGGCACCTGAGACAATGCCAGAGGGGAGGGGCCTGGAGAGGGAGGCCTGGCTGACTCCTCTTCCTCATGCTCGGAGCTTTCTTCCTCCGATGGGACAGGCTCAGAGGGCGGGGCCACAACATTCACCAGTGTCTCACCATTGAGCGACCAAAGTAGCAGCATCGGCCAAACTCACAGATTCAAGGAGATAGTGGGTGAGCAATCCAAGAAGAAAGAAAGTGTATTGAGTTTGGGTGGTGTTTATTTCCTCGCCCAGAGAAGTTAGCAGCGCCAGCTCAAGGTGAATTGGCCATTTGGGTTGCAACTTTCTCTATAGTAGTGGCCAAAATTATGGAAACCTTTTGGGAAAAGTGCATTTTTGAGGTAGACTAAATTGCTAAGCTTTAGCTCGGTGATGGCGAACCTTTTCGGCACCGAGTGCCCAAACCGGAAGGTATGCAGATGTCCGTGCAGGTGTGTGCACCAGAGTGCCGGAAACCCAAAAATCAGGTGGCTGGTGTGCGTATGCCTGTTTTTTGGGCCAATTTTTGGGGCCATTTTCAAGCTGTTTTTGGCCCGAAAAATGGCCTGTTTTTTGCTATTTTTCAGGCTGTTTTCAGGCCGTTTTGGGACATTTTCAGGCCATTTTTGGGACCATTTTTGGGGCCATTTTCAGGCTGTTTCTAGACCATGTTCAGGCTGTTTTTTGGGCTATTTTGCAGCTATTTGCCAGGCCGCTTTCTAGCTGTTTTTCTGGCCGTTTTCAGGCTGTTTTTCAGAAACCAGAAGAGCAACTGGTGATGGCACATGTGCCCACAGAGAGGGCTCTGTTTGCCACCTCTGGCACACATGCCATAGGTTCGTCATCACGGCTTTAGTTTACCCTTGTTGGAATAAATATTACTCTGACATCATCAGGTGGTGGTAAATGTCTTTGCCTGAGCTTGGAAGCTATGTAGGGTCAGGCCCGGTCAGTATTTGGATGGGAGATAAGTAGATAATGTTGGCGCTGTTGGCTCAACTACCAAGTTATTTTTTTAAAAAAAACACCAAGAAAACAGTGACAAATCATTTCCCTCTCGCAGCCAAAGAAACGACACGATTATGTCCCTTAAGCCCTTAAAAGCCACGCTTGATCTGAAGTCTTTATTATCATTCCAGCTTTCACCGTATCTTCCTGATACGTTCGCACGCCAAGGTAGAACTTCTGAGTTAATTAAAAATAAACGAGGCGAGTATTTAAAAGAAGAAGGCTTCAATCAGTCCCAGCTGCCAATCTGACTTTGTCAACCACGACACGAATATTCCCATGGAACGCAATTCACTTCAGACTTAAGATCCCTGTAAATGCTCTTTTATAGTCTTTAAACAATCAACCATTTCAGTGTGAAAAGTGGACACTTTTCATAAGCTATACGGGTAGTCCTCGACTTACAGCCCACAATTAAGTCCCAAATTTCCAGTGGCTAGATGAGTTTTGCCCCATTTTATGACGTTTCTTGCCACCATTGTTAAGTGAAACTCTGCAGTTGTTCAGTTAGGAATTGATTTGGGAGGCACTTGTTGGGCAGGGCTGAAATGTGTGGTAGGAGGAGGCCAGACAATGGAATGGAAGGGAATGGAATACAAGGAGGAGGGGGAAGGGGGGAGGAGGAGAGAGAATAGGGTAGGGTAGGGTAGGGTAGAGTAGGATAGGGTACAGTAGAATAGGATAGGATAGGATAGGATAGGATAGGATAGGATAGAATAGAATAGAATAGAATAGAATAGAATAGAATAGAGGAGAGGAGAGGAGAAGAGAAGAGAAGAGAAGAGAAGAGAAGAGAAGAGAAGAGAAGAGAAGAGAAGAGAAGAGAAGAGAAGAGAAGAGAAGAGAAGAGAAGAGAAGGAAGGAAGATGGAATGGAATGGAATGGAATGGGATGGAATGGAATGGAATGGAATGGAATACAAGGAGGAGGAAAATAGAATAGAGTAGAGTAGAGTAGAGTAGAATAGAATAGAGGAGAGGAGAGGAGAGGAGAGGAGAGGAGAGGAGAGGAGAGGAGAAGAATAGAATAGAATAGAATAGAATAGAATAGAATAGAATAGAATAGAATAGAGGAGAGGAGAGGAGAGGAGAGGAGAGGAGAGGAGAGGAGAGGAGAGGAGAAGAGAAGAGAAGAGAAGAGAAGAGAAGAGAAGAAGAATAGAATAGAATAGAATAGAATAGAATAGAATAGAATAGAATAGAATAGAATAGAATAGAATAGAATAGAATAGAATGAAGGAAGATGGAATGGAATGGAATGGAATGGAATGGAATGGAATGGAATGGAATGGAATACAAGGAGGAGGAAAATAGAATAGAGTAGAGTAGAGTAGAATAGAATAGAATAGAATAGAATAGAGGAGAGGAGAGGAGAGGAGAAGAGAAGAGAAGAGAAGAGAAGAGAAGAGAAGAGAAGAGAAGAGAAGAGAAGAGAAGAATAGAATAGAATAGAATAGAATAGAATAGAATAGAATAGAATAGAAGGAAGGAAGATGGAATGGAATGGAATGGGATGGAATGGAATGGAATAGAATGGAATACAAGGAGGAGGAAAATAGAATAGAGTAGAGTAGAGTAGAGTAGAGTAGAGTAGAGTAGAGTAGAGTAGAGTAGAGTAGAGTAGAATAGTTTCCACCCACTGCTTCTTGTCCTGCCTTCAGGTGCTTTGGAGAATAGCTTGACTCCTTCTTCTTTGGGGCAGCCCCTGAGATATCGGAACACTTTAACATACGTGGACTTCAACTCCCAGCATTACTAGCTGGGGAATTCTGGGAATCAAAGTCCACATATCTTAAACTGCCAAGGTTGAGAAATACTGCAGTAAAGGCATTAGTGAAGATGCTGCCAAAAAACCGAGATGGCTGGTTCCATCTGTCTCAGTCCACAAATTTATCGTTATTTCTCCAAGGGCCCATTCGATGCCCAGGAAACCATGTTCTTCAGCTTAATTGAAAACCTCATCGCAACGGTGCTCGAGCAACTCTCTTCCGATCGGCTGCTTCTTGAGCAAAGCGTTCGAGGCAAATTAAAACCTGAGCTGAAATTATAGACTGCTCGCTCGCCTTGTGCCTACCTGGGCTTCCTTCTGCTATTTTTAGTGAAATTAATCCCTCAAGCCTCTTCGAAGCTGGCGCAACCTCACACCCACATCTTAAAATCACATCCTACTGTTCAACTGTTTGGAAACCCTACCATTCCAAACACCCATACTGTAGCTACCAGTTTGCCCAGCACCGGAAACGTGAGAGCGCACCATCCCCACATACGTGGGGCCGGCAATTTGCTTTTGCGCACCATCCACACATACGTGCGACGTCAAAAAAAACACAGCGATATAGGATGGGATTGCGCCCGGGGGGGGGGGGGGGCGGGTCACCACAAACAATTTGCCCGAACCGGTCCGAACCGGTTGAATCCCACCTCTGCTACCCTCTGACATTAGTACAATCGAGTGGGTTCAAAAGTATTTGACGAGAAAAGCTTTGCACTCTTCTAGGATAGGATAGGATAGGATAGGATAGGATAGGATAGGATAGGATAGGATAGGATAGGATAGAAAAGAATATAGAAAATGAATAGAATAGAATAGAATAAGGAAAGAAGGAAGGAAGATGGAATGGAATGGAATGGAATGGAATGGAATGGAATGGAATGGAATAGAATAGAATAGAATAGAATAGAATAGAATAGAATAGAATAGAATAGAATAGAATAGAATAGGGAAGGAAGGAAGGAAGATGGAATGGAATGTAATAGAATAGAATATAGAAAATGAATAGAATAGAATAGAATAGAATAGAATAGAATAGAATAGAATAGAATAGAATACAATAGAATACAATACAATAGAATACAATAGAATACAATAGAATAGAATAAGGAAGGAAGGAAGTTGGAATGGAATGGAATGGAATGGAATATAGAAAATGAATAGAATAGAATAGAATATATTAGAATAGAATAGACTAGACTAGACTAGAATAGAATAGAATAGAATAGAATAGAATAGAATAAGGAAGGAAGGAAGATGGAATGGAATGGAATGGAATGGAATATAGAAAATGAATGGAATAGAATAGAATAGAATAGAATAGAATAGAATAGAATAGAATAGAATAGAATAGAATAACAGAGTTGGAAGGGATCTTGGAGGTCTTCTAGTCCAACCCCCTGCTTAGGCAGGAAACCCTACACCACTTCAGACAAATGGTTATCCAACATCTTCTTAAAAGCTTCCAGTGTTGAAGCATTCACAACTTCTGGAGGCAAGTTGTTCCACTGGTTAATTGTTCTGACTGCCAGGAAATTCCTCCTTAGTTCTAAGTTGCTTCTCTCCTTGATTAGTTTCCATCTGTTGCTTCTTGTTCTACCCTCATTCTGTACATAAAAGAATTCCCTATCCTACTCGGCTCGAAATTCTCAGTTTGGATAACTTGGTACTGTGTCGCTTGCAGTCATACTTAGATATTGCGTACAAAATTGTACGTAGTCATGTTTTACCTGTAAACGATTTATTTTTCTGTTTTAATCGCAATAATACGCGTGCAAACAACTGCTTTAAACTCAGTGTAAATCGTTCTAAACTTGACTATAAAAAAAATACTATTTTTGTAATAGAGTTGTCAAAGTTGGAAATGCTCTACCTGATTCAGTTGTCTCAGCGACAAATTTTCACAGTTTTAGTCACAAATTGACAAATTCCGTGGAACTCATTTCATACTTCAGAGGTCCGTAAAGGGAGCATGTATAAGCACACTAATGTGCCATCGTCCCTGTCATTGTATTTATATAGTATTCCTGTTTTTGTGTCTGTTTGATAAATTATAATAAATAAAATAAAATAAAAACAAGGGAAAAGTGTTTTCACGAAAGAGGAAAATCTGAACTGGGTTATCACATTAACATGGAAATAAATGCAGCGTCTATGTTTGTTGAATGAATAGCATTTGTTCTATGTATGTATGAATGAATGAATGAATGAATGAATGAATGAATGAATCCTACATTTTGTGTTGTTCTGTTTTCAAATCTTTGATTTGCTGGGAAATTTTTTGTTTTGTTTTTTTTTAATTTTTGCATTAAAGATCTTGGACTTGGGATCCATTAGACTGGAGGAATTTGAGAGGATTTGAAAGAAAAAAAGCGTAGAACATTAAAAAAAATAAATAAAAAGCAAATACTTGATTGGTCGAACGGAAGAGAGAAAGAAAGAAAGAGAGAGGGGTTGACATTTGATTTTCATTCTTTTTTTTTTTTTTAAATCTCTCTTGTAATTTAAAACTCTAACCATGGACTTACGTTCCCCAATCTTCCCTTTTTCTTACACCTTACCTACTAAAGGAGGAAGTCTTGCTTGGTAAGTGAATGCTAACCGCAAGCTGTCAGGATATTAATTATTAGAGGTGACACAGAAATATTCTACCAGGGGGATTACACACAGCCATCTATGTCTGCCTTCTTTCTCTAAAAAGGAAATTTTAATTTTGAATTGGTTTGGTTTTCCTTATTTTGTTTTCCTCTCTCCCTCTCTCTCTCCCTCCTCTCTCTTTCTCTCTCTTTCTCTCTCTCCTTCTCTTCCTCTTGTCTCTCTCTCTCTCTCTGTCTCTCTCTCTCTGTTTTTAGTTATGATGTAAAAAAAAAAATAAATAACGTCATTTGTGAGCTAGGTTTTCTTTATTTCCTTTCTAAAAAGTCATATTCTGTGCCAGAGGTTATCATCCAGGGGTGGGATTCAAAAACTTTAGCACTTGGTTCTCTGGCCGGTTGCTGTTGGCGTGGCCTACTCGGCCTCCTGCACCACAGTGGGGGGACGTTTTCGCCCTCCCCAAGCTCTGGAGGTTATCCTCAAGCCTCTGGGAGGGCAAAAATGGCCTCCTCCGGGCTCCGGAGCCCCTCCGGAGGCCGGAAACGAGCCTGTTTCTGTACTTCCAGTAGGCCCGTTTTTTGCCCTCCCCAGGCTCCAGAGGCTTTCTTCGAGCCTCCAGGAGGGCGAAAACAGCCTCCCCTGGGCTCTAGGGGCCCTATGGAGGCCAGAAACAGGCCCGTTTCCAAACTTCCGGGAGGCCCGTTTTTACCCATTCCTCCGAGACTTAATATTCAGCCCGGAATAGTGTGCAAACATCACTGTGTTATTTTTCAGGGTGGTATTTCCAACTACCCTGTTCCCCCCCCCCCCCAAAATAAGACACCCCCTGATAGTAAGCCCAATCGGGCTTTTGAGCGCATGGCAATAAGGCCAAGCTCTTATTTCAGGGTTCGAAAAAAATATAAGACAGGGTCTTATTTACGGTGAAACACAGTAGGAGAGAAAGGACTATGAAGGTGGTACCACTCAGACATTCCAAGCCATGGACTGTTAACATTCTAAGACAGTGATGGCGAATCTTTTCAGTACTGGGTGCCCAAACCGGAACATGCATGTATGTGCATGTATGTGCGTGTGCTAGAGTGCCGGAAACCCAAAGACCAGCTGGCTGGCGCACACATGCCTGGGTTTTTGGCTATTTTTTCAGGCCATTTTCAGGCTGTTTTTGGGGCTTTTTTCGGGCTGTTTTCAGGCCATTTGTGGGCCATTTTCCGGGCTGTTTTTTGAGCAGTTTTCAGGCTGTTTTCAGGTTGTTTTTTGGCTGTTTTTGGCATGAAAAATGGCCTGTTTATTGCCATTTTTCAGGCCATTTTTGGGGCCTTTTATGGGACTTTTTCAGGCCAGTTTTTGGGCCATTTTCAGGCCATTTGTTGGGCTGTTTTTAGGCCATTTTCCGGCCATTTTCTGGGCCATTTTTCAGGCCATTTTCAGGCCATTTTCGGGCCGTTTTTTTGGGCATTTTGGGGGTGTTTTTCAGAAACCAGAAGAGCAACTGGTGACAGCGCACATGCCAACAGAGAAGGCTCTGCATGCTACCTCTGGCACACATGCCATAACAGTTCTAAGACATAAATGATATCACACTTTCTCAGAACGAATTTCGGAACTGGGATTTTCTTTGCTTTTCTTTGAAGACCTTTCACTTCTCATTCAAGAAGCTTCTTCAGTTCCCAGTTTCAGTTCTTCTTCAGAACTGAAGAAGCTTCTTGGATGAGAAAGAGAAAGGTCTTCAAGGAACAATGAAGAAATTCCAGTTGCCGTTTGGAAAAAGCATTTTTGGACCAACCGTGACCTGGATGACTGAGACTCTCCATAGACATACGCTTTCTCATAGCGCCTTGGCTGTCCCACCCTTCAGTTGTCCCAAATCCCGTAAGATTTTGCAAGATCTGCCGAAGAGTAAACATGTCTCTGAAGAAAGTTAAACCTTAACTTAGCCTAGAGAGACATGATTTTCTTCCCATCAGCCCTTCAAGGTAGATGAGACTAGGAATCCAACTCTCTTCATGAGAATAAGGGAGGGTATTGTCTGTGATGTTTGAGCAGCCTGGTGGCCTACACTTGCTTCCCATTCAGAAAGTTGAGGGTTCAATTCTAGGTGGCGACAGGTGTTTCTCTATCAGAATGAGCAATGAGAAAATTTCTGCTGTGAACTCTGCATAGGCATCAGGAAGGGCAACCAGCCAGGAAATGCTCTATTCAGTTGCCCTGACCTCACTTTGGAGCAAAGGATTACAGGGTCATAAAAAGAAAGTTAGTTCCTGACCTATCTACCTTGGAGGGCTGACAGAATATAGACCTGGCAAACTGGGCTACAGTTTAACCATGATTGATTCCAGTATTCAAGCATTCAGACAATTGTTCAGTTTGAATAGAACAACAGTTGAATAGAACAACAGAAACACACAAATTTGCCTGGATGGCAAAAAATCCAGTAGGATTTTTGTACCATTTTGTCTAATTTCTACAACTGGATGTCTTTTTTTTTCCTGTGACAATCTATTTCTATTGCTTCTTTTTGTCTCTTTTGGTTTGTTTAAGGTTTTTCTTACATTTTCTTAACCTCCTTTGATTTCTACCTTATAAAAAAATTATACAGAGACACTTTTCCGTCAACATGGACCGCATGCTATTAATATTCTTTGCATGATTTAAAAACTTTCCGATTATATCTGGGGGAGAGAGAAAAAAAAAGACAGCGACATATGCATTTCTTTCTTTTAGGTAGATGTGATTTGAGTTCAAACTTTTTTTCTTTCTTTCTTTCTTTCTTTCTTTCTTTCTTTCTTCTTTCTTTCTTTCTTTCTTTCTTTCTTTCTTTCTTCTTTCTTTCTTTCTTCTTTCTTTTTTCTTCCTTCCTTCCTTCCTTCCTTTCTGTTTCTTACCTTCTAACTTTCTTCCTTCTTTGCCTTAGATTACAGACAGAATCCTAATGGTAAATAAGAACAAAAACACCAGAATAACAAAAATAAAAAGGGTGAATTGGTCAAGCAAGTAAATAGAGCCCAACGTCTTACACACACCACCCAATTTTTGGGGGAGGATTTGTCTTTTCTTTTTGTGGGTCCGAGTATTAAATCCTGGCAAAACATGTCTCTTTTTGGTTACAGATCTCAAATTCCAGGTCTGCAACTGGCCTCTTTAAAAAAACAGCGGGCCAGTTGGGCAACCAAATCAAAGAGAACGGAGATGCTCACGAATACGATTCGGGCAATGCAACCTCTTCCCCTCCTTCCGTTCAGACCAGCACATCCAGGTCAAAAGGCAGCCAAGAAACCAAGGGTGAAGCCCCCGATGGCTTCGGCCAGGCCTTCTCTTCCGGGAAGGCCAGCAGTGTCAGCAGTCCCGATTCGGGGAATTCACTGCACAGCTACAGCTCCCAATCCAAAGGAGTGGTTTTAGAAGAGCCGAGTCCGTCTCCCCGGGATCTGTGCAAAGATCAAAAGTAAGTAATAGTTTTCTTCAGGAGGTGACGAGGATGTTAGCCGTTCAGTCATGTCCAACTCTTGGTGAGGGTCTATGACAGGCATGTCAAACTCAATTTCATTGAGGGCCCCATCAGGGTTGTGTTTGACCTCAGGGAGCCTCGGTGGGCATGGCCAGCTCGACGTCACTTGTGTCGGGGGCACCTGTGGTGCGCCCGAGCGCTTGGCCAGCGAAAACGGGCTCCTGAGCTCCGTTTTCAGCTGAAACGGCCTCCTGCAACCCTCTGCCAGCAAAAACGGAGCTCGGGAGGGCCGCCGGCAGCCCTCCCGAGCTCCATTTTCACTGGCAGTGGCACCGCGGACCAGTCCTTTGCTGTTTCCAGGGCAGCCCTGAGGGACAGATCTAAGCATCCCGTGGGCCGGTGGTGGAATAGAATTGTTAAAGAAAGGATGCCAAAGGAGGGACAAAATGAAATGTGAATGAGAAAACTTAAAATATTTTTTTGAATTTTATTTTAAATAATTAAATTAATATATCCATGTACCTGGAGAGAAAAACAAATCTTGTGAGTTTACCAAAAGGATGGCATAGGGAAGAAAGCTGTTTCAGAATCTGGTAGTCCTGCTAGAGATACTTTGAAACCTCCTCCCGGAGGGGAGCAACAGAAACAGACAGAAAAGTGGGCGTGTGGGGTCGAAATGATGCTTCGAGCTCTAAACACATAGTGCTTATAAGCAATATTCTGAATAACAGGAAACGAACTTCCTGTAATCTTCTCCGCTGTCCTCACCACTCTCTGTAGGGACTTTCTATGTGAGGCGCTGCTGCCACCAAATGACACAGTGACACAATTTGTTAAAACGCTTTCAAGCGTGTAAAAAGCGGCCAGGACAGAAGGAGAAAGATGTGCTCTCCTCAGAAAGGAGGTGGACTTTTCTGTTTTTGAAAGCTGTGTGTCTTGTAAAAGATGTACGTCCTCACAGGTCTCCGGCCATCTAGAATCACTGTCCTTTCTGGAAAACCTTCTCTTTTCAGTGGAGAGCCTTGGCCGTCTCTTCAGCCTCTCGGAAAGAAGAAGGCCAACATTGTCTCGCCACCATTTTCCAGTTCTCCACTTCAGCCATGTCTTCGAAATGTATCTCCTTCTAGCAGGTCATCTCTGGATTCTAGCCACTCTGTGGGACGCAGATCTTCACCAAGCCCGTCTTGTTATTCATCAAAATCAAGGTGAGTAATCTGATGGGTAATTTGTTTATTTTATTTATTTGCACCCTGCCTTTCTTATTTTTACGCGTAACTCGTGGCGGTGAACACATACCTACCTCCTCCAATTTTTCCCACCACAGCAACATTGGGACTAGAACTCGCCATCTCCTGGCGGTTGGCCCAATGTCATCCAGTTGGCTTTCATGGCTGAGATGGGACTAGAACTCACAGTCTCCAGCTTTCTAGCTTAGTGCCTTAGCTACTAGACCAAACTACTCAAGGGAAGGATGCAGTGGATCAGTGGTTAAGACGCTGAGCTTGTTGATCAAAAGGCCGGCAGTTCAGTGGTTCGAATCCCTAGTGCTGTGTAATGGGGTGAGCTCCCATTCCTTGTCCCAGCTTCTGCCAACCTAGCAGTTCGAAAGCACGTAAAAAAATGCAAGTAGAAAAAATAGGGACCACCTTTGGTGGGAAGGTAAGAGCGTTCCGTGCGCCTTTGGCATTGAATCATGCCGGCCACATTCCCCGGAGGGAATGGGGATTTTGCAGTATCCTTCCCCTGGAGTGGGGTGGGAACGGGGATTTTACAGTATCCTTCTCCTGGAGTGGGTTGGGAATGAGGATTTTGCAGTATCCTTCCCCTGGAGTGGGGAGGGAATGGGGATTTTGCAGTATCCTTCCCCTGGAGCAGGGAGGGAATGGAGATTTTGCAGTATCCTTCCCCTGGAGCTGGGAGGGAATGGGGATTTTGCAGTATCCTTCCCCTGGAGCAGGGAGGGAATGGGGATTTTGCAGTATCCTTCCCCTGGAGTCGGATGGGAATGGAGATTTTGCAGTATCCTTTCCCTGCCATGCCTACCAAGCCACGCCCGCCACGCCACGCCACGCCCACCAAGCCACGCAACGGTAGTAAAAAAAAATTGGATTTCACCACTGGAAAAAACATACCACCACCATCATTGGCAGGGCCTGTCACTGTAGATAAACAGGGAGCAGCAAAGCCCTCCTTCCCTCACATGGATGATGTTATATAGTCAGGTAATGAAATGCCTGCAAACAAACAAACAAACAAAACAACCAAGCTCAGAGACTCGCAATTCAACCTGAGTTGTATGCATTTATTGTCTTCAATTGTAAAAATTCTTTCCAGAATTTCTTCCCCAGATGCAAAAACTGCTTACGTTCTAACCTCTCGCTGCCTTTGGGGTTGTCCCTGTAAAATCAGAAGCGTTTCCTTTTCTCGGCCATCAACAAACGGCTAAACCCGTTGTGCACATCACAGTAAACCAGATTTGCCAAGAATTTTGAATAACCTGGCAGAAGCAAGCACGTTTATATAAGCATAATCCTACAAAGGGGCTTTTTAAGTCACAGTTTGGTGACCAAGAAGTAATGGTCTGATTTGCATATAATGTGGGTGGATTTGCATATCTACTAAACCAGAAGTAAACAAAACATGCAGCCATTTAATGCAATGTATGAATCTGCTTTCGGTCTCATCATTTTAGCTCATCAAAGCAGGAAAGAAGGAAGGAAGGAAGGAAGGAAGGAAGGAAGGAAGGAAGGAAGGAAGGAAGATATTCCATGGAGAGGAAGGAAGAAGGAAAGGAGGGAGGGAGGGCTAAAAGAGGGAGGGAGGGAAGAAGAGAGGGAGGATGTAACTCAGGAAGGAAGGAAGGAAGGAAGGAAAGAAAGAAAGAAAGAAAGAAAGAAGGAAGGTATTCCATGGAGAGGAAGGAAGAAGGAAAGGAGGGAGGGTGGGTGGGAGGGAGGGAAGAAGAGAGGGAGGGTGTAACGCAGGAAGGAAGGAAGGAAGGAAGGAAGGAAAGAAAGAAAGAAAGAAAGAAAGAAAGAAGGAAGGAAGGAAGGAAGGAAGGAAGGTATTCCATGGAGAGGAAGGAAGAAGGAAAGGAGGGAGGGTGGGAGGGAGGGAAGAAGAGAGGGAGGGTGTAACGCAGGAAGGAAGGAAGGAAGGAAGGAAGGAAAGAAAGAAAGAAAGAAAGAAAGAAAGAAAGAAAGAAGATATTCCATGGAGAGAAAGGAAGAAGGAAAGGAGGGAGGGAGGGAAGGAAGAAGAGAGGGAGGGTGTAATGCAGGAAGGAAGGAAGGAAGGTATTCCATGGAGAGGAAGGAAAAAGGAAAGGAGGGAGGGAGGGCTAAAAGAGGAAGGGAGGGAGGGAAGAAGAGAGGGAGGGTGTAACGAAGCAAGCAAGCAAGGAAGGAAGGAAGGAAGGAAGGACTTCCATGGAGAGGAAGGAAGGAAGGTGAAAGGGAGGGAGGGGGGAGGGAGGGAAGGAAGGAAGGAAGGAAGGAAGGAAGGAAGGAAGGAAGGAAGGAAGGAAGGAAGGTAGGTATTCCATGGAGAGGAAGGAAGAAGGAAAGGCGGGAGGGAGGGCTAAGAGAGGAAGGGAGAGAGGGAAGAAGAGAGGGAGGGTGTAACGCAGGAAGAAAGGAAAGGACCAGTCTGGACCAGAAGCAAATCCCTGCTTTTCTCCATACTCTCTTAAACCCCTCTTCTCTTCTCAGACTCTCTTCCCGTTCTCCCAGTTACTCCCCTAAATCCTGCAAGAGAGCGACTGGGGGCAGGAATTCAAGATCCCGACGCAGCCCCAGCTATTCTCAATATAAGCCTGGCAGGTAGGTCTAAACATCCCTGACCCCCACCCCACCCACCCACCCACCCCGGCTGGAAATCCACCCACTGCCCTGGGATCCACCTTACAGATTTCAACCCTGGATTATTGTAAACTGAAGGGGAATCCCATTCAGAGGATGCCCTAAGCAAAAAAGACTGTCTCGCGTAGCCACAAAACTCTGGGGCTCCATTGTGGTCGTAAATTGAGGATGACCTGTCATTCAGCCAAGTATACAAACCACATTTTTAGAGTTAGATCCGCACAATCTGGATTCAGCAATCTTGGTTCCCGAAACCGTCATCAAGACAGCGCTTAACCTTCCTGGAAATGTCTTTCCTCAGAGGTCGTGAACAAGATCACAGTTACGGCTCCAGTGGGAAGGAGTCCCACCGGCATCAGGGCCGCCACCGCCGCAAACAATGCTATTCCCCCATGAGGAAGCGTCGGAGAGATTCTCCCAGCCACTTGGAAGCCCGGCGGATAACCAGGTGAGGGAGGGGGGTCTTTTGTCTCTATCCCTATGAGCCGTGGTGGCGCAGTGGTTAGAGCACAGGACTGCAGGCTGCTTCTGCTAACTGCCGGCTGCCTGCAATTTGGCAGTTCGAATCTCACCAGGCTCAAGGTTGACTCAGCCTTCCGTCCTTTAGAGGTGGTTAAAATGAGGACCCAGATTGTTAGGGGCAATAGGCTGACTCTGTAAACCGCTTAGAGAGGGCTGGGAAGCCCTGTGAAGCAGTCTATAAATCTAAATCTAAGTGCTATTGTTATATCTATCTATCTATCTATCTATCTATCTATATCTATCTATCTATCTATCCATCTATCTATCTCATCTTTCTATCTACTGTTTACCTATCATCCATCCATCTATCTATCTATCTATCTATCTATCTATCTATCTATCTATCCATCTATCTATCTATCTATCTATCCATCTATCTATCTCATCTTTCTATCTACTGTTTACCTATCATCTATCTATCTATCTATCTATCTATCTATCTATCTACTATCTACTACCTATTTTCCTTTTTAAAAAAATAGTTTTTATTGAACATTTTCCAACTTTAAAAAACACAAATAAAAAAGGAAAAAAGAAAAAGAAAATACAAATACAAACAAGTAAAAAACACAAACAATACAACAGTGTAATATAATTTTACAGGAGGGAAGGAAATGGAAAATAGAAAGGAAGGGAAGGGAAGGGAAGGGAAGGAAAGGAAAGGAAAGGAAAGGAAAGGAAAAGAAAAGAAAAGAAAAGAAAAGAAAAGAAAAAAGAAGGGAAGGGAAGGGAAAGGAAGGGAAGGAAAGGAAAAAGAAGAAAGGGAGGAAAGGAAATCAAAAGAGGAAAGGAAAGAAAAAGAAAAAAGAAAGGAAAGAGAGAGAAGGAAAGGAAAGGAAGAAGAAAGGGAGGAAAGAAAAAGAAAAAAGAAAGGAAAGGGAGGGAAGGGAAGGGAAAGGAAGGGAAGGGAAGAGAAGGGAAGGAAGGAAAAAGAAGAAAGGGAGGAAAGGAAAGGAAAAGAGGAAAGGAAAGAAAAAGAAAAGAAAAAAGAAAGGAAAGAGAGAGAGAGAAGGAACAGAAAGGAAGAAGAAAGGGAGGAAAGAAAAAGAAAAAAGAAAGGAAAGGGAGGGGAAGGAAAGGAAAGGAAAGGAAAGGAAAGGAAAGGAAAAGATAACCCATAAATCACAACTTCAATCTTTTCCCTTGTTTTCAGCAAAACCAAGACAGCAGGAACATCTGGGGTGTGATGTGTTTCCTATTTGTAAAGAAAGGATAGAAAGGGAACAGTGGACCTAAATCTCATGCCTCTCTCCCCCTCCCTCTCGATTTTCCCTCTCCAGTGCCCGAAAGCGCCCCATCCCTTACTACAGACCGAGTCCTTCCTCCTCCTCCTCTCCCGGCAGTTCGAGCGTTTACTCCTCAGGATACAGCTGTCTCGGTTACTCTTCAGCCCGGAGCCGCAGTTACTCCAGCGATAGGACCAGCTGCAGCCGGAGTTGGAGTAGTTACGCCAAGAGCAGCCGAAGTCGGAGTAGCGGAGGGAGAAGCCGTCCGCGAAGTAGTAGCCGAAGCAGCAGCAGCAGCCACGGTTCTGCCTCGGTGGGCAGCTATGACAGTTTGCGGCATTCGTAGCCGCCCTGCGTTGTGGATTGCAATCATCTGCCTCTACTCCAACCCACCCAAAGGGACAACCTTCTCCAGATGATCCTCCATCCATCAAGTTCTTGGAATCATGTAGCCTACCATGGCCCTGGGGTAGGGGGGAACGTCTAAATGGAAGACCTCCCCTTTCCAATGTCATGTGGTCCCCGTTGTAGACATTTTTCTGGCCCTCACTCTGGTTGTGGTTGTGTTTCCATCACACACCGGCCTTCGGTTTGTGGAAAGGGACCCACCCAAAGGGACAATCTTCTCCAGATGATCCTCCATCCATCAAGTTCTTGGAATCATGTAGCCTATCATTGCCTGGGGTAGGGGCAAAGTCTGAAAGGAAGACCTCCCTTTCCAATGTCATGTGGTCCCCGTCTTCTGGCCCTCACTCTGGTTGTGGTTGCGTTTCCACCAAACACCGGCTCTCGGTCTGCGGCTTCGCTTCTTTTTGCGTCAACGGAACCTCTTTGGGTAGGGGTGGCATGGAACAATGTAAGGCCAAGCGAGAAATACGATTGATTTTTTTGGGGGTGGGGTGGCAAGCTCATTGGGTCAATGGAGGAGACCACCGAGAAGATGTCTCTGGTTCTTCTACAGAAATGGAAAGGTGGAAACCTCTCAACTTCTCCTTCATGCTAGGAAGGATGTCCTTCCGTGCAAGCCCCAGAATGTCTGAGCTATACGGGATATATGTCATCCGTTCCTTTCCCACCTGCCTCCCACCGACTAGCTCTCTACAGGTAGTCCTCAACTTACAACAGTTTGTTCAGTGACTGTTACGACGGTATTGGAAAAAAGTGACTTACGACCATTTTTTCACACTTACAACCATTTGTGATCCAAATTCGGTTACTTGGCCACTGGTTCATATTTATGACGGTTGCAGCATCCCGGGGTCATGTGATTCCCTTTTGCAACCTTCTGACAATAAGGAAGCCAGATTCCCTTAACAACCATGTCACTAAGTGAACAACTTGCAGAGTTTCCCTGAACGGTTGCGGGAAGAAAGGTTGTAAAACAGGGCAAAACTCACGTAACCACTGTCGCGCTTAGTGATGGATATTTGGACCCATTGGGGGTTGTAAGTCGAGGACTACCTGTATTTGAAGGCCAGAGGGCCAAATAAATACATACCTTACCACCTTCTCCCAACGAGTCAAGCCACTGAGGTCTCGCCCACCCACCCCAAAAGGAGGACCTTCCTTAGAGGGGCTACTCCAGGGACACCTAACAATCCCTCTCTTTGCTCTGTCAATTCAGCTTTGTTTTCTCTTTCTTCCGTTATTTATTCATTATTTATTAGCTCGACCATTCTGTTGGAATGAGCGGAAAATGGTGGCACTGCCATTATCGATTTTTAATTTATTGCATTTTCGCTTTTTGTTTTAGTATTGTTACGTTGTTGTCAGGGTTCCAAGGAACAACCTCAACGAAAGAAAACTCCGAGGCTTGAAGTTCCTCAAAGCTCCATTTTATTAAGAGATGTCATATTGGCACGTCTGGAAAAAAACCGAATCTGAAAGTTTCCAGGTTTTCCCCACCCAAAGGAAAGTCCAAGTCCCTGCCAATCACCCACATGTCCATCACGTGGTCCAATCTCCAATTGGAGATGCTTCCCAGTCACACCCCTCCAGGTGCAGGGCAAGATGTCCTTGACTTTCTGAGAAAGGAATGTTATTATATATCATCGGGATGCAGTGGTTCAGTTGCTAAGACACTGAGTTTGTCGATCGAAAGATTCGGCAGTTCAGCGGTTCGAATCCCTGGTGCCGCGTAACGGGGTGAGCTCCCGTGACTTGTCCCGGCTTCTGCCAACCTAGCAGTTCGAAAGCAGGTAAAAAATGCAAGTAGAAAAATAGGGACCACCTTTGGTGGGAAGGGAACAGCGTTCCGTGGGCCTTTGGCGTTGAGTCATGCTGGCCATATGACCATGGAGATGTCTTCGGACAGCGCTGGTTCTTCGGCTTTGAAACGGAGATGAGCACACCGCCCCCTAGAGTCGGGAACAGCTAGCACATATGCGTGACGGGAAACCTTTATCTATATCACCCATGCTCCACACAATTCCCCCCTCCCAGTTTCCCACTGTAATAAACCTGGCAGGCCTGAAGATCCAACGTAAAAGATGGCGGACGCCAAGCCTGACAGAAAGATTTGGGGGTTTGATTGGCTTGGAGACCCACAAGTTACGTTTCAGCCTACCGATCTCTTCAGCTGCTTCGAGCAGCTGCTTCTCACCATCTAACGCAAAGAAGAAAAACCCGGCTTAATGGTGGCGCCCGCTAAGCCAGCTTCCAAACCTGGTTGGTTTTTTCTCCTCAAAAGAAACAGACACGATGTCTCGGTGATCAGGGCTATTCTCCTCTTTGTTTTGTTCTGTTTTTTGTTCTGTTCTGTTTTAAATAATTGGAGCCATAAAGCAGCTAAGAAGAAGAGATCGAATAAAATACACCCACAGGTATTCCTTGACTTAACAACGTGAAAAAAAAAAAAAACATCACTGAAAAAAGTGACTTCTTGTGACTGTTTTTTATCCTTACAACCATTACAGCATCCAGGGAGAGGAGTCAAACAGGGAATTAGTCCGCGATCATTACACCGGCAAGGTGTGATCCTCAATCAATCACTCGGAATAGAAGCGGGAAGAGACTTTGGAGGTCATCTTGTCCAACTCCCTGCTCAAACAGGAGACCCTAAACCACCATAGGTGGCACACGGAGCCATATCTGTGGGCAGGTAACCGTTGCCCTAGCTTAGCTCCAGCACTCATGCGCATGCCGGCCACCTGATTTTTGGCCCTTCCAGACCCACCAGAAGTCAGGAAATGGGCTGTTGACGGCCTCCAGAGAGCCTCCGTGAGGGTGGGGAAGGCAGCTTGTGTCCTCCCCAGGCTTCTAGAAAGCCTCTGGAGCCTGGGAAGGGCGAAAAAACGGGCCTACCGGGCCCACCGTACCATCGCATGCCAAAAGCGGGGGGGAGCGCAGAGGGGTCATGCACACAGGTGTGGGGGGGGGGGGCGCGGGTCGCATTGAATTATGCGTGTGATCATGCACGTATGCAAACCTCCCATACTCCCCCCACTTTTGGCATGTGACGGCAAAAAGTTAGCCATCACTGCCCTAAACCATTTCAGACAAGTGGTTGTCCAGTCTCTTCTTGAAAAACCTCCAGTATTGAGGCACCCCACAACTCCTTGTGGCAAGCTGTTCCACTGGTTAATTGTCCTCCTTCATTCCCACTTGAATGCCATTGAACTACCTATATCTTTCTGGCTCTAGACTAGATAAAGATACTTATCTAGATAAGATATTTACAGTATTTTACCTAGTCTGGCTCAGATTCAAACTACCAATCTAGAAATATTCCTACCACAATGGGAACCAGATTTTTCATTGCCAAACAAGGCAGTGGTTATATCGGAGTTGTGCCCAATTGTACAATCTTTTTTGTTACGATTCTTAAGCAACCTATGCCGTTGTTCAGCAAATCATCTGGCCATTAGCAAACCTGCCTCCCCACCCCACCCCACCCCCATGCGTTGACTTTGCTTGGCGGAAGCCACCTGAGAAAGTCACGGAGGACTTGACAATCGCGGCAAGAAATGGAGCAAAACTCACTTAACGAATCTTCCACTCAGCAACGTAAATTTTGGGCTCAACCTTGGCCATAAGTCGAGGACTACCTGTACTTTTTAAAAAGGAAAGGAGAAAGGAGAGGAGAAAGGAGAGGCAGGGAAGGAAAGGAAGAAAAAGAAAGTGAGGAAAGGAAAGGAAAAGAGAAAAGAAAAGAAAAAGGAAAGGGAGGGAAGTGAAGTGAAGGAAAGGGAGAGAAGGAATGGAAGAAAGGGAGGAAAGAAAAAGAAAAAAGAAAGGAAAGGGAGAGAAGGAAAGGAAAGGAAAAAGAAAGGGAGGAAAGAAAAAGAAAAGGAAAAAGAAAGGAAGAAAATAGGAAAGGAAAGGAAATGAAAAGAAAGGGAAGGGAAGGAAGAAGAAGAAAGTGAGGAAAGGAAAAGAGAAAAAGGGAGGGAAGGGAAGGGAAGAGAAGGAATGGAAGAAAGGGAGGAAAGAAAAAGAAAAAAGAAAGGAAAGGGAGAGAAGGAAAGGAAAGGAAAAAGGAAGGGAGGAAAGAAAGAAAAGGAAAAAGAAAGGAAGAAAATAGGAAAGGAAAGGAAACGAAAAGAAAGGGAAGGGAAGGAAGAAGAAGAAAGTGAGGAAAGGAAAAGAAAAAGGGAGGGAAGGGAAGAGAAGGAATGGAAGAAAGGGAGGAAAGAAAAAGAAAAAAGAAAGGAAAGGAAAGGGAGAGAAGGAAAGGAAGAAGAAAGGGAGGAAAGAAAAAGGAAAGGAGAAAGAAAGGAAACGAAACGAAAAGAGAAAAGGAAGGAAAGGAAAGGAAGAAGAAGGAAGTGAGGAAAAGAAAAGAAAGGGAGGGAAGGGAAGGGAAGGAAAGAAGGAATGGAAGAAAGGGAGGAAAGGAAAAGGAGAGAAGAAAAGGAAAGGAAGAAGAATGGGAGGTAAGAAAAAAGAGAAAAGAAAGGAAAGGAAAGGAAACAGGCTCACCTTCCAGCACATTCTAGAAACGTCTCATTGTTTGGCATACTGTACAATCCCACGGTGAGTTCATTCATTTCAATGAATGAGCAAGGACTGAATGAGGGCAGCGACCGCACTTCCTGTTTTGCCTTCGTCCTTGGCAACCGAGCAGCTGGAAAACAATGGTTTCCCCCGACCTTCCGATTTTAAATGCTACCTTGGATCTCTCTGTATTCTTTGATCTTCCCACCGGAGTTCATGTAACACGTGCAAAGGAGCCAATAAAAAAAAAAAAAGAAAAGAAACCAAAAAAGGAAAAGGAAAAGAAAACACACAACAACACCTGCAGTATTTCATTGCTGTGATGTGGTTTTTCCTTCCCAGAAATTCACAGGCCCGGATCGTTGCATAATCTATCCGACCTGGAATAATTTGTGCTTCCCGTGAGAATTCTGGGTTGGGTTTGTTCGACGATCCGCTGGTTGGTTTTTTTTGGTTGTCCACAATATTCTCAGTAGCCTTCTCCATCACCGAAAGTTGAAAGGTGTCCACCCTCTTTCTATCCTATGTTTATTTTTATCTTGTTTTTAGGGTACAGCGTACCAATGTCAGGGAAATATACACATGCTAGACCAGGGGCATCAAACTCAAGGCCCGTGGGCTGGATGTGGCCTGCAGGGGTCCTTAGATCTGACCCACAGGGCTCCCCTGGAAACAGCAAAGGACCAGCCAGCGGTGCCTCTGCCAGCAAAAATGAAGCTTGGGACACTGGTTGGATTCAGCCAGTTCAGGCCGGTTCGAGAAAACCGGTTGTTAAATTGCTGGCTGGCTCCGCTCCTCCCCTCCCCTTCCAGCAGTCCCCACACACGCCCTGTCTTGGCTCCCAGGTAAGTGCAGGGAGGCCTACTAAGCCCAAAACCAGGAACTGGGTGGAGGCGCCCAGAGGTGGGTTTCAGCAGGTTCTGACCAGTTCTGGAGAACCGGTAGCGGAAATTTTGAGTAGTTCGGAGAACCGGTAGTAAAAATTCTGACTGTCCCTGCCCACATCTATCCTCTGCCTCCCGAGTCCCAGCTGATCAGGAGGAAATGGGGATTTTGCAGTAACCTTCCCCTGGATTGGGGTGGGAATGGAGATTTTACAGTATCCTTCCCCTGCCATCCCCACCAAGCCATGCCCACAGAACCGGTAGTAAAAAAATTTGAAACCCACCACTGGTGACGCCCCCCCCCACCGCAGCCCATTTTTGCTCCCAGGGGGGTGCAGGAGGCCGAATGCTGCCTGTCACATCCCCAGGTCACGCCCACCCTGGCCATACCCACCCAGCCAATCATTAGGGCAGAGAACCAGTTGTTAAATTATTTTAATCCCACCACTGGCTCGGGAGGGCCACCGGCGGCCCTCTCAAGCTCCGTTTTCACTGGCAGAGGGTTATAGGAAGCCGTTGCTCGGGAGCCCGTTTTTGCTGGCAGAGCGTTCGGGCCACCACAGGCGCCCCCAACACGAGTGACGTCGAGCTGACCATGCCCCCTCTGCCCCCCCCCTCCAAGGTCAAACACAACCCTGATGCGGCTCTCAATGAAATTGAGTTTGATACCCCCAATCCAATCCTGACCGCCTAGATTGCAAATTCATTCTGTTCGGCACACTATGGTTCCGGAAACCCTAACCTTAACCCTAACCCTTGCCAAGAAAACTGTAGGGATCGGTACAGGATGTCACTTGGAGTCAATGTTGACTTGAAGGATCTTCAAAAAATACGTTCCTGCGAGATGAGACTCGCTAGTGTTCTAGTCGGAAACAGTCTCTTTTTTTCCCCTAGCTTCATTTTATGTCTTTTAAAAGTTCTTGGTGACAGAGAACTTAGCTGACCTCAGCTGCAGTGGTGGTATTCAGACAGTTCTATCCGGTTCGGGCAAATTGGTAGCGGTGGCTGAGGGAGGCTCCACTCACCTGCCCGGATGTCATCACATCCCATTTTTGACGCTCTGTGCATGCACGGAAGGCCCTGCGGTCACATTTGCAAACCGGTAGCAAAGGTAAGTGACTACCCACCTCTGCTCGGCTGATTTCGGAAAAACTAAATGTGGTCAAATTCGGTTCGTTCTTGGATGAGAGTCATCAGAAAGTCCCAGGGCTGTAGATCAAGCCACCGAAGTCGAAAAAACATCTTCAAGAATTGGCAGACCCTACCGAAGGAATCCGATGAGGTCATCCGCGTAATCCATCAGACTCAAATTCTGCTTGAGCGAATCTTTATTTTTTAAAAGGGTCTAATGAAATGGATTTTTGGGGGAGAAAAGGAGGCCGATGCAAAAGATATTAACTGGGACTCGGTATCTTTCCCTGCATTTCAAACAGTGGAATTTTAAAAAATAATAATAATAAAAGAAAATAAAATTAAGGCACCTTTGAGATCTGCAGGCAGGCAGAAGAATCTGCATTCCAGTAAACCGTTTAAGCTGCAAAGTAAAATTGGAGAGGAACAAATTTATTACGGCTTAATCCTAGATCGGTCCAGGTAGATATTGGCGGTGAGCATATCTGATTAACTCGAAAGGAATGAAATGGTCTGTGGAAAGTGTTGTGAGAAGCGGATGTTCCCATTTGAAATGTGTTGTTATTTTCGTCAACGGGTAGCGCTCTGATTAAATACAATAAACCTAATTCTGAATAATTAATAGTTATAAGTTCCACGGAAGCTTATGGAAGTCTACTCAGAAAGGTGACAAGTGGAAGTGACTGGAGCTTTAATAAGATAAAAGAACAACAATTTTGGAGGGTAATAATAAAGGAAATAGGGGAGGGAGGGATAGGAGGGTAGGGGGAGGAAGGAAGGATGGAAAGAAAGGAAAGGAAGGGAGGGAAGGAAGGAGGAAGGAAGGAAGGGAGAGAGGGGGAGGGAAAGGGAGGAAGGAAGGAAGGAGGAAGGAAGGAAGGAAGGAGGGAGGAAGGAAGGAAAGTAGGGAGGATAGAAAGGAGGGGGGAGAGAGAGGGAAGGAGGGAGAAAGAAGGAGGGAGGATGGAAGAATGGAAAGAAGAAAGGGAGGGAGGGAGGGAAGGAGGAAGGAAGGAAGGGAGAGAGGGAGGGAGGGAAAGGGAGGAAGGAAGGAAGGAAGGAAAGCAGGGAGGATGGAAGGGAGGGAGGGGGAGAGAGAGGGAAGGAGGGAGGAAGGGAGGGAGGAAGGAAGGAGGAAGGAAGGAAGGAAAGAAAGGAAGGGGGAGAGAGAGGGAGAGAGGAAGGGAGGGAGGAAGGGAGGGAGGGGGAGGAGAGGGGAAGGAAGGAAGGATTAAGAGATAGAAAGAAAAATTGAAAGAGATAAAGAAAAAGATAAGAGGGAGGGAGGAAAGAAGTTAGGAAGGAAGGAAGGAAGGAAGGAAGGAAGGAAGGAAGGAAGGAAATCTCTGAAGACATACGAGCCATTGATTTTGATCCATACTAATTCTTTTGTGTCGGAAGTACACAAAAGGATTTGCCAGGTGATCCTTGCACGAGGCACATCCAGTTGGGGGTACCTTCCATGTCCCTGTGAAGTTGCCCACCAAAGTATTAGCCTTTAATCCACCTGTGGTTGCCTTGCATTCAAACTGCTGAGTCAGCAAAAGCTGGAGCATGTGGCGGGAACTCACCCCGCCCCACAGCAGCAACGGGGTCTCGAACACGAGATTGTCAATCGTCAGCCCAGCATGTTCTAACCTTGTGAGCCGCTGCGAGCCCCCCGTTTTTGATCCATTAAGACTAGGGATTTTTTGCCTCTTCGTAGAACAGACTAGCTGGAGAAGGAAGTCCGCAGTTGAGAAAGAAAGGGAAACTTTTAGGAATCCCTTCTCTCTATCCAAAAGTAACCATCAAGCACTGGATGAGATATCAGAAGAGGGAGAAAGGTTTACTCTTTGCACTATATGGATCCCAATTCCCATAATTCCTAGCAATAGACGTATTTATTATTTGATAGGACTCCACAGTTCTCCTCCTCCTCCTTCTAGCACTGATAACAATAACAGAGTTGGAATGGACCTCGGACCTAGTCCACTGCTCACGCAGGAAACCTATCCTAGAGATTCGAACCGCCGAACAGCCGACCTTTCTGATCGACAAGCTCAGCGCCTTAGCCACTGAGCCACCTAGCCAGGCTATTTATTTATTTATTTTATTTTATTTTATTTTTATATGCCGCCCTTCTCCGGAGACTCAGGGCGGCTTACAATGCGTTAAGCAATAGCCTTCATCCTTTTGTATATTTTATACAAAGTCAGCTTATTGCCCCCACAAACCGGGTCCTCGTTTTACCCACCTTAGAAAGGATAGAAGGCTGAGTCGACCTTGAGCCTGGGGAGAATTGAACTCGCAGTAATTGCAGGCAGCTGGATGTTAAATGCTGCCTTAGTAGGAGGCATTAGCCTCCTACGCCACTCAAGCTCCTTGATGATGAGGATGATGATGTTACCGAGTTGGGTAATCAAACATCTGCAAGAAAATAACCCAGCTCAGAGGTCTCCAAGGATCCATGGATTTTAAATTGATAAATTTTAAACTATGGGCCAAATTTAATTATTTTAAATCTATTTTTAATCGTACTTTATGTATCAATGCTTTTATTTTGGCTGTTCACTGCCCTGAGTCCGAAAGGAGAAGGGCGGTATAGAAATTCGAACAATAAATAATTAAATAGATCCCACAGTCCTCTTTCTTTTATCCCGTTTCTTCTCCTCCTCTCCACAAACCCTACTCCCTTCTAACACTGATGACGTTCTCTAGTTGGGTCGTGAAATGTCTGAAAAGAAAATAACTCAGCTCAGAGACCTCCAAGGACCCCACAATCCTCCTCTTTCTCCCCCTTTTCTTTTCCTCCTTTCCACAAACCCCACTCCCTGCTAACACTGATGACATTCCCTAGCTGGGTCGTGAAACGTCTGCAAGAAAATAACCCATTTCAGAGACCTCCAAGGACCTCACACAGTCTTCTCCTCCTCTCCACAAACCCCACTCCCTTCCAGCACTGATGAAGTTCCCTAGTTGGGTCATGAAACATCTGCAACACACCACCAAACTCGGAGAGCACCCAGGACCCTTTCTCAAGACCCCGAGCTACAAATATAATCTCCTTTTGGAGACACGACTCGGAAAGAAAACCAGCCTTGCGTTGGGAAAGATCTGGGACCGAGAAGGGAGGCAGGCAGGCAGGCAGGCAAATTAACACACCTCCATTTTGCTCTTCTCTCCTCTTTTTTTCTTTTTTCCCCCCCCGCCCTGCAGTCTATTGCTTTCAGCTGCTCCTGCAAAGGAAACAGGTTGTGGTGCTGGGGTGGAGTGAGATTTTCCAGGCTTTCGAACATCAGGCTCCTCATCACTCCTGTGGTGGTTGGAACCGCAGACTTTGCCTGGCCCAAAGCTGGCTTGTCGCCAGACCGTTTTCAGAGTGGCAAAGAAAGCCAAGTCCCTCCTAAAGTCCTTAAGACAGTCAGCTGGCCGGGTGCCCGGCTCCACCTTTGTCCGCAGAGAACATTGCTTGCAGTGACTGTCTGCCTAAGGAAGCCGAGGAGGAGGAGGAGGAGGAGGAGGCTGCAAATAGTCGTTGTTTTGGTTGTAAAAAAAAACCTCCTTTCTCTCGCCTGACTCAATGCTTCCATCGCCCTTCTTAAGAACCGTTTGAAAACCCTGGTTGTGGGTAAGAGCATGGCAACCTTGCACACACCGCCTGCCCAGAAGGCACGAAAGGGAGAAGGGGGGGGATATTATGTGGGAGGGGGCTCGGGGGGGAATGGACAGGCTGACCTCTGCAGCTGGGGTGGGGTCTGGTGCGGGTGGAGGGTTGAACCATAACTTTTCACAGACGGAGTTCGTTCACGGCCTCTTGGAGTTTGCATTCCTAAAACAGAAGCCAGGAACTGGGACAGCTCCTTTCGTCTGAAAGGGGGTCTTTAGGGGATCTCTTGCCGGAGCAGGGCAGGGGTTGGACTAGAAGACCTCCAAGGACCCTTTGGACTCTTGCTCTTCTCCTTGGTTCAAGGAGAATTATCCAGCCCGCAGAGAATGGAGTTTGCTTTGGCAAGGAGTTTGGAGTTTGCTTTTTCCGTGCACTCGAAATGAGTAGAGAGGGGTCTCCGTTTGGAGGACCGGAGCCCGAAGGAACCTCTTTGGGACACACCCCTTGCAAAAAGTCCAAGAGTAGCAATGGCCTGTTGTATCTCCAGGTCTGGAGTAAACATCCTTCAGCCTCAAAGTTGAGTTGGCAGAAGGAAGAAGTAGTTCCGTGACTCAGCATTTCAGCTTGGGACTATAAACAGCATCGTTTAATGCAGAGGTCTTCAAACTTGGCAGCTTTAAGACTTGGGGATTTCAACTCCCAGAATTCTCCAGCCAGCATGTTTATAGTTATGACCTTTGCAGTGATCAAAATTCAGAGGCTTGAGGACTGGTTCGTATTTATGACGGTTGCAGTGTCCTGGGGTCAGGTGATCCCCTCTTGTGACCTTTGGACAAGCAAAGTCCAGGGGGAAGCCGGATTCACTTAACAACCGGGTGACTAATTTAACAACCGTTGAATCGTTGTTACTAACTAGAGCGATTCACTTACCAACTGGAGGCAAGAAAGGTCGTAACATGGGGCAAAACTCACTTAACAAATGTCTCACTTAGCAACAGCAACGTCGGGCTCAATTGTGGTTGTAAGTCGAGGTAACTACCTGTACGCAGTTCTCCTCTACGTCAGTTTTGTAATTTGGAAAGTTTAGTTGATTATTTTACGTTTTATATTGTTTTGTTTTATTTTATATTTTTATTTTTATCTTTCTATTTTAGTTTAGTTTAGTTTTATTATTTTATGTTTTATCTTGTTTTATTTTATAGTATATGTTTATTTTTATCTTTCTATTTTAGTTTAGTACAATTTAATTATTTTATTTTATTTAGTTTAGTTCAGTTCAGGTTTAGTTTAGTTCAGTTCAGTTCAGTTCAGGTTTAGTTTAGTTTAGTTTAGTTTAGTTCAGGTTTTAGTGTAGTTTAGTTTTTAGTTTAGTTTAGTTTAGTTTAGTATGGTTCAGTTCAGTTCAGTTCAGTTTTAGTTTAGTTTAGTTTAGTTTAGTTTAGTTTAGTTTAGTTTAGTTTAGTATGGTTCAGTTCAGTTCAGTTCAGGTTTTAGTGTAGTTTAGTTTTTAGTTTAGTTTAGTTTAGTATGGTTCAGTTCAGTTCAGTTCAGTTCAGTTCAGTTCAGTTTAGTTTAGTTTAGTTTAGTTTAGTTTAGTTTAGTTTAGTTTAGTTTAGTCTAGTCTAGTTTAGTTTAGTTTAGCAGCGTGCCCATTGCTTTATGGAACGAATCCATGTCTGGGCTGAACTCAACGGAGACATTAACTTGAAGAACAAAACGTAATGGGCGCTTTTTAATTGATTTAATTTAATTAATGGATTTCCACCAGAGGAAGGCTCCACTTGCAAAAAGGCACATTCAAATGTTGTTGGCTTGCAAGAAAGGCAGACAGGAGCCTTCAGAAACCAGATGCAATCCTCATGTTTAAACCCATTGTTTAGGGAGCTTCAAAACTTTGTCTGTCCCCTGCCCCTCCCAATTCAAACAGGATATTCACCGTAAGGGATTTCTACCACTCCTTCCCTTAATGTTGACTTGCCTTCTGAAAATTCATCCCTTCAGTAATTCCAGGAGTATGTCTCATTACCATTCGGCGGAACATCTGCGCCAACAAACACTTGGCATCCGTGCTTAAGAATACTTAGGGCTCTGCACGCTTCAGGATGTGACCAAAGGAAAGCAATGGATCACCATGAATAATTAGTGGAACGGCTTCCCTCCCGAAGTTGAGGGTGCCCCATCACTGGAGAGATTGGACAGCCATTTCTCCGGAATGGTGTAGGGCAGTGAGGGTGAACCTTTTTGCTGTCGCGTGCCAAAAGCAAGTGGCGGGGGGCTCATGCATGCACGTGCCCACACTCATGATGCAATGCCCCCCGTGTGCCATGCCCCCTGGGCATGGACGCGCAACCCCTCCCCATGCTCGCCCCCCCCCGCACATGTGCGCGCAATCCCCCACGGCCCATTTTGGGCCTAGTAGGCCTCCCTGAAGCCTCCTGGGACCAAAAAGGGGCCGCAGGGGAGGCGCACCGCTCCCCCCCCACCCCGTGGCCCATTTTGGGCCTGGCAGGCTACCTGAAGCCTCCTGGGACCAAAAAGGGGCCATGGTGTGGGGCGCCGCACCCCCCCCCCCCCGCCCCACGGCCTGTTTTTGGTCGCAGGAGACTTCAGGGAGGCTTGCTCTCAGGGTTAAAATCCAGCAGGTTCTAACAGGTTCTGGCGAACCGGTAGCGGAAATTTTGAGTTGTTCGGATGACCAGCAAAAACTGGTCCCAGAGTGGGGAGGGAATGGGGATTTTGTAGTAGCCTCCCCCTGCCACGCCCACCAAGCCACGCCCACAGAACCAGTAGGGAAATGGTTCTAATGGTTGCTAGCTTTGAATGAGGGCCCCAGGCCAAGATGCTTTGACTTCAGGAGGTCTGTGCATCTTGTTGCTTATATGTAGGTCTTTGGTTATTTGGGTTTTCTCCCGCGTAAAATTAGAGATGTCTTGGCAACGTTTCGACGAAGTCTCATTCGTTGAAACATTGCCAAGACACCTCTAATTTTACGCGGGAGAAAACCCAAATAACCAAAGACCTACATACAAACACCCGCGAAAACCTCAGAAAACATATATATATATATATATAAATTCCTTCCTAAGCCTCAATCCCTTGAGGGAAGCAGAGATCAAAGGGCCCACACCCCTGTATTCTTAGCAAATTGCTTGCATGCTCTTCTCATCTATTTGCCAGGTACACAGTAATTAATATCTGGTTGGCCAGTCCTTTGCTTTTAGTCAGTTTCAAAATCCTTGTAGAAACTTCCCAGCGTACTCTTCCCAAGCATCTTCTCGCAAATGAAACTGAGGCTGTTGCAATATGAAGAAGGCGTGTCGTTCTTACCTGTGTGGACGAGCTGTAATTGCCTCGAAGCGGTGTGGGAGGGGACGGAATAGGTGAAGGTAAAGGTAAAGGTTCCCCTCGCACATCTGTGCTAGTCGTTCCCGACTCTAGGGAGCGGTGCTCATCTCCGTTTCAAAGCCAAAGAGCCAGCTCTGTCCGAAGACGTCTCCGTGGTCATGTGGCCGGCATGACTCAACGCCAAAGGCGCACGGAACGCTGTTCCCTTCCCACCAAAGGGGGTCCCTGTTTTTCTACTTGCATTTTTTACGTGCTTTCGAACTGCTAGGTTGGCAGAAGCCGGGACAAGTCACAGGAGCTCACCCCATTACACGGCACTAGGGATTCGAACCGCTGAACTGCCGACCTTTCAATCGACAAGCTCAGCGTCTTAGCCACTGAACCACTGCATCCCTGATGGGAAGGGAATAATAACCCCCCCAAAAAAATTTAGGATAGAATAGAACATCTGGAAGATGGATGAGATATGTTGCGTTACTTGAGTAGGGTAATTGATTAGTGTGGGGGGGCGTATGACGAGGACCAGAATTGTGGGGTTCTTGGTGCTCTCTGAGCTGGAGTCATTTTCTTGCAGACATTTCATGACCCAACTAGGTAACATCATCAGCGTTGGAAGGGAGTGGGGTTTGCAAGGAGGAGGAGGAATGTAGGTCCTTGGTGCTCTCTGACCGTCGTTGCTTTCTTGAAGATGTTTCATTACCCAACTAGGTAACATTATCAGTGCTGGAAGGGAGTGGGGTTTGTGGAGATGAGGAGGAGGAAGAGGAGGAGGAGGAGACGACTTTAGGACACTGCAACCGCCATAAATATGAGCCAGTTGCCAAGTGTCCAAATTTTGATCACATGACCATGGGGATGCTGAGACGGTCATAAGTGTGGAAAACAGTCATAAGTGACTTTTTATAGAGTCGCCGTAACTGTGAACGGTCACTATAAATGAACGGTTGGAAGACCAGGCCTACCTGTAGTCTCCCATCAAGGTGCCTCCTGTACCAAGGACTTCTTTTGAATCTCTGGGATTGCATTTTCACAACTTTAGAACCGTGTTTTCAAAGTCTTCCGTAGAATTGGGAAGGTGAGGCTCCAAAGAATAATTATCTCCATTGTGATCTCTGGTGGATTTAATATCTGGCCGCCAAGGTAGGTCGGTGCTTAAATCTTTTTCGGTGGAATTGATTGGACCGGGAGCAGCGTTCCAGCTCCTCTTCTTATCTTCTACATCAGCTTATCTTCTAGATCGGGCTTTTATAGCAGGGCTTTTCAGCTTTAGCTATTTATGATCCACCCTTTGCCAAAGTTTGCAAGCAAAATACCTCCTTGGTGCAGAGTTGGTGGCCCTCCTAAAGGGCGGGAATAACAATTGATTGCTTTGCAAGGGGGAGGATACTATAAAATCTCCATTCCCTCCCCAATCCAGGGGAAGGTTATTGCAAAATCCCCATTTCCTCTGGATCAGCTGGGAGTTGGGAGGCAGAGAATAGATGGGGGGCGGGGCCAGTCAGAATTTTTACTCCCGGTTCTCCGAACTACTCAAAATTTCCGCTACCGGTTCTCCAGAACTCGTCAGAACCTGCTGAAACCCACCTCTGATCTATCTGTCTGTCTGTCTGTCTGTCTGTCTGTCTGTCTATTTATCTATCTATCATCTATCTATCTATCTATCTATCATCTATCATCTATCTATCTATCATCTATTTATCTATCTATCTATCATCTATCATCTATCATCTATCTATCATCTATCTATCTATCTATCTATCTATCTATCATCTATCTATCTATCATCTATCTATCTATCTATCTATCTATCTATCATATCATATCTATCTATCTATCTATCTATCATCTATCATCTATCTATCTATCTATCATCTATCTATCATCTATCTATCTATCTATCATCTATCTATCTATCATCTATCATCTATCTATCATCTATTTATCTATCTATCTATCATCTATCTATCATCTATCTATCTATCATATATATCTATCATCTATCTATCTATCTATCATCTATCTATCATCTATCTATCTCTCTATCATCTATCTATCTATCATCTATCATCTATCTATCATCTATTTATCTATCTATCTATCATCTATCTATCATCTATCTATCTATCTATCATCTATCATCTATCTATCATCTATTTATCTATCTATCATCTATCTATCATCTATCATCTATCTATCATCTATTTATCTATCTATCATCTATCATCTATCATCTATCTATCATCTATTTATCTATCTATCTATCATCTATCTATCTATCTATCATCTATCTATCTATCATCTATAATCTATCTATCATCTATCTATCTATCTATCTATCTATCTATCTATCTATCTATCTATCATCTATCTATCTATCACCTATCTATCATCTATCTTTCATCTATCTCTATCTATCTATCATCTATCATCTATCATCTATCTATCACCTATCTATCATCTATCTATCTATCGTCTATCTATCTATCATGTCATCTATTATACATCCATCCATCCATCCATCCATCCATCATGTCATCTATTATCCATCTGTAATTAGAGAAAGAGATGATGTTCTCTCTAAAAGGCGCTTCAAACAATTGTAACTTCAAACGGTTGCCAAGTGAACCCTTGTAAGTCGAGGGCTACCCATACTGTACACCATGCAAAAGCTTTGCATTTCTTGTGCCTGCAGATATGATGATCGCGACGGTTCCTTTTCTGGGCCCAATCCTTAAGCAGAGGTTAAGGACATCTGGTCCTTGGCATCTTGCTTTTGATGAGATGGGCTTTTTAAAAATAAAATAAAAATCAATTTCAGAGGATGCAATCTGGCTGATTAGCCCAAAAAAAAAAAAACCCTCGGAAAGCAGCTGCAGCACTCCACTTAATAGCCGTTCTTTGCAAATGCAATTCACGGAAATATCCAGAAACACAAAGGGCCCTTCAGACATCTGCCTGGTTTATCTGTTTTTGTTTTTATGGTCCGTTTCAATCGATCCGTGTAGAGGTGCGGAAGGGACCTTGGAGGTTTACAGATTTACAGATTAACAGAGTTGGAAGGGAAATGGGCAGGATCTTCTCAACCCCTCCAACCCACCCATCCCACCTACCCACCCATTCACCCCCCCCACTTCACCTAAATTCAATTCAACGTACGTTAAATCAAAATCAGATTATTAACCCCACTCTGGAGCCCATCGATGGTGGATTTAGCTCATGTCTTCCCAAATGCAATCGGCACCCCCATTCCTAGACCGAACCCCGGATTTGCCCAACGAGAATTTTTACGGCTTCTGTTTTGGGAATTTTAAAGAGGAGGAGGTGTTGTTGTTAGGGGTGGGGGGCGTTGCTTTGCTCTCAATTTAATTTAATTTAATTTAATTTAATTTATCACATTTCTATGCCGTCCAACTCCCAAGGCAAAGTCCAAACGGTTAGAAGAATTGAGCACAAAGAGACAGGCCGAAAACCCCAAGTTAATAATAGGCTGCTTGCTCAGCTCACACTGTCAAAAAAAAAAAAAAAGGAGGGAGGGAGAGAGGGAGGGAAGGAGGGAAAGGGAGGGATGAAAAAAAAAACCTGAGAACCAAGCCAAGCCAGTCTAAACTTGGAATTCCATTTAGCAAAGCAGTCAGTCCCTTTGGGGATGAGGTCAGCTCACTTCAGGCTCTCCAAAAATACAACCGGCTGGGCGTGTTACAACACCCTCCTCCTCCTCCTGCCCCCCACCCCTTCTGCCAATCAACCCACACCCCCCCCAGCACTGAAGCCTTGCCTATAAATAGGTGGGGGGAAGAGTTTGGAAGTTTAGCGAAGTTTCTCGACTGGTACAAGCCGGTTTATTTAAGCTTCTGATCTGGCACAGAGTGGCACTTGGGGTGGTTTCAATCGAGAGAAAAAAGGAATCCTGGTGTTTTTTTTATTTTTTATTTTTTTCCATTTGGAGAGGGGTTGATTCTTGAAATCCAAAGGTGCTTTTTTTCCCCCCCCTGGAAAAAAACAACTGGATTTTTGTTTTGTTTTTTCCTTGAAGACGTTTCGCTTCTCTTCCAAGTGGCTTTTTTTCCCCCCTCTCCGGTTCTGAACTTAAAAGTTTTGTTGGCTCAGTTTTGGACTTGTCAAAAACTTCTGGGAAAAAAATAATTCAGGGTGATTGTTGTCGATTTGCTTTTATTTTCTTTTTTTAAATTCTGATTGGCCAAGAAGAAGGCAAGCAGATTTCTTGTCATCCCATACAAGCAGGAGAGAAAAGTCAGAACAAGACTGCAGAATTCAGATTTTTTTCTTCTTCTTCTTTCTTTCTTTCTTTCTGCACCTGTTGGAAAACTTTTTTTTTCTCTCTCTCTCTCTCTCTTTCTTTCTTTCTTTTTTTGATTCTGCTTTTAGTTTTCTCCTGCTGAATCTCTCCCAAGGATGGCTGACAACCAGATCCCTTTCTCCTGCTACCCTGGGCGGCATCGGAATCTCAGAGATCCCTTCAGGGAATCTGGCTTGTCCTCTCGGCTTCTGGACGATGACTTTAACATGTCACCTTTTCCTGGGGATCTGACCGCCAACTGGCCGGATTGGGCTCGCTCGCCCCTCACATCAGGTTGGGGGAGCCCTTTGAGGTCAGGGGTGGCCCGGAGCAGTGGCTTCTCCCCTCCGGGGTATGGCTCTCGTTTTGGGGTTCACCCTGAAGGGAGTCCCTTTCGATCCTCCAGCCCCCCGACCTTTTCGGGCGAGCCTTGGAAAGTCTGCGTCAACGTGCAGAGTTTTAAACCCGAAGAGCTGTCAGTCAAGACCAAGGAAGGTTACGTGGAAGTGTCAGGTGAGAAACAATTGTGTTGGGTGTGATGATTGTGTTGTTTATGTGAGGGTTGATTTTGGTTGGGGGTGTGTGTCTTCTGATCAGGAGCTTCTCTCTCTCTCTTTTTTTTTTTTTTTTGCTAAAAGTTTTTTTTTATTTTTTTCCCTTTTAATACAAACATTTCATCGTTCATTAGTCAGTGTGTCATCTGAGTACATTTTTTTAAAATTTTTTATTTTTATTATAACACAATATGACAAACAATATATATATATATATATATATATATATATATATATATATATATATATATATATATATATATAAATAAAAAGCAGACATACTGCGAACTCCGGAACTTAAGGTTTTAAAATTTTAAAAGAATTAAAATTTTATTTTACTAAGCTTTCGTCAGCCATCTGCTGACATCGTCAGAGTATTAAACTACCATCACAGAGATCTCTGCCTTTATATGCCATTATTTTTAGAATAGTTTGTAATATATGTATGTATGTATTCCGGTCTTTTCCCGTGTAAGATTGAGAGTATCTTGGCGACGTTTTGACGAGGACCCACTCGTCAAAACGTCCCAAGATACTCTCAGTCTTACACGGGAAAAGACCGGAATACGCCAAGACTTGCATATCTGTATCCGTGAAAATCTATGAAAACAAATATATATATTTATATTTTGCTGATAAAGAAATAAAGTGAGACTAGTATAGATCTATTTCAAGCTTTTTAGCTTTCATCAGCTAGCTATACCCTTGCTCAGATTCGAACTTGGGCTTCCTGCATGTTAGGCAGTTGAGTTGAGAAGTTGGTATCCATAGCTGAGAGAGGATTTGAACTGGAGTCTTCTGGTTGCTAGTCCAGCACTTTCCCCATTACAGCCAATCTGGTTTTGGCTGGTTATGGAATTCCTGGGCCTAAAGTCCCCAGGAATTCCATACCTAAAGCAGGATTAGCAGTTCTCCTAACTCTTAGGTTGAGGGAGAGGAACTGTCCCTCAAAGTCATCCAGCAAGCTTCTATGACCAGGAGAAGACTAGAACCCAAGTTTCCCTACTCCTAGTCCAGGAACTTCATCATTGGACTATCTTGGTTTGGGGCAGAGATGGAGGGACTGGCTCTAAGTCTCACAGGAAACTTCAGTGTCTCATGGTGGACCAGAATCTGGGTTTCTTTGCTCCTAGTCCAGAACTTTCTCCACTGGTTCACATGTGCTCTTGGGCTTCTGTGCTTTTAAAGGAGAACCTAGATCTCCCCCTTCCTAGTCTAGAACCTTCTTCCTTAGATCACATGGGCTCTTGGACTGAGAAAGGGAGTGGATCAAAATCCTCCAGGGAGCTTCTGTGCCCAAAGGGAGACCTAGATCTTCCCATTCCTAGTCCAGAATCTTCTCCGCTGGACTACATGGGCCCTTGAGCTTCTGTGCCCAAAGGAGAACCTAGATCTTCCCATTCCTAATCTAGAACCTTCTCCCCTAGACCACATGGGCTCTTGGGGATGAAAGAAGCTAATGAAAAATTTTGCAGGATTCATACGTAGGGGGTTGTGTGAGAACACAGGAATGACGTTAACCCTGGTTAATATAGCTCAGTGTATTTGTCTCTAAACCCAGCCAATTTTACTTTAGTTAATAAATCACAGAGAATAACAGAATCTCGAAAGCCTCCCAAAAGAGATTATGGCTTTTTTTCTTTTTTTTAAAAAAATAATCTGGATGAAATAATAATAGTGCTGTAAAGAATATAAAAAGGAGACAGGCGTGGTTAGAGCTACGCTTTTCATTTTTCATTTTTATTTTTTTGATCCTATCCTAGGATCCACCACAGCACAGGAAAATATGAATGCTTTTTAATTAATTTAACTCTTCTCCTACCTTCATTTGCAAGTCACAAATACGTTACTTTTAAAAAAAAATCACGACAAATGAGAAAGATCCAGAATGTACTTCTTGCTATGCCGTGGCACGAAATAAGCTTTTTTAGAAAAAGCGGGCCCTTGTCTATTGTTAAAAAGAAAAGACGTGATTAATCAAGTTTGGGAGAACCCCAAATCATTGTTAAAAGAAACTCAAGGTTTGTTGATCGTTTCCCTTTTAAGAGCTGCTCGTTTTCTAATAGGAGGTTAAAAACGAACAAACTTGGCAAGAATTGGTACGTCATGATGCGAAATCAGTACGGCGGTTAAGTTTCTAAAATTTTGCTGACGAGGCCCAACATTGTCCTTTCACTGTTTAATCCAGCATTAGTGTGGTTAGACAACATGTGTGATCTTTCTGGTTAGGCAACTCTTTTGACCACAAAGAGTGTTGAAATAAATCTGAGCCAAGTATTCTTCT
The DNA here is from genome assembly GCA_022577455.1 of Arizona elegans. Classification (NCBI taxonomy): domain Eukaryota; kingdom Metazoa; phylum Chordata; class Lepidosauria; order Squamata; family Colubridae; genus Arizona; species Arizona elegans. Next base: position 3,627,414 of record JAKOOJ010000044.1, read on the forward strand.
CTAAGAAAATTATCCAAAAATGATACCTTTTTTAAAAGTCTTCTTAAGTTTATCTCTCTCTGTTGGCATAGGTATGCGTCTTATGTATTCAACATAGGTAATATTTTGAATGCAAAGTGCCATTCAACATCGCCAATTGCTTTTTTTTCCCCCTCTCAGTTTCGGTTTTCCCATCTGTAAAATGGATCCATTCTTTTATTTATCACACGTGATTTTTGCCTTAATCTTACGATATAATCTTACGTGGCCGAGTCAGCCTCCTGCGCCATGGCGGGGGGGGGGATGTTTTTGCCCTCCCTGGGCTCTGGAGGCTTTCCTTGAGCTTCCAGGAAAGCAAAAACGGCCTCCCCATCCATCCATCCATCCATCCATCCATCCATCCACTCTATCTATCTATCTATCTATCTATCTATCTATCTATCTATCTATCTATTATCTATTATCATCTATCTATTATCTATCATCTATCTATCTACCTACCTACCTATCATCTATGATCTATTGTCCGTCCATCCATCCATCCATCCACTCTATCTATCTATCTATCTATCTATCTATCTATCTATCTCTATCTAACTATCTATCTATTATCATCTATCTATTATCTATCATCTATCTACCTACCTACCTATCATCTATGATCTATTGTCCATCTATCCATCCATCCATCCATCCACTCTATCTATCTATCTATCCATCTATCATCTATCATGTCTCTCTGTCTCTCTCCATACCTACTTACCTACCTACCTATATCTTTATTTTCTATTTCTTTATGTATTACATGTTTATGCTGCCAATCTCCCCTACAAGATGATTCATATTTATTGCATTTCCTCCTCCTAGAGGTCTTTTTTTTGGGGGGGGGCTTAAAGGCTGCCCCCTGTCTGTGCCCCAGTTTATCCACCCACAAATGCAAAGGAATATTTGGAAAAACCCAGCTTTTACTTTTATTCTTTTTTTTTTTTTTGCCTCCTGCTCCTTTGCATCACGCTCAGAAGCTGGCAGGGAGGAAAATAGAGCCTGGCCATCTGCCAGCAGCCCCGTTCTTGCCCGTGAATGCCATTCCGGGCACAGTTTCTCAGTGTTTATAGTGCTACCTCAGACTGCAGCTGTTCCTGGAATCTCAGCCTGCCAACACACAGCATGGTGACTAGGTTGATTTTTAGAGCTTCAGCCGCCATTGAGGGGAGAGCTGACCAGGAAAAGCTGTTGTTTCTTCTTCTTCTTCTTCTTCTTCTTCTTCTTCTTCTTCTTCTTCTTCTTCTTCTTCTTCTTCTTCTTCTTCTTCTTCTTCTTCTTCTTCTTCTTCTTCTTCTTCTTCTTCTTCTTCTTCTTCTTCCTCCTCCTCCTCCTCCTCCTCCTCCCCACCACTATTTCCTTCTCCTACTACTTCTCCTCCTTCTGTCTTCCTTGATCCCTTCCTTGTTCTTCCTCACGTCACTGTCCTTTCCTTTTTCTTCTTTTTCTATTTCCTTCTCTTCTCCCCATTTTTCCACCTATCTCCTTCTCTGTTTGTCTTCCTTCACCTTCCTTGCCCCTTTCTTCTCCTTAACTTCTCCCTCCTTCTTTTTCCTCTTCCTTTCCTTTTTCTATTTCTTCTCCTCCTCCAATCTCCTCCTCTTTTTTCTTCCCTCTCCTATTTGTACTAATTTCCTTCTTCTTTCCTACGTTCTCTGTCCTTCTCCTCCTTTTTTCTATTTCCTTCTCTTCTTCCCCCTTCCTTCTATCTCCTTTCTACTTTTCTTCCTTCTACTTCCTTCTTCCTTCCTCTTTCCTTCCTCCTCCCTCCTCTTTTCTTTTTTTATCTATTGATTCTTCTCTACCTTCAACCTGTCTTCCTTCTCCTTCCTTGCCCCTTTCTTCTCCTTAATTTCTCCCTCCTTCTCTTTTTCCTCTTCCTTTCCTTTTTCTATTTCTTCTCCTCCAATCTCCTCCTCTTTTTTCTTCCCTCTCCGATTTTTACTATTTTCCTTCTTCTTTCTACATTCTCTGTCCTTCTCCTCCTCTTTTTCTATTTTCTTCTCTTCTTCTCCTTCCTTCTATCTCCTTTTTTCTAGTTTTCTTCCTTCTCCTTCCTTCCTCTTTCCATCTTCCTTCTTCCTCCTTCCTCCTCTTTTCTTTTTCTATCTATTGCTTCTTCTTTACCTTCAACCTGTCTTCCTTCTCTTTCCTTTCTGTTTCTCCTCCTCCTTCCTCCTCCTTCCCCTTCCCGTTCTTCCTGGTGGCAGCTGTAAAGATACAAATATGTTAAAATATATAAAACCAGGCAGAATTTTAATGCTGGAGGGAATGAGCCTTTTTTTAAAATGAAATGTTGAGCTCACATTTTCGTTAAAAACAATCCTAAGCAGGAAGGAAAGCCCATTTACAGGATGCTGAAACATTATCATTTAAAATTTATATAATGCAATTTTTAAAAAACGCCGCATTTTAAAGCTACAGGCCCTTAAAATGGGAGCCAGGTTGCAAATGCCAAATGTTACCCATTATCAGCCATTAGTGCTATAGCCCCCCAGTGCAACATTTACAGTATTTTATAACTCTATTTTCTTTCGTGGCATCAAATTTCAGTTGAAATAGATTTCTTCAAAAGACAGGAGTTTAGTTAGATGGAAGCAGCTATTTCAGTTGCCTGCAGAGGAAAATTCACAATCTGTTATGCTTCCTTGGAAAATATATATATATTTTTATGCACAGAAAATTAGCATCCGAATAGAAGGCAATTTTTTTTTAAAGGACAAAGTGGTGCAAAACTACTTAAAATGTAATAAATAAAATAAAGCTGCTATCCCTTCTTTGAATAGCCCATTCTTCCTTATGTAACCTACATTTATCCTTGGTGATCAGGGAACTTTTTTTTTAGCCTCACAACCCACATAGGTTGCCTCACTGAGGACTAGAGTGGTGAGATGCTGGAGGGCACCCAGTGAATTTCATTTTTAAATAACTCTAATAAACCGGGGCTCTAGCTCTAAATTCGGCTGTGTGCGCGCTATGCAACACCATAATTTTGACTTCATCCAAAGTTCCAGAACTGATTAAGCAAAACCAGAAAATGTTTTAAAGGATCAAACACAATTTCTTGAGAGAATCGGATGTTTATTTCATGTTTCTACTAATATTTATATCTTGATCGTTAGTCAAGAATGGGTAGCGTGTAACGAATGAGAGACAGATGATAATAAAACTCTAAGAATTCAATATCAGAAATTAAAGTTTCAGGCTTGGGGATTTCAAACAGTATTAAGAAAAAAAAATGAAAAAGCAGAGTTAGTATCCTTTAAGGGGGCAAGAATTCTAAAGATAGATGCCATCAGGAGAAGGAGAACAAGTTTAATTTAGTGGTTAAAGCAACAGGCTAGGGACCAGGAGTCTGTGAGTTCTAGTCCCACTTTAGGCATGAAAGCCAGCTAGGTGATTTTGGACCAATCACCAGGAGATGGTAAGTTCTAGTCCTACCTTAGGTATGAAAGCTGGCTGGGCGACTTTGGGACAATCACCAGGAGACTATGAGTTCTAGTCCCACTTTAGGCATGGAAACCAGCTGGGTGACTTTGGATCAGTTGCCAGGAGACTGTGAGTTCTAGTTGCACTTTAGGCATGAAAACCAGCTGGGTGACTTTGGGACAATCACCAGGAGACTGTGAGTTCTAGTCCCACTTTAGGCATGGAAACCAGCTGGGTGACTTAGGACCAGTCGCCAGGAGACTGTGAGTTCTAGTTCCACTATAGGTATGAAAGCCAGCTAGGTGACTGTGGACCAATCGCCAGGAGGCAGTGAGTTCTAGTCCTGTCTTAGGTATGAAAGCTGCCTGGGTGACTTTGGGCTGATCACCAGGAGATAGTGAGTTCTAGTCCCATGAAAGCCAGCTAGGCGATTTAGGCCCAGTCTCTCTCTCTCTCAGCCCAACCCAACTCTGCCTTTCTTCTTTCTTTCTTTCTTTCTTTCTTTCTTTCTTTCTTTCTTCCTTCCTTCCTTCCTTCCTTCCTTCCTTCCTTCCTTCCTTCCTTCCTAACTTCCTAACTTTCTTTTATCAGGTAAACATGAAGAACAACAAGCAGAAGGAGGAATCGTTTCCAAGAATTTCACCAAGAAAATCCAGTAAGTATTGCTGAGTTCTTTCTAATTCACATTTTTCTAATGGCTCCAAATTCAGCCATGGGTCATTTAAAACAACCCTTTTAACACGTTAAGTCAGAGTGGTTTTTCCCAACGGTGACAACTTTGAGACGCGGGGACTTCAACTCCCAGAATCCCCCAGTTTAAAACCCGATCCAAACATCAAGTTTAATCCTCAAATACCAATGTCAAAAGTAGGTGGCCTCCTCCCTCGCCTAATCTTTCAGGGTAAAAGTTACTCATTCCTAGCAGCCCTTGCCAGTGCTTCAAAGAAATGGGATCCTTCGGTTCATCTTGCATTTCAATCTGGGTGATGTCCCAGCTACCCACGGGAGTTAAGTTCATTTACTGACGTTCTAGCAAAGGAATGTATCTGAAATGCAAGCTTTCCTCCCACCCCCTCCCACCCCTGCTCATCCTTATCACAACCCTCTCCTTCTTTTCCTATTCAAGACAACAAAGGCTTGAATTAGAGTTAGCATAACAGAAGTGGAAGGGACCTTGGAGGTCTTCTAGTCCAACCCCCTTCTCAGGCAGGAAACCCTACACCACTTCAGACAAATGGTTATCCAACCTCTTCTTTAAAACTTCCAGTGTTGGAGCATTCACAATTTCTGGAGGCAAGTTGTTCCACTGGTTAATTGTTCTCACTGTCAGGAAATTTCTCCTTAGTTCTAAGTGGCTTCTCTCCTTGATGAGTTTCCACCCGTTGCTTCTTGTCCTGCCTTCAGGTGCTTTGGAGAATAGCTTGACTCCCTCTTCTTTGGGGCAGCCCCTGAGATATTGGAACACTGCTATCATGTCACCCCTAAGATAATACAGTAGTCCTTGACTTACGACCACAACTGGGACGAGAACTTCTGTGGTTAAGTAAGACGGTTGTTAGTTGAGCTGCACCCAATTTTATAACCTTTGTTTTTGCCTTGGCTGTTAAGCGAATTATGGCCGTTCTTAAGTGAATTGGGGGTTTCTTAAGCGAATTTAGCTTTTCCCCGATGATTTTGCTTGCTGGCCATAAGACGAGATAGTCGCAAGTGGTGATCATGTGATCCCGGGATACTGCAGCTATTGTAAATAGATTCCCATGGCCAGATGCCAAAATTTTGCTCACTTGACCATGGGGATATTACAAATGGTTGTAAATGCGAGGAATGGTTGTATGTCCCTTTTTTCAGTACCGTTACAACTTCGGGCAGTCATTAAACCAATCATTGTAAGTCCAGGGCTACCTGTATATAAGTAGCCCTCGACGTAGGACCACGATGGAGCCTGAAAATTTCTGTTGCTAAGCGAGACCATAGTAAACTGAGTTTTGCCCCCTTTGGGCGACCTTTCTTGTCACCATCATTAAGTTGTTCAGTTAGTGACATGGTTGTTAAGTGAATCTAGCTTCCCTGAGGACTTGGCTTGTCAGAAGGTCGCAAGACGGGATCATGTGACGTCCCCGGGACATGGCAATCATCATAAATATGAACTGTCTTTGATCCCGTGATTATGGGGATACCATAATCATAAGTGTGGAAAAAAAACCCACTTTTTTCAGTGCCATTGTAACTTCAAGTGGTCACTAAATGGACTGTTGTACGTCGAGAACTACCTGTAGCGGGGTGGGTGGGGGTTATTTGAAGCCCGGGTGTCACGAAATCCCGCTGAGCTTTCACCAACCGTGAATGGCCTCTCACTGTCCCCATTGACTAATGGAGATGCTGTCATTGAGCAAGTATTTGCAGGATGGGCAGCTAAATTGAGATCTTCCTCTCATTGAAGGAACTTGCTAGCTTTTTCTCTTGGTCACCGGGCAGGAATCGAGTTGGCATCCTCTATTGAGGATCCGAATTTAAACAGCCAATGAGCTCATGATGCAAGACACACGTTGACCTACTTCACACCAAACGAGACCACGGTCCTCTTCCCGTGTGGACTCAGCTTTCATATTCTGCGTGAAGCCTTGAGAGAAGCAGAACCTAGAACATGAAGCTAGAACGTAGAATAACAAGGTTGAAAGGGACTTTGGAGGTCTTCTAGTCCAACCCACTGCTCAAGGCAGGAGACTTATTCGGGACAAATGGTTGTCTGGTATCTTCTCTTCTCTGACTTTACTGCCTACTGTCCCAACTGCTGGTGCCGTGTTGAATTGGGCACCTGATATTTCTTGGTATCGGGTGCCCAATTGTTGCTAGCTGCCACCAAAGATTAAAAAGCCATCATTAATTGTGTCCTGGAGCTCAGTGGAAAAGCGTATTCCACCTTTCATGGCAAAATCCCGTGGCGCTAGAACAGAATATTAATAGCTAATAACACCACTTTTTTTGGGTGGGGGGGTAGTCCCATAAAATTATATATCAATGGAAAGATCATTGAATCAAGAATGTAACGCCATAACTTTTACGAAGGATTTGCTATTCGAATAGCAGTTACAATATAAAGGAGAAAAGAGAAACATGTCGGAAAAAATGAGATATACAAAAATGATCTCCATGTCAGTGAATACTGAGTTGGGTAACTTTTAGCATGAATGACGGCCTTACAATGTCTTCCCATGGAGTGAACCAAGTCTTTGAGTTCTGCAGCTGTTATGATGTGAAATCAAGATGGAATGACGGCTTGTATTAACTGGGTTTTATTGCTGGGTCGCTTCTGGCTAACAGGTTTCTTGAGTCGGCTCCATAGAATTTTCAATTGGGTTAAGATCTGGGCTATTCCCAGGCCATTCCAGCAGTGGAATAGGATGATCTTGAAACTCAAAAAAAAAAAAAAAAGTGGTGTTATTAGCCATCAAACCTCAAAAATACACGTTTCCCAAAAGGTTCCCACAATTTTGGCCACTCCTGTATGATATTATTAAAAGAGGAAAAACCAATAGGAGAGAACGAAAGGAAACACTGCTTAATTTTAAACAGTTCGCACTGCTTCGTTCGGCAAAATTTATATTATAATCCTTTCTGTACTGTATATGGTCCAGGGCTGGGCAGGCACGCAAAAAAATATGCATAATATGTTGAACCTCACAATGCTTGTGGGTTCGCTGGGAAAAAAAGGGGAATTTTAGAAGGCCGATGGGTGAGGCCGGACAGATTCAGCTGCCGAGTCACCCGAGAACCCGTTACTCATCAAACATGCTCTTCGGACTTATTTTGGCACTGTTGCCTAATGGTGCTTCCAGATGCTTGTTTACCCCTTCTTTGGCTTTGAAAGTTCATCCAGAACTTTCTCTCTTCTCCCAAACTGGGGGGGGGGGACCGGTGGTGGGGGTGTGGGGGCGGGAAAAGGGGGTCACACTTTTTAGATGAAGCTTTTCCAAATTTGTCGGAGAGCCACGTTAAAGGTTTCCCAATCATCCCGGGAAGGCTTGGGTCCAGCGGAAACATCAGAGTGGGGAACGCTGCGCAAGATGCCTTCTGTAATATATTTCTAGGAAGCCGTATGAGGAACGATTGAGGGAACTAGTTGTGGCTAGATTGGCGAAGAGAAGGATCAGAATAACAAGAGTTGGAAGAGATCTTCGAGGTCATCTAGTCCAACCCCCTCCTGCCCAAGCAGGAGACCCTACACCCGTGATGGCAAATCTTGATAGAGCCTTGATAGTACAGTGGTTTAGTGCACCCTGTTCTTAACACAGCTGCCTGCAATTTCTGCTGGTTCGAATCTCTCCAAGGCTCAAGGTTGACTCAGCCTTCCATCCTTTCTAAGGTAGGTGAAATGAGGACCCAGTTTGTGGGGGCAATAAGCTGACTTTGTATAAAATATACAAAAGGATGAAGGCTATTGCTTAACGCATTGTAAGCCGCCCTGAGTCTCCGGAGAAGGGCGGCATATAAATCAAATTTTTTAAAAAAAATCTATGGCAGGCGTGCCACAGGTGGCACCCCGGAGCCATTTATGTGAGCACACGAGCATTGCCCTAGCTCAGCTCCAGCGTGCATGAATGCACTGGCCAGTTGATTTTCGGCCTTCCAGGCCCACTGGAAGTCGGGAAACGGGCTGTTTCTGGCCTCCGGGCTGGTGGGGAAGGCTGTTTTTGCCCTCCCCAGGCTCCAAGAAAGCTTCTGGAGCATGGAGAGGGTGAAAAAACAGGCCTATCGGGCCCACCATGCCATCAGGTGCCAAAAGCGGGGGGAGTGTGGGGGATTGGCACGCATCTGCGGGAGGTTGGGGTGCATTGAGTTATGGGTGTAGACACGCATGTGCGTGACCCCCCCACACTCCCCACACTATTGGCATGCGACGGCAAAAAGGTTAGCCAGCATTGCCCTACCCCATTTCTGATAGATGGCAGTCCAGTCTCTTCTTGCAAGCTTCCAGGGATGAAACTCCCACCACTTCTGAAGGCAACTTCTGTTCCATGGACTGATTGCTCTCAGAAGGATTTTGTTGTTGTTGTTAGTTGCGAAGTTGTGTCCGACCCATCGTGACCCCCTGGATAACGCTCCTCCAGGCCTTCCTGTCCTCTACTATCCTCTGGAGTTCATTGAAGCTCACGCCGACTGCTTCAGTGACTCCATCCAGCCCCCTCGTTCTCTGCCGTCCCCTTCTTCTTCTTTTGCCCTCCATCGTTCCCAGCATTAGGCTCTTCTCAAGTGAGTCCTTCCTTCTCATCAGGTGGCCAAAGGATTTGAGTTTCCTCTTCAGGATCTGGCCTTCTAAAGAGCAGTCAGGGTTGATCTCCTCCAGGACTGATCGGTTGGATCGCCTTGCCAGTCCAAGGGACTCGCAGGAGTCTTCTCCAGCACCAGAGTTCAAAGGCCTCCATTCTTTGGCGCTCAGAAGGTTTAGGAGTGACCTGATAGCAGTCTTCCAATATTTAAGGAGCTGTCACAGAGAAGAGGGGTTTTGCCAAAGCACCTGAGAGCAGAACCAGAAGTAACGGATGGAAGATCGCTGAAGATCCAATCTAGAACTAAGGAGAAATTTCCTGACCCAGGGAGAACAATTAATCAGAAGTTGTGAGTGCTTCATCGCTGGAGATTTTCAAGAAAAACTGGACAGCCATTTGTCCAGAATGGTGCAATAGGATTTTTACAGATTACAGATTAACAGAGTTGGAAGGGACCTTGTAGGTCATCTAGTCCAACCCCCAACCCAAGCAGGAGACCCTACACCATTTCCGACAGAGGGCAGTCCAATCTCTTCTTAAAAGCCTCCAGTGATGAAGCTCCCACAACTTCTGAAGGCAACTTCTGCTCCATTGGTTGATTGTTCTCACTGTCAGAAAAATTCTCCTTATTTCCAGGTTGAATCTCTCCTTGATCAGTTTCCATCCGTTATTCCTTGTCTGGCCTTTGCGTGCCTTGGAAAACGGCTTGCCCCCCTCCTCTCTGTAGTTCTCAGGATCTCCTGCAGGAGCAGGAGAATCTATGATCTATGATATAACTTTATGCTGCCGTAGGACTGTTGACTTGTTTCGTCTACCACCTGGTGTGTAAACACCATTCTTGTGGTCTCGTCAACTCAAGGCTGTGGGTGGTAGGATGTCCGAACTCAGCCCAAGGAATCTCTGAACCAACTCTGTTCTTCTAATCTTCTGAAGTTGAATTTTCCTGACAGTTGGAGAGAATGCCAGGCAACTACAAACGGTGTTTCAACAAGAATGTGGGTTGTGTGTCCTCAAAGAACACCCAACATCTTTAGCTCAAGCTCTAACTTGAAGTAGAACATTATGCAAAGGATTATAAAGAGCTAAACCAGCATAGGTGTGGAATCCTAGGTTTCATTAAGAGTTCCTTATTAGGGCAATATTTTCTGTGTTTACTTTGATGCATTAAACTGGGCACGCTTTGAAAAGGCATCTGGCCAAACCTGCTTGCCAAAGAATTTTTCTCCGGAGTTAACCCAAAGTTCGAACTTTCAAAGGAGGAAAGAAAAACAAACCACGAAAATAAATCCCGTACAAATCTTTCTTTTGTATCTTCCTTCATTAAACTTTAAAGCAGGGATGTCCAAATCTTGGCGACTTTTTAACACTCATGGACTTCAACTCCAAGAATTCCCTTAGGAATGGCTGGCTGGGGAATTCTGGGAGTTGAAGTCCACAAGTCTTAAAATTATCCGGATGGGACATCCCTGCTTTAAAGCTAAAGGAAGTGGATTTGTTGATCAGGGGATTTTGGATGATTCATTTTGTCCGTAAAGGCTTCTTCCGGTCAAACTCATTTTTGTGGCCGAAACATGTCCTTGGCAATATCCTTATTTTTTTTTCCAGGGATGTTTCTTTCCACCTCGCTGTGTAGCTATAACCATAAGGTTCCCAAAGGTCTTTTATCAAAGTACTAACAAGTCCATCCTGTTTAGCTTCTGAGGCCAGAAAAGATCAGCCAAGGTCCCGGTGCCTGCTGAAACCTCATTAATCATTAGAAAGGACCAAAACTGTAGATAAGAAATTGGCTCCCCAAAGATTTCACAGTGTTTGCTTTCTGGTTCTTTGAAGATTAACACAAAAGTTGGACTCACAAAAACACATGAGGCAAGATTCACAGGGAGTTGGTGTTTTAACCTGTTCCCAGAAATTCAGCATATTCGGTGACCATATTCTCAACTCTTGATGGTTTATTTTTTTTTCGGAGGCTGTGCATTAGATTGTGAAGTCAGCACAAATCTTTTTTGTCCGCTGTGCGTTAGATTGTGAAGTCAGCACAAATCAAATCAAAAGCGGTAGACACAGGAGTTGTCTTTTGTTCACACTGGGTGAGATTGTGGCCTCTTTATCGGGAATAAATCCTCCCGAATTCCATGAGATTTAATCCTAAAGAAAACAGGACTTCAGATTATCCTTTCTGAAGTACAGTTCCTGGGCATATAAAATAATATAATTTGCCCCCCCTATTCTTCCTTTTCTTTTCTTTTCTTTTCTTTTTTATTATAACTGTGATTATTGAAGATATGAGAGCGATGAAAAGTCAACATTACAGGGAGTCCTTGGCTTATGACCACAATTGAACCCAAGATTTCCATTGCTAAGCAAGACAGTTGTTAAGTGACATCCCTCCCCCTCAGGGTTGGGCTTCAAAAATTTTAGCAAGGGGTTCTCTGCCTAGTTGTTGGGTGGGCGTGGCCATAGTGGGCGTGGCCTAGTCGGCCTCCTGCACCACGGCGGGGGGAGAGGTGTTTTTGCCCTCCCCGGGCTCCAGACGCTTTCTTTGAGCCTCCAGGAGGGCAGAAACGGCCTCCCCGGGCTCCGGAAGCCCTCTGTAGGCCAGAAACGGCCTTCCTGAACTTTTGGTAGGCCCGTTTTTCACCCTCCCCGAGCCTCCATGCGCGCCCTGCACTTATCTGCATCCAAAACGGGCCACGTGGGGACTCCTGGGAGGGGCAGGGTAGGGTGGACGGGACCAGCCAGGAGTGAGATTTGGGGGTTCTCCGAACTGCACAGAATCTTAGCTAGAGGTTCTCCCGAGTCAGTTGCCAAGCGCCCAGATTTTGATCCATGGATGGAACCATGGAGATGTTGCAATGGTTGTCAGTGTGAAACAGTCGCTATCTGTATAAATCTAAATTCTATTGCTATCTTTTGCCAAGGAGAAAAGCAGAAGGAACCCTTGTTTGAGACTTGGAAGGTCTTCCATTTAATTTTTTTTTCTCCCCTCTTTGTGCTCCTCAGACTTCCCGTGGAAGTGGACCCGACCACGGTCTTCGCCTCCTTGTCCCCCGAAGGTCTCCTGATCATCGAAGCTCCACAGATACCTCCTTACTGTCAGTACGGGGATGGCAGCTATGGCAACGAGATTCCTTTGGATAGCCAAGAAGCCACCTGTGCCTGAAGTAGACCCTGCCCGAGGCCCTCTTCCCCAACAAAGCCCCTTCCATCTTTTGACCACCCCTGCAGCTGCCTTCACTCAAAGGCCTTCTTCCTTGTAGATGTCCCTGGTCAACCCTACTCTTGAATGGACATGTTGAGCTCTCACGTTGGGCTTGGGGGTCGAGGGGGAGGGAAGGGTAGCGTTGACCTGGTCTTGGAGGCTTTCCAATCAGTGGTGTAAAATTATACTTGATGGGCCCTCTCTTAAACAGAGAGGTGATGTTGTGTCAGAAGGATTCAGTTCGAGAAAGATTTCACCGCATAGCATATTTTTGGGAAGTTTTTGAGGAAGTGTTGAAGTCAAGATTGGTTCTTTAGATCTTTCAGGATGAAGATTTAGAGCTGGGGCAAATCCAGAAGAGAAGGAAAACTTGGCAATGTTACTTTCAAGGGGAAGTAAATTTAGTGGCACTGTTGTGGACATTTCCCACAATGCCTGGTGTCGGTATTGCATGGGGGCATTGTGGGAAATGGCTAGTCGCCACAACTTTTCAAGCCAGGACATCTTAATTGCATGAGGGATCTACAACAATCTTTGGTCTTGCTGAGAAGTATTTAAGGACTCATTCATCATCTAAGCTTTCAGTCAATCCATGTTCAGAAATGGTCAAAGTTCCCAGACCCATCATTCTGAGCTAAGCCTCTTTATGGCTTCCTTCATCATCATTCATGAACCATTATGTTCATCCCACCAATAGAGATCCTAGCCTTGAAACCAAGGAAGTCATTTTGCCCAAACATGGCTAAGAGATTGTCTCAAGATATCTGGAGATCTTGTGAAGGTCTCATGAAACGTTTGGTCTTCTCAAACAGAGAGATGGAGCAGTTAAGGGCAAGATAGGTCACCAACCGCTGGTTGAGATCTCATCTGCTAGGTGAAACCTGATTCATCACACAATTTTTGTCCCCCAATAACCATTTGTGGTGATTCCTCTCCAACGTCTACACCAGGGATGTCCAACCTTGGCCACTTTGAAGACTTGTGGACTTGACATTCTGTGAATTGAAGTCCACAAGTCTTAAAGTAGCCATGGTTGGACGGAATGGGACAATTCTTGACGGCCACGTGACCCTGCCCAAGTTGGATGCCCCTGTTCTTCTACACCACAGGCTGCTGAAGTCTCACCTAAGTGCTTAAACTGCCCTACTACTGATATTGCACTAAAATAATTTATGAGTTGCTATCCTCCATCCAAGATGTCCAGAGCACTGATTTACGATGCGCTGAAGAAGATATGGGTTTTTTTTAAAATGTTGTTCTCACCACACTTGGTTCTTTTCTAGCTGACTTGTCTTCATCCTAAAAAGAGCCTCTTTTAACCTCAAGGGCTGATTTGGCATCGGGGCAAGCAACGCTAAAATTCCTCAGATCCCAAAATTGCCATTGTAACAGTGCTGCCACCGCCTTGTCCTTCTTCCGTAAATGCTCCTTGCAACATGACACCCATTTCTGCTCCCCGGTTTCATGGAGGACTTAACTGATTATATTTTCATTTTTTTTTTCTCTGTATACTGTATCCGATGTAGCAACCAATTGTCCTTAATAAACGTTTGGGTATATGTGCGGTATTTATGCCAATATAGGAATAAGAAGTTGTCGTGTTTCGTATTTCCTTCCTTGGCGGAGTGTCAAGGGAGAGGAGGGGAGGGGCAGGGTTGGCAGGGCCAGCCAGGAGTGGGAATTGGGGGTTCTCCGAACTGCACAGAATCTTAGCTAGAGGTTCTCCCGAACTCCTGCAGACCCCCAGTAGCCCACCCCTGGATCTACCAAGAGCTGAAAGCATAAAAAGTAGTGAATTGGCAACACACATATCTTAGAGTCCCAACTTTGCCTCAGGGAATCCTAGTATTGGAAAGGATCTCAGGAGGACCACACATGGCTGACATGGAAGTTCTAGAGAACCTACCATGAGGTCCCACACTTGGATAATTGAAATGGTTCTTCAACAGGAGACAACCTTATCTTCTCTGAAAGGGGATGGATGGATGGATGGATGGATGGATGGAGCAACAAATGATGGATGGATGGATGGATGGATGGATGGATGGATGGATGGATACTTGTGATGGGTGGCTTTGAGTTATTCTACTTCTGGAAGCAATGGATGAAATGATGTTCCTATATTCACTCACACACACATCACACCACACACAATGAGCTCCAGTGGTCACTCATTGTAACATACAGTGAGAAGCTGTGTCTTCATTCTTTTCTGGTTCTACACACTAACCTTGATGGTTGCCATCTCACACTCCCTTGTCAACCTTACAAGGCAGACCTGACATGACACAAACTCACAGGAGCTAGTCCCAGAGATTCTTTTTTCCAAAGGCAACTGGACTTCCTTTGTTTTTGAAGATATTTCGCTTCTCATCAGAGGAGCTTCTTCAGTTCTCAAAGCCAACTGGACTTCTTTGCCTTTTCTTGAAGATGTTTTCCTTCTCACTCAAGAAGCTTCTTCTGTTCAGAACAGACAACCTTGACCTGGATGACCGAGAATCTCCAGAGACATAGGAGCTAACCCTACTTTATTGTTAGGTTACATTAGCAGAATCTTGCAAATCTGAATGAACCTCTCTCCCTTTGTCTCCTTTACAGTCCAAGAAACTATGGAGGGTCCCTTCGGAGCCTCTCGCCCAGCCCATTGTGCTGCTGTGGGCTACGCTGCCTTTTATCTGATTGTTCCTTTAGCTCAGGGGGCCTCAAACTTGGCAGCTTTAAGATTTTTAATAAAAATCGTAAGATACAAGCGACAAAGTTAGAGTCCTAAGTAGAAAAGGAGATAGGCAATAGGAAGGAAGAGAAGAATGATAGTAATACGGTCTTAGTAAATAGTTCAACAGTGTTGAGGGAATTATTAGTTTAGCTGAGTGATGGCATTCGGGGGAAAAAACTGTCCTTGTGTCTAGTTGTTCTGGTGTGCAATGCTCTATAGCGTCGTTTTGAGGGTAGAAGTTAGGAGCCTGGATAGCTCAGCAGACTAATGCATTGTAATTTAACTCCAGCTGTCTGCAATTAAAGTAAAATCGAATCTCCCCAGGCTCAAGGTTGACTCAGCTTTCCATCCTTTCTAAGGTAGGTTAAATGAGGACCCAGTTTGTGGGGGCAATAAGCTGACTTTGTATAAAATATACAAAAGTATGAAGGCTATTGCTTAACGCATTGTAAGCCCGCCCTGAGTTTCCGGAGAAATCAAATTTTAAAAAATAAAAAAAATAATAATAAAAAAAGAAGTTGAAACAGTTTATGTCCAGGATGCGAGGGGGTAGTAATAATAATAATGACTAACTTTACGTTTGTATCTTGTCTTTTTATGTACACTGAGAGCCTATGCACCAAAGACAAATTCCTTGTGTGTCCAATCACACTTGGCCAATAAAGAATTTTTATTGTATTGTATTGTATTGTTTGGATGCTGACCAACTCTGTGTTGACGCAAAGAGGGTTGACACCCTCTTCTCTGACCTATCCATGGACCAACAAACTGGGACAACTCTACCTAGGTGGCTTAGTTGACTCACAGCCTTTCCTTCCATTATTTATGACTAGGTGGCCTTGTCAGCAACGTCCTTCTGCAAGGAGAGGCATTTCAAGTGTTAACCAGGTCTTTTCAAACAAAGTCTCACTGAGACACCCTCGGGTTAGGGTGGAGAGAGAATTACATTCCACGGGTCTCCAAAACAAACATGTTTTGACTAAGAGAGCAAGGCACATTTGGCAAAAACGTATTTCCTGATGGCTCCCATCTCCACGTCCGTTGGGGGTCACCCACTTGCTCTCTGAGCCCAACGTAGGAACGAAAGCAGTGACCACAGAGATAAGGTAAAGGTAAAGGTCCCCCTCGCACATCGGTGCTAGTCGTTCCCGACTCTAGGGGGCGGTGCTCATCTCCGTTTCAAAGCTGAAGAGCCGGCGCTGTCCGAAGATGTCTCCGTGGTCATGTGGCCGGCATGACTCAACGCCAAAGGCACACGGAACATTGTTACCTTCCCACCAAAGGGGGTCCCTATTTTTCTACTTTGGGTTGGACTAGAAGACCTCCAAGGGCCCTTCCAGCTCTATTCTGATTGATTGAGTGATCTATGTTTTAACCTAGATTAAGTGCATTTCCTGTCTCAGCTGCCTTGTCCCTTCCAGTCCCCCCCCACCCCACCGAAAACGTCTCTTCGTTGCACGTAGAAAACCTCTCCCCTTCTTAAAATTCTGTGCATCCCTGTCTCAGTACGAACGCCGATATTAAGCCATAAAACGTAATATGTTATGACACCATAAAATGCAGCGTAATTGCCACGAAACCATAAAATGTAATGTAGTTGGCTCAGCGGCTATTATCTTTTCTTCTTCTTTTTTTTTCAGCTGTAACGGCTTCGGAGTGGAATGGAGCATGCCGGGCGAAGCGAACCGGCGGATCACCAGGGGAAAATCTTTGAGCCGTCCACATCTTTAAGCAACGGAATGGCCTCTCGCGTTTCCTGCAGTTCCAGGAAATGGGAATTCTTTTTCGGGTTCTTCCAGACAGCATAGAACTGTGATGGCGAACCTATGGCACACGTGCCACACGTGGCACGCCGAACCATATCTGTGGGCACATGAGCGTTGCCCTAACTCAGCTCCAGCGCACATGCGCGCGCCGCCCAGCTGATTTTCGGGCCTTCCGGGCCATCAGAAGTCAGAAAACAGGCTGTTTCCGGCCTCTGGGGGGCCTCCAGGGGGATGGGGAAGGCAGTTTTTGCCCTCCCCAGGTTCCTAGAAAGCCTCTGGAGCCTGGGGAGGCCGAAAAACGGGCCTACCATGGGCCCGTGCTATTGTATGCCAAAAGCGTGGGGAGCGTGGGGGGGTCACGCGCACATGGGGGGCAGGGCACAGGGGCACATTGAATTATGGGTGTGGGCCGCAGCCCACTACTGAGCCGAATTGGGACGTGCAAGTGGCCGGCCGGAAGTGCACACATGTGAGCAGCTCAACTTGTGTGAGCAGCAGGCCGGTGGGCACTCACTTGCATGCACGCCAGCCCACTGCTCACATAAGTCGAGCTACATGCGTGTGTGTGGGCCCACCACTTGCACAAGGGATGTGCAACGCCTACTTCTCCTCTCCCCTTCCTCCAGCCAGGCCGCCAAGTTCACAAAGGTTGGCCACCGCCGTTTTATGAGGTCCATATCTCTGTGGTCTTTTGATTTTAATCTTTGAGGCTCAGTGGCTAAGACGCTGAGCTTGTCGATCGAAAGGTCGGCAGTTCAGCGGTTCGAATCCCTAGTGCCGCATAACGGGGTGAGCTCCCGTGACTTGTCCCGGCTTCTGCCAACCTAGCAGTTCGAAAGCACGTTAAAAAAATGCAAGTAGGAAAATAGGGACCATCTTTGGTGGGAAGGGAACAGTGTTCCGTGCGCCTTTGGCGTTGAGTCATGCCGACCACATGACCACAGAGACGTCTTCGGACAGCGCTGGCTCTTCGGCTTTGAAACAGAGATGAGCACTGCCCCCTAGAGTCGGGAACGACTAGCACATATCTGCGAGGGGAACCTTTACCTTTACCTTACTCCACTTACATAAATGAGCCCAATAGCCCAACAGTTGTTAAGTGAGACGGTCGTTAAATGAGCTTTGCTCCATTTTACAACCTTTCTTGCCTCCATTGTTAAGTGAATCACTGCCGTTGTTCAGTCAGGAACACGGTCGTTAATTGAATCTGGGTTTCCCCCTGACTCCGCTTATCCGAATGTCGCAAAAGGGGATCGTGTGACCCCCGCAGCCATCAGAAATACGAGTTGCTAAACCTCTGAATTTGGATCCTGTGACCTTGGGGAGGTTGCAATGGTCGTTAAGTGTGACAATGGTCGCGAGTCCCATTTTTTACTCAGGGCCGTCGTAATTTTGAACGGTCACGAAATGAACCGTCGTCAGTCGAGAATTACCTGTCCGACCACCACATCTGGAATCAGCCGAAGGAAGTTTCTTCCTCCCCACTCCCTGTCTCCCCTCCTTCGTCTCCCCCTCCTTCCGCTGCTCGCTCCCCTCTCATGCATGCAATTTGATTAATCCAGGAAGATTAACCTCTCTTTAACTTCTTGATTAGCTGCATTTTAAAATTCCATTTGTTTTCCTTTTTTTCATCAGGGGAGGCTCATTTGCATTGATAAAGAAAGTCTGCCATCTTTTTTCAAAATCAGGGCAAAACTCGTGCTTGGAATCCCAAGGACTTTTCACGGAAAACTTTAATGCGTGACGGAGGGGGGGGGTTACATTTACACACATAGATTGTGTGTGTGTGTGTGTGTCTTTGTGTGTGTGTGTGTGTCTGTGTGTGTGTAGGTTTAAGCGAGTAGCGTTGATGGGCCCAGATCAGGGGTGAAATCCAGCAGGTTCCGACAGGTTCTGGAGAACCGGTAGCGGAAATTTTGAGTAGTTCGGCGAACCGGCAAATACCACCTCTGGCTGGCCCCAGAGTGAGGAGGGAATGGAGATTTTGCAGTATCCTGCCCCTGGAGTGGAGAGGGAATGGGGATTTTGCATATCCTTCCCCTGAAGTGGGGAGGGAATGGCGATTTTGCAGTATCCTTCCCCGGGGGAAGGATATTGCAAAATCCCCATTCCTTCCCCACTCTGGGGCCAGCCAGAGGTGGTATTCGCCGGTTCTCCGAACTCCAGCTTGCTCTTTTCTCTCCTTGATTGGTTTCAGTTTACAGTAACAGAATCGGGAGGGCCCCTGGAGGTCATCTAGCCCAACCCCCCTGCTGTTGCTTCTTGCCCTGCCTTCAAGGTGCTTCAGAGAACAGGTTGACTCTTTCTGGTTCTTTCTTTGCGGGCGAAGCAGATCTGTTGTGTCAGTAGCAACAACGGGCAAGAAAAAGCTTGTCTTTCTCCACCCTCGTTCTCCCCTTCGGCCACGCAATGGATCCCTCTTCGCCAGCCAAGAAAGCCACCCGGCTTTGATGCTTGAGGAACGAGAAAATCAACAATGCAACGCCGGGTTGGATCCGCGTCGAGTTGCCGAGAGTTATGCGCTGGCAGCCACATCTGAAATTACCTGCGGCTAAATCACAGAGCAGATGCCACCCAGGTTGTCCCTCTGTTTTTTTCAAAATCCTTCGCCCGGAGCAAAATGGGTGCCCTGAATGCAGCAAGAATTGTTCCTCACATCATCCCTTTCAGCTGCCATGGAGACTAGACGACAAACTCACAACTTAGAAGCTGACTTGCAGGCTTCCCCAAAGGCGGAGATGGCCATGTACGCGCCCCAGTATGGAGTGCCGTCACACGGGCTAGGCCAATTACACGAAGTGAGTCAGCAGCCCTTAAGATGGAACATTTAATTATTAAAATTATCAATGAAGCCAAAAGTAACAATTAGATGGGAAGAGGCGCAGGTCATTCCTTCATTTATTCATTCATTCGTTTTCTAGTCCTCCATCTCAATAACAATTATATATAATATAAGAGAGGGGAGGGAGGGAAGGATGGGTGGGGTGCCCTAGAGTTGGAGCTCTCGCCTCACAGTCAGGAGGCTGTGAGTTCGAGCCGAGGTAGAGGCAGATATTTCTCTCACTGGGGACACTGAGAATATATCTGCTGAAGAAAACTCCGCATTGGAGACAGGAAGGGTATCCGGCCAGTAAACATTCAGCTCCATTCAGATGCCACCCAGCAAGGGATTATGGAGTCGTTAAAAGAAGAAGATGATAATATATAATACACCCCCCCCCCCATATATATAAATAAATATATGTATATGTATATGTAAATATATGTATTTATTGATGCTGGAAAACACCCGAGATTTTAAATTTTTGCAAATGCACACCTACGAAAATTTAAGAAGACAAATATATATATATGTATATATGTATTTATTTATTGATGTATTCAGTTCGCACAAGCACGAAGCCGAAGACACCAGCCTGAAGATGACGAGTGGGACCTCGTAGAAACGTCACCAAGATACTATAAATCTTACACGAGAAAAGGCCCGAATACACCAAAACTTGCATATATATATATATATATATATATATATATATATATATATATATATATATATATATATATCGCTGATAAAGAAATAAAAGAAGACTAGTATAGATCTATTTCAAGCTATTTAGCTCTCATCAGCTAGCCATAGCTTGGATTAGAACTTGGGCTGTCTGCATGTTAGGCCTCTGAGCCACAAGTTCTCCTCCCTTCATCAGTTTGAGCCAGGGGAGAGATTAAGTGTTTTTCTATCGAGACACCTGGTCTACCCCAACATATGTATGTATGACCCCGGGACACTGCAACTGTCATAAATGTGAATCAGTTGTCAAGCATCTGAATTTTGATCACAACAGTCGTGTGAAAAGCGGTTCCTAAGTCACATTTTTCAGCGATGTTGTAACTTTGAACAGTCACTAAACTAAAATTGTTTTAAGACTACCTGTACATAACAGCAGGATACTTGGCCAATTAGCAATACAGTCAGGAAACGGGGCCGAGTGTATACCCAGTGTATGATGTAATGCAATTATTTTAAAAATTACTCATTCGTTAAAAAGAGTAGTCTATTGCTATTATTCTGTTGCTCCCATAGGCATCACTTTGCTATTGCAGTATCAGTGCTTCTCGTTCATTCATCGAGAGGGAAGGGATCTGGGAGGCCAT
This sequence comes from Arizona elegans, assembly GCA_022577455.1. Lineage (NCBI taxonomy): Eukaryota > Metazoa > Chordata > Lepidosauria > Squamata > Colubridae > Arizona > Arizona elegans. The sequence goes on from JAKOOJ010000044.1 coordinate 3,647,964, forward strand.
CAAGTCCAGCCCCCTTTCAGGGTAGGTTTTCAAATAAAACCACAGGGAAGATGTATGGACTTCAGATCCCAGAATTCTCCGGCCAACATTCTTTAAGATGGGTGGACTTCAACTCCCAGAATTTCCATGCTGGCTGGGGAATTCTGGGAGCTGTTGTCCACACTTCTTAAAAAGTTTAAAAAACACTTTAATTCCCCCCCACACCGAAGAATAGAATAGAATAGAATTCTTTATTGGCCAAGAGTGATTGGACACACAAGGAATTTGTCTTTGGTGCCTATGCTCTTAGTGTACATAAAAAGAAAAGATACGTTCATCAAGAATCATAAGGATTCTTGGATTATGATTTACTAAATAAAACTCATCTAAATAAACTAAATAATACTAAAAAAACTCATCTGGCTTTTATATAAATGGTATGTTAAATAGATAGAATTTAGGGAAATAATTGCGAATTGTATTATGTTGTGTTATTTGAATTAAGAACTTCGTTTAAATGTTAAATTGGTATATTTTCAAGATTAGAGATAAGATTTAAATTTGATGAAGTAATAATTAAAGAAAGACTTAATGAATATTATATGAAGTAATACTAAAATGTAAGGAAGTTCTAGAAATGGAAATGAGATTTAGAAATATAAACATGTTTGAATTGTATTTTTAATAGTGAGCATTTGGGGTAAGAATTGTGAAATGTATTATGAGGTAATAATTGAATTAAGATTTAAGGTGGGTTAATAGAAGGGTAATTGCTTTGATTAAGTTAATATGAGCTAGCTTTCTATAAGACGGTAATAGTTGAGATACGTGATAAGTGTTATGGCAAAAATAGAATATATAAAATTCTGTTAAAGATGAACAAAAAATTGAACAAAGTTATGACCGGATCAATGCTCTGTTCCGAAAAGATGTATTGTTATGTTTGTGTTTTTAAAGAAAATAAAAATAAAAAATTCAAAAAAAAGAACATAAAGTACAACACTTAATGATAGTCATAGGGTACAAATAAGCAAGAGGAGTTAAAAATGCAGGTGGGGAACAGAGTTCATCCCTCCTTTTTTTTTTTTTTTAATTAGGCAAAATATAAAAGTGGTTGCAAAAAAAAAACACAAACAAACAAAAAAAAACCCGAGAAGATTCGTGCATTTATTCATGCATTCATTCATTCATGCATTCATTCATTCATTCATTCCTGCGTTCAAAATAGAAAGGGCGGAAGCAGCTTCAGCTGGCTGCTACGGACAGCCTCGAGGGACACACATCCCAAGCCCGCGCGCTTTGCCAGTTGCGGTTGCCAAGGGCAACCAAGGGCGACGCCATTTCCTCTCGGCCCCGCCTTCCTTCCAAAGCAGTTGGGAAGAGGGCAGGATAAAGACGGCGGGGAGGGGGAGTCTCCAAATTGGGGCGGGGGGCGCGGCTGGAAAATGCCTGCCTCTACTTTAATGGAAGCCCCCAGCCCAGGCCTTGGGCTTAGCTGGAGCCTTATAATGCCCAGGGGAAGTTAGGAAGAGGAGGAAGCATTTATAAAGGGGAGGGGGCTAGTGGGGGAAAACAGACCCCCAGGTTGGGGGTCTTTGGGCTTGGAGTGAGTGAGAGCTCAGGGAAGAGGCCTCAGTTCAGCCATGAGACCTTTGGGGTTTTCAGTTTCCTAGCTGTAAAGGACCTCTTAGGGACTAGTATCTTGAAAATAACCAAAAAAAAAAAAAAAAAAAAATTGGGGAGAGGAGCAAAAGCCTAGTTCCAACGGATAGTAAACTTGAAAGTTCGGGGATGGGGAAGATGGGGTAGTGGGTGGGAGGGCTGCGGGTTTGGCTTTGAAAACGGGCAGGGTAGGAAGGCAGAGTACTCTTAGGGACTAGGAACTTGGTCGGAGGAAGGAGAAAGAAAAGGAAGTGGGGGAGAGAGAGAGAGATAGGCATAGGGGCATGGATGGATGTCGCAGACTTGGAAACACGGTCGTAGTAAGGGAATTCAGAGAGCTGGGTCCACATTAGATCCAAACTGGGTTTAGAATAGATCTCAGTGAGGGTCTCTCATCACGGCTTGTTGGGAAACCTGGTTTTTAATTTCTGGGGTTTTGCAGAGCCCCAAAGGCAAGGTTGCGGGGGTGGGGGAGGTGTTAAGCTTGCTTTGTCTCAAGGGTTAGTAGACCTTACGACTGAGGTTAGGAGCTTTGCTCCCTCTGGGAGGCCAATTAGGAGTCCTGGCTTGGATGCCACCAACAGCCCAACATGCTTGGAGCAATCGTGGTTTGCTTTGATGGGCGGAAAACCCCTGATTGCCCAAGACAGTGAACCCAAAGAGAGTATTTGTTTGTAGATTAGCTTTTTTTACAAGGGCTGGACTCAAGAAATCGATAGCTTATTGATCGATTGATGACTTGAGTTTCTTATTGGAACCCGCCCCGGGGCAACAGAGGCAGGATGCCGCTGATCCCCAAAAGTGATCCTCGCTACTTTGTGCTGATCAGACCACTGCCCATCCCTCCCCAGAAAGGTTTAAAGATCCAGGCGCGGAGCAAAACCATCTACAATTGCTGGGATGTCCCGAGAGAACAAGTATTTCGAGAGAGCTATCATCGGAGAGCCAAACAACTCTCGCAACAGGGGTATTTTACCCCCTGCTGGAAACCCTATCAGGATTTCGGAGACCCGCTTTACCTCGATCCCAGGAAACTCACACTCCACGGTCTGGGACAGCTACCTTCGGTAAGTGTGTGCATCTTTTGTTAAATCTTCAGTTATCCATTAAATCACCAAGTATCCGTTAAATCACCAGTTACCTATTAAATCATCAATTATCCATTAAATCAGTTATCCATTAAATTGTCAGTTGTCCATTAAATCAGTTGTCCGTTAAATCAGTTGTCTGTTAAATCAGTTGTCCGTTAAATCAGTTGTCCGTTAAATCAGTTGTCCGTTAAATCATCAGTTGTCTGTTAAATCATCAGTTGTCTGTTAAATCACCTGTTGTCTGTTAAATCAGCAGCTGATTCATGGAAGACATTGCATGAAAGGAAACAGGATTGAGAGGGAGAAAGGGAAGGGAGAAAAACCAGACATAGATTTCTAGAGTTACGAGGTCAACTCGCAAAGCATCCCTGGCTGCTCTCGAGTTGCCATAGGCAAAGGGGATGGGAAACCGACAAAGCAACATGGCAAAGGAGCACGTTTCAGACATATCTTTCTCAAGGCTGTCTCCCAGGGTTACCCACAGCAGCTGGAGGGGAGTGATCTCTACAACCTGCGAAATTGCTCTGTTGGCAAATGTGATTGATGACGCACCCTGGGGGGAGGGGGGAAACAGGGTCATGATTAGGGCTGTAAATTATGTGGGGTCAGAGTTGGCTTCATTTGGGAACATGCCAACATGGAGCTCCTAATAAATAATTGGATTTCTTTCGAAGCTTGGCTCGAGGCTCATGATTTAATTATGGCATCCATTGGAACCCTGACAGGTGACTTGATGATTCTTCATTAGAGGATTAGAGCCTCTGCTGCTTGCTGCAAGGAGGTAAATTGCTGGGAGCAGATATTTTTTTTCTTGTGCTAATCAAGCTATGCTGAAAACGAAAATGAAAGTAAAGCAGGCTATTTGCTGTTTGCTGCAACGAGGGAACATTGCTGGGAGGCAGAGGCAGATTTCTTTTTCTTGTTTTCCTCACCAAAAAAGGTAGGTGCATCTTCTAGTCCGGAGCGTCTTATACTCCAAAAAATACGGTATTTTCAAACAGTTTTATTTATTTGTCAACTTAACCCCTTTTTCTCGACCCTAAAACACGACTTTTTATTCAATACATCACTATCCTGAGAAGACACATTCTTAGTCAACATTGTTGTTTTCTGTTTGTTTATTTTGAAACCTGCCGAATGGGTTAATTCTTCTTGAGAATCGCTGATTATCCAAGTGTCCGACGGTTAATACATTTCTACATTTTGGCTCCAGAAAAGCTGATTTCCTTCCAAACTCGGGGCTCTTCTTTCGCAACCTCGACGTCCAAATTGTCAGGTTGGAGTCCAGCTCGGGAACAAAACATGCCTGAAAACGTGTCAACGTGAAAAATGTAAGATGTCAAATGCCTCTGGCACCGGTTCTTCACACAGCAGCTGGTTTAGCCTCAGAAGAAACAACAACTGCATTGGCTGCGGCACTGGGTCCTTTTATTAATGTCACTAATAATAAACCCGATCAGGCAAAGTCACTTTGTGCCCACTGGCAAAGAAGCAAAAAAAGAGCCAGGATAAGAACTAAAGGGGCTGCCCCAAAGAAGAAGGGGTCAAGCTTTCTCCAAAGTGCTTGAAGGCAGGACAAGAAGCAACGGATGGAAACTAACCAAGGAGAGAAGCAACCTGGAATTAAGGAAACTTCCTAACAGTGAGGACAATTAACCAGTGGAACAGCTTGCCTCCAGAAGTTATGGGTGCTCCATCACTGGAGGTCTTCAAGAAGAGATTGGACAAGTATTTATCTGGAATGATATAGGAATGCTTGAGCAGGGGGTTGGACTAGAAGACCTCCAAAGTCCTTTCCAAATCTGTTGTCTGTTCTGTTCTGTTCTGTTCTGGCGCCAGTGACAGACCACGGATCTTTGCCATGAAAGGTGGAACATGCTTTTTCAACGAGCTCCAGGAGATAATTAATGATGGCTTTTTAATCTTTGGTGGCAGCTAACAACTCTTATAAAAGAAGTATCTGGTGCCCAATTCAACATGGCACTGGCAGTTGGGCATTAGGCAATAAAGTCAGAGTCCAGAAGTTATCAAGTCTGCATCTCTCTCTCTCTCTTTCTCTCTCTCTCTCTTTCTCTAGTTCTCTGACTCTCATTCTCTCTCGTTCTCTCTCTTGTTCACATTCTCTCTCTATTTCATTCTCTCGCTCTCTCTCGCTCTCATTCTCTCTTGTTCTCTTTCTGTCTCATGTTCTCTCTTGTCCTCTCTCATCCTCTCTCTGTCTCTCGTTCTTTCTCGTTCTCATTCTCTTATTCTCATTCTCTCTGTCTCTCGCTTGTTCTCTCCCTGTCTCTCTCGTTCTTTTATTCTCTTTCTCTGTGTCTTATTCTCTTTCTTACTATCTGTATCTCTCTCATTGTTTCTCACTCCTCTCTATTTCTCATTCTCTCTCTTGTTCTCATTCTCTCTTTCTCTAGTTCTCTGACTCATTCTCTCTTGTTCACCTTCTCTCTCATTCTCTCGTTCTCTTTCTCTTTCATCCTGCCTCATCCTCTCTCTCGTTCTCTCATTCTCTCTCATTCTCGTTCTCTCTCTTCTCATTGTCTCTCTCTTATTTTCTGTCTCTCTCTCATTCTCCTCTCTCATTCTCTCCCTCTCTTGTTCTTATTCTCTCTCTTTTCTCTCTCTAGTTCTCTCTCTCTGTTCTATCTGTCTCGTCTCCTCTCTCGTTCTCTCTCTCTGTTCTTATGCTCTCTGTTCTTATGCTCTCTCTCTTCTCTCTCTCGTTCTCTCTGTGTTCTTATGCTCTCTGTTCTTATGCTCTCTCTTCTCTCTCTCGTTCTCTCTCTCTGTTCTTATGCTCTCTGTTCTTATGCTCTCTCTCTTCTCTCTCTCGTTCTCTCTCTGTTCTTATGCTCTCTGTTCTTATGCTCTCTCTCTTCTCTCTCTCGTTCTCTCTCTGTGTTCTTATGCTCTCTGTTCTTATGCTCTCTCTCTCTCTCTCTGTTCTTATGCTCTCTGTTCTTATGCTCTCTCTTCTCTCTCTAGTTCTCTCTCTGTTCTTATGCTCTCTGTTCTTATGCTCTCTGTTCTTATGCTCTCTCTCTTCTCTCTCTCGTTCTCTCTCTCTGTTCTTATGCTCTCTGTTCTTATGCTCTCTCTCTTCTCTCTCTCGTTCTCTCTCTGTTCTTATGCTCTCTGTTCTTATGCTCTCTCTCTTCTCTCTCTCGTTCTCTCTCTGTGTTCTTATGCTCTCTGTTCTTATGCTCTCTCTCTCTCTCTGTTCTTATGCTCTCTGTTCTTATGCTCTCTCTTCTCTCTCTAGTTCTCTCTCTGTTCTTATGCTCTCTGTTCTTATGCTCTCTGTTCTTATGCTCTCTCCTCTCTCTCGTTCTCTCTCTCTGTTCTTATGCTCTCTGTTCTTATGCTCTCTCTCTTCTCTCTCTCGTTCTCTCTCTGTTCTTATGCTCTCTGTTCTTATGCTCTCTCTCTTCTCTCTCTCGTTCTCTCTCTGTGTTCTTATGCTCTCTGTTCTTATGCTCTCTCTCTCTCTCTCTCTGTTCTTATGCTCTCTGTTCTTATGCTCTCTCTTCTCTCTCTAGTTCTCTCTCTCTGTTCTTATGCTCTCTGTTCTTATGCTCTCTGTTCTTATGCTCTCTCTCTTCTCTCTCTCGTTCTCTCTCTCTGTTCTTATGCTCTCTGTTCTTATGCTCTCTCTCTTCTCTCTCTCGTTCTCTCTCTGTTCTTATGCTCTCTGTTCTTATGCTCTCTCTCTTCTCTCTCTCGTTCTCTCTCTGTTCTTATGCTCTCTCTCTTCTCTCTCTAGTTCTCTCTCTGTTCTTATGCTCTCTGTTCTTATGCTCTCTCTCTTCTCTCTCTCGTTCTCTCTCTCTGTTCTTATGCTCTCTGTTCTTATGCTCTCTCTCTTCTCTCTCGTTCTCTCTCTCTGTTCTTATGCTCTCTGTTCTTATGCTCTCTCTCTTCTCTCTCTAGTTCTCTCTCTCTGTTCTTATGCTCTCTGTTCTTATGCTCTCTGTTCTTATGCTCTCTCTCTTCTCTCTCTCTTTCTCTCTGTTCTTATGCTCTCTGTTCTTATGCTCTCTCTCTTCTCTCTCTAGTTCTCTCTGTTCTTATGCTGTCTGTTCTTATGCTCTCTGTTCTTATGCTCTCTCTCCTCTCTCTCGTTCTCTCTCTCTGTTTTTATGCTCTCTGTTCTTATGCTCTCTCTCTTCTCTCTCTCGTTCTCTCTCTGTGTTGTTCTGTCTGTCTCCTCTCTTTCTCATTCTCTCTCTTGTTCTCATGCTCTCTCTCTCTCTCTCTCATGCTTTCTCTTTTAAATGCAGACTATACAAGGGTGGGGGGGGGGAAAAAAAACCGGTGCTTTTCAGATATTACATTGCAAGGGTGAATAAGACCAAGGGCGAATCAAATAACTCCGGAATCCTTCCCAGCCTAAATTTAAGTAAGACTTTAATTGGATTTATGTCGGAAACAGCTCGTGCATTTTAAAAGCAGCAATCCAATTATACCACACAGCAGTTCTGTTAATGTTTATTCACAGTATCCCAGAAGTAGGCAGGCCGAGGAGCGAGAGGCAGCAGCTCTGCATATTCTTAGCCAGACGGGAGGAAAAAAAATCTCGTCAGAGTAAAAACACGAATGCAACGAACGACAAACGTTGATATTGGTGTATGTACAGCAGAGAGGATTTTCCCCCTTATGAGCACCGTTGCAAGCCTCTCTCCTGCTTATTGTTTTAACATTATTCATTAGAAACTTATTTTTAGACTGCCATTAAGCCTGGAATCCTCCCATGGCAGCTGATAATTATAGAAAAAAATAATATTACCCAGGACGCTTCTGGACATTGCAAGGAGTGAAAAGAGATCTTTTAGACTGTTTAGGTTACGAGATTCCGGGAAAAATCTAAACCCTGCTACAGACCACGATTAACAAGCATTTGAGCTCTGGCAAGCCGAATCCGGATGGCGGTTTGGCATTGGAAAATAAATTTGGGCCGATCTGCAGAAAAGAGCCCGAACATAAAGCTAGCCAAATTCTCCACCAATGTGTCTTCACCAGATGCGTTTTCTCCAAACGTGTTTTAATGGGGAATGCCGAGAAAAGAAAACGTTACAAGAAAAACTGAAGGACGACGCACGCATAAGAAGTCCTCGACATACGACGATGGAGCCCACAATGTCTGTCGCTAAGCAAGACAGTTGCTAAGTGAGTTTTCGCCCCATTGAACAACTGTTCCTGCCACAGTTTTTGTCTGGAGACAAAAAGAAACATATGAAGAACAGTTGCAAGATTTGGGTCTGGCCAGTCCAGAGAAAAGAAGGACTCGGGGTGACATGATAGCAGGATTCCAGTATTTGAGGGGCTGCCACAAAGAAGAGGGGGGTCAAATTATTCTCCAAAACACCAGTGGGCAGGACAAGAAATAATGGTTGAAAACTGATCAAGGAAAGAAGCAGCCTAGAATTAAAGAGAAACTTCCTAACAGTAAGGACAATCAACCAGTGGAACAGCTTGCCACCAGAACTCCATCCATGGAGGTTTTTAAGAAGAGACTGGACAGCCAGCTGTGTGAATGATATAGGATCTCCTGCTTGAGCAGATGGTTGGATTATTATTTTTCTTGTTCTTTCTCTCTTAATGTAGCTTCCTAGAACCAGCAGCAATCCTTGCCCAGCAGAATTCACGGGACAGCCTGATCCGGAGCGGGAATTTCCTTTCACCCCCTCCCACCTTTCCGACGGAAGCCTAGTTTGAAACACCCCCCCCCCCCCCCAAGAAGGCTTTGGAGAATTTCTCAAGCTCATCTAATTCATTTCATGTTTTGCTTCCGCTGATTTGCTACTTTTAATTAAGCTTTTGTGTTTCTTACAGGCATGAGGATTTAGTAAAAATAAATCTGAATACCAGAAAGAAAGAGAGAGACAGAGAGACGGGGGGGGGGGGGGGGATAACGCCAGACAGACATTAGCAATTAACATTAATAATGCATAGTTTAACAATCTCTTGAGAAAATGTACAGGCTTGAGTTTGGAGCCTCTCGCCGAAACAGGCAAAATATAATACCTTTCGTTCCTTTTCAATTAGCAAACCGTACGTGGAATAGGCTCTCTACCATCGTCCTGACTCTCCAGCGAGTTTCCACCTCAAAAATAAAACTCAACACAGGTAGTCCTTGACTTACAACCGTTCCTTTAGTGACCAAAGTTACATCAGCACAGGGAAAAAAAATGACTTCTGACGGCTTTTCATACTTACGACTGTTGTAGCATTCCCGTGGTCACGTAATCCAAAGTCGGGCACTTGGTAAATGGTTCCTATTGATGAAGTTGATCCTGAGTCCCAGGATCAACTTTTGCAAATTTCTGACCAGCAAAGTCAAAAGATTTAGGAAGACCTATAAATAACCCCACCAAGACTTTGAAGTACCACGTCAGCAATGGACAATCCTGAACAGGATTCGCACCTGACACAGCATTCTGCAGGCACTCTCTTTTCTTCTTTATACTGTAACTGCTATTCTAATAGCAAATCCTTCATAAAAGTTATTGCATTGCATTCTTGATTAAAATATCTTTTCATTGATATATAATTTTATGGTACTACTCCCCCAAAAAAGTGGTGTTATTATCTAGTTTTAGAAAATACACTTTTCCCAAAAGGTTTCCACAATTTTGGCCACTACTGTCTGTCTGTCTGTCTATCTATCTATCTATCTATCTATCTATCTATCTATCTATCTATCTATCATATATACAATATTTATTTCTATCTCTCTCTGTCTCTCTCTCTATCTATCATATACAATATTTATTTCTATATCCATCCATCCGCCTATCCATCTATCTGTCTATCTATCTATCTACAATATCTTTCTATCTATCATATATACAATATTTATTTCTATATCTATCTATCATATACACAATATTTATTTCTATATCTATCCATCTCTATATCATATATACAATATTTATTTCTCTCTCTCTCTGTCTCTCTGTCTATCTCTCTATCATATACAATATTTATTTCTATATCCATCCATCCACCCATCCATCTATCTGTCTATCTATCTATCTACAGTATCTTTCTATCTATCATATATACAATATTTATTTCTATATCTATCTATCATATACACAATATTTATTTCTATATCTATCCATCTCTATCTATCTATCTGCAGTATCTATCATATATACAATATTTCTCTCCCTCCCCCACCCTCTCTCCCGTGTTTCCCCAAAAATAAGACCCTGTCTTATATTTTTTTGAACCCTGAAATAAGTGCTTGGCCTTATTGCCATGCACTCAAAAGCCCGATTGTGCTTATTATCGGGATGTCTTATTTTGGGAGAAATAGGGTATCTATCTATCTATCTATCTATCTATCTATCTATCTATCTATCTATCATTTTTTCCTAATTAGAGCAGCAATGATAAAATGAAGATTCTTGAAAAAGAAAAAAACAAGAGTTGGAAGATGGAAAGAGTAATCTGATATCAATAAGGGCAGGAGTGCAGCCCCAAAAACTTTTGATGTCTCTCTCTCTCTCTTTTCCCTGTTAAAAGGTCTCAAAGTTGCCCACAATCAAAGAGTAAACATTGCAGTCTTAGATCAAAGATTAAAGCGAGCACTGAAAACAGTCACTTAGCCCAGATAGAACAAGTGGAGAGATTTGTCGATAACACAACAAGATCAAGAGAGGCGGGAAAGCTGCAGGTTGGTTGGGTGGTGGATGAAAGTTTTACATCCAACGAGTAACAATAATATATATATATATATATATATATATATATATATATATATATATATATATATATATATATATATATATATATAATATTATTATATCTCTCTTCCTAAACTGCAGGAAAGTTAGGCAAATCTCTTCCGGAAGATAGAATCCAAAGCGTGTAATCTAAACCTAAAAAAAGATGTTGAAGCCCTAAAAAGAGTGAAGAGAAGAGCAACAAAGATGATCAGGGGGCTTGGGGCTAAAACATATGAAGAACAGTCTAGGGGGTGACATGAATAGAATAGAATAGAAAGAATTCTTTATTGGCCAAGTGGGTGATTGGACAGACAAGGAATTTGTCTTTGGTGCATATGCTCTCAGTGTACATAAAAAGAGAAGTTACGTTCGTCAAGAATCATAAGGTACAACACTTAATGATAGTCATAAGGTACATAAAGTCCTTCTTTTCTTCCTTCCTTCTTTTCTTCCTTCCTTCCTTCTTTTCTTCCTTCCTTCCTTCTTGCTTTTTTCCTTCCTTCCTTCCTTCCTGCTTTTTTTCCTTCCTTCCTTCCTGCTTTTTTTCTTTCCTTCCTTCCTTCCTCCCTTCCTTCCTTCCTGCTTTTTTCTTTCCTTCCTTCCTTTCTTCCTTCCTTCCTTCCTTCCTTCCTTCCTTCCTTCCTTCCTCAAAATATTATGGAGAACCCATGTCCAAAGAGTTTTCTCTCCATGCTCTGTAGCCAAGTTTATAATTAGCAGTCACTCTCTCTTTTAAAAAATGCCTTTCACAGACAGACAGCTGCTGCTAAAGGATCTGATGCCCGGGAATATTCATAAACATTCCATCAACTAAGAGATGCCAAGAGGTTTCCTTGCTGCCATGCAGAATCCCCTTTCCAGATTATAATATGGAGATGTTTAGAAACAATATTTTTCAGCCCTGGCAACTTCAAGCTGTGTGGACTTCAACTCCCAGAATTCACCAGCCAGCATTCTAGAAAGTTGGAAAGTCCGACAAAGCTTAAAGCTGCTCTGGTTGGAAAACACTATTTTTTAAAAAAAATTTCATGATCTATATCCAGTCCTGGATGATTTGTTCCGATATCTCAGGGGCTGCCCCAAAGAAGAGGGTGTCAAGCTCTTCTCCAAAGCACCTGAGGGTAGGACAAGAAGTAATGGGTGGAAACGAATCAAGGAGAGAAGCGACTTAGAACTAAGGAGGAATTTCCTGACAGTGAGAACAATTAATCAGTGGAACTGCTTGCCACCAGAAGTTGTGGATGCTCCAACAATGGAAGTTTTTAAGAAGATGTTGGATAACCATTTGTCTGAAGTGGTGGAGGGTTTCCTGCCTAGGCAGGGGGTTGGACTAGAAGACCTCCAAGGTCCCTTCTAACTCTGTTATTCTATTTTCCCATGAACAGATTCGCAGATTCTTTATGCCAAGACGATGTGCCAACCAACCAACCTGTTGCCTCTCGTTTCAGGATCTCTGCAAAGAAGACTTGGCTCTGGAAGAATTAGCCGAACCGGTAGAAACCGAGCTTTCCAAAAAGTCGAAAGCGAAGGTAAGTTTTAACCCCGATCCGATGAAATGTTGGATTTGCTGGTCCCAGCTGGTCCTGCGGGCAGGAATGTCCCACAGGACAGGGTCAAAACAAGTCAAAATGGTGTCCAAAATGGCCAAGACGTTGCTATGGAAACTCCATCCCAGAATTTAGGCTGAGAGGAGACACGTTGGGTATAGCTGCCTCTGCTGGTTATTTTCAGTTACTCTCCCGAATTAGAGGGAAGATTAAGTCGTGGTTATTGTGAACTACAGTTTCCTTTTGTTTTCTGCTGGCCTTTGTTTAATTTAGCTCCTGGAACCAGAGAAGAAACTTCTGCCTATTCGACATATCGAGAAGGATTTGAGGACTCTCCCGAGAGACCTCGCCCAGATGAGGTAGGAAACTCACCTTGAACTATGAACAAAAGAACCATCTCTCTGTTCCTTCCTCCCTCGGTCTCTCTCTCTCTCTCTCTCTCTCTCTCTCTCTCTCTCTCTCTCTCTCTCTCTCTCTCTCTCTCTCTCTCCTTCTCTGTCTCCCTCTCTCTGTGTGTGTCTCTCTCTTCTCTCTGTCTGTCTGTCTCTCTCTCTCTTCTCTCACGCCATCCCTCCTCCCCTGTCTTTGTCTTCTCTCTCCGTCTCTGTCTCTCTCTCTTCTCTCTCTCCCTCTCCCTCCCTCTCTCTGTGTGTCTCTCTCTTCTCTTTCCCTCCCTCCCTGTCTCTCTCTCTCTGTCTCTCTCTGTGTCTCTTCCTCCCTCCCTCCTTCTCTATCTCCCTCTCTCTATGTCTCTCTCTCCTCTCTCTGTCTCTCTTCTCTCTCTTCCTCCCTCTGTCTCTCTCTCTCCTCTCTCTTCCTCCCTCTCTGTCTCTCTCTCTCCTCTCTCTCTCCCTCCATCCCTCCTCCCCTCTTTCTCTTCCATCTCTGTGTCTCTCCTCTCTCTCTCTCCTCTCTCTTCCTCTCTCTCTCTCTCTCTCTCCCTCCATCCCTCCTCCCCTCTTTCTCTTCCATCTCTGTGTCTCTCCTCTCTCCTCTCTCTCTTCCCTCTCTTCCTCCTTCTCTGTCTCTCTCTCCTCTCTCTCTCCCTCCATCCCTCCTCCCCTCTTTCTCTTCCATCTCTGTGTCTCTCCTCTCTCTCTCTCTTCCTCCCTCTCCGTCTCTCTCCGCTCTCTTTCTCTCTCTGCTCTCCCCCTCCCTCCCCCTTTCTCTTCTCTCTCTCTCTCTCTCTGTCTCTCCTCTCTCTCTGTCTCTCTCTGTCTCTTCATTGCTTTTTCAGAGAGCATCACACAAAGGAAGTGAAGGGCTTATCGTTACACCAGGTAGGGCTTATCTGAGCCCCCTGAAGAAATGTAGAGAGCCATGGAAACGGGCTTGAAGCTTTAAGGCACCCTTCCATAAAATGAATGTAGGCATTTGAATGAAGATATGTTGATCCAAGCATTCCCACTTGACTGGTAAACATATAGAGAGCCGGTTTGGTCTAGTGGTTAAGGCACCAGGCTAGGAGACTGTGAGTTCTAGTCCCGCCTTAGCATTTGAAAACCAGCTGGATGGCCAATCACCAGGAGATTGTGAGTTCTAGTCCCACCTTCGCCATGAAAGCCAGCTGGGTGACTTTGGGCCAATCACTAGGAGACGGTGTAAAATGGGGCAAACCTCACTTAATGACTAACTTGCTTAGCGATAAAAACATTGGTCTCAAGCTGCGGTCATAAGTCAAGGCTCACCCGCCCATACCTTTATCCTCAAACTAATGATCAATTCATAATATTAAGGTCCTGTCCTGAGTTTTGTACAGATTTCCAGGCATTTTCTTTTTAAAAAAACAACAACAACTTGATACCATATTCTAATACAATCAATTCATTATGAAATAACGGAATTTTGGATTTCCCAGCAGTGGCAAACTCCCTCTTTATTTCCTGACATTTTATTACTTTTTTTTATCCTTTCCGGGTTGGGGGTGGGGGTTCCCCTTTCCTACGTCTGTAGCTACCGCTTCTGTTTGTCGATTTGTTTCAAAACTTTTTTTATAAATAAATCAAAGCGTTCCCTTACGGGGGGGAACGCAATGTCCTCCCAGGCATTTCTTCCCGGGGTGATCAAAGGAAGTAACATGAAGAAGATAGACGTGGTATAATTTAATGGCGACTCGGGTTTAATGTTAGGCCCAGATATTTCTTTTAAGTGAGCCGGTTCACGGATGAACTGAGGCTCTTCCCCCCCCCCACCTCCGTCAACAGCCGCTGTCAGCTTTGCAAAGTGAAGACACTTCAGTGAAGCGTTAAGGCCCCCGAATCAATCACGACTCAGCCATGGCTAATTCTTTGTCTTGTACTTTCCAATTGCTCATCCATCCTTGCAAACCTCCAAAGGTCGTACTTGAATTGGGGCAATCAAGGCAGGGGTGGGGCTTCACAACTTTTAGCAAAGGGTTCTCCGCCCAGTTGCTGAGTGGGCATGGCCATGGTGGGCGTGGCCTAGTCGGCTTCCTGCACCACAGCGGATGGGGCGTTTTTGCCCTCCCCAGGCTCTGGAGGCTTTTCTTGAGCCTCCGGGAGGGCGAAAACGGCCTCCCCAGGCTCCGGAGGCCCTCTGGATGCCGGAAATGGGCCTGTTTCTGGCCTTCCTGAACTTCCAGTAGGCCCGTTTTTTGCCCTCCCCGAGCCTCCACACACGCCCTGCACTTACCTTCATCCAAAACGGGCCGCATGGGGACTCTTGGGAGGGGTGGGGTAAGGTGGGCAGGGCCAGCCAGGAGTGGGATTTGGGGGTTTCTTCGAACTGCATAGAATTTTAGCTAGAAGTTCTCTCTTTCGCTCCTCTTCATTCCCTCGGGGTGGGGGGCATTCACTGTCCACTTGTGGCTTTACTCCTGAGTTGACCCTTGTTCTTTAGCTGTTCCCTTCTCCTGGCAGCTCTGTGCATGCGCCCACTGGGAACAGGTTCCAGCTGTTTGTCTGCCTCACTGATGTCTGACTCCGAAGGCAGCTGACAACTGTCCAACGGCCCTGGCCCTCTCTGCCTCCGATGCAGAGCCCTCATCCGAGCCTTCCCCAGACTCCAGGACTGGCCCCTGTTCCTCCCCAACCTCCTCACTGTCCGAGTCTCCCACCAGCTCTGCTGGCCGCTGGAAGGCCACAACATGTTCTTAGCACTCCAATAAGCTTTGGTAAAACCCATATTTTGAAAAACGCTTTTCCATCGCTGAAGGCTTAGATTTTATATCTTGAACCCTCCGCTGAACGTACTGGTCAGCCACTTCTCCTTTCCCATGAAACGTTCCTTTTAATTTTCATTACAGCCCAGCTGAGGCTTCCCGCTGAGCCGAAAATGAATCGATTGCACATTTGCTTTTATTACATCTTTTAAAATAAAAAATTTCATCATTTTATTTCATCTTGCTGTGTATTTCCCTGATACACAGATGTTGTGTATCAGGGACCTCGGTAAGACCAGAAGCAAAGATTTGTCTCGATCCTTTCTCAAACTCTGTCGGAATTAACAAATCGCTCGGGTTTAAACGTAATGAAACGCGCCTCTCAGCCTCGCCGAACCCGCCCCCAAAAGTGCATTTACAGTCAACTTATATACTTCCTTCGTCGCTGGGTCATTTTTATTTGGCAACAGCCCAAGGCTGACCTTTATCTATGTTAATTCAATTTCATAAAGCAGCTGGGGAATTCTGCTGCTGCAAATGATTAGCTCTCGCAAAAAAAAAATACCTCTTTGTTTTTCCCCGCTGACGAAAGTTATTCATTTAGAAGGAAGACACTGCCCTTGTCTGGCAGGTGGCAGGAAAATATATGTTCGCAGCGTACGGTCAGCCGGTGCTCAATTACTCTTAATCGATGTATTGCGAAGTTTGTTTGAAACGCATTTGCATTTTAATGAGGGCAGTGCCATTAAGATGCTGCAGAAGTCCAAAAATTTGGGAGCTCTTAAGGGAGTCTACGACAACTTGCCCCCCTCTTCCCATCCCCATAGACAGGGATGAAATCCTCCCGGTTCAGACTGGATCGCCCGATCTGGTAGCAATGGAGGTGGGTGGTTCGAGAACCGGTAGCAAAAATCCCTGCCTGCCCCCCACCCCCATGCCCAGCTGAGCCGCGCGATCATCAGAGGCTTTTTTTCTTTTAAATGCCTCTGACGATCCAAGCTGAGTTGCCTGATCGTCAAGCTGTGTTTGACGATCCAAGCTGACGATGCCTGCCGATCCAAGCTAAGTTGCCTTTAGGAATTTGGAAGGGAAAAAAAAGCCTCTGACGATCAAGCAACTCAGCTGTTCCACTGGTTAATTGCCTTCACTGTTAAGAAGTTTCTTCTTAGTTCCAGGTTGCTTCTCTCCTTGATTAGTTTCCATCCGTTGCTTCTTGTCCTGCCTTCAGGTGCTTTGGAGAATAGCTTGACTCCCTCTTCTTTGGGGCAGCCCCTCCAATACTGGACTTGTCAAGATTGAATTGCTTTGCTTCTCTCAAAGTTCCACTTACCAACCACAATGGAAGTCAACATTTCGGTTGCTAAGCGAGACCGTTGTCGAGTGAGTTCGGCTCCATGTTACGACCTTTCCGGCCACAAGGGTGGATTGAATCCCCTGCAGTTGTTAAAAGTTAGTAAACACAGTTGTTAAGTGAATCTGTCTATCCCTGTTGACTCCGCTTGGCCGAAGGTCGCTAAAGGGGGAATTACGGGACCCCGGGACTCTGCAACCGTCATAAGTGTGAGTCACTTTGCCGAACGTCCGAATTTCGATCGGGTAAGCATGGGAGATGCTTCAACAGGCACTTTTTTCCAGCTCTATTGTGACATCGTAAGGTCACTAAACGAACCGTTGCACAGTAGTGGCCAAAATTGTGGAAACCTTTTGGGAAAAGTATATTTTCTAAAACCAGCTGAAAACACCACTCAGTGTCCCAAATATCCTCAGGGCCGCCTGTACCTTTAATACTCAGCCGCCTGTCAATCTATTCTCCAAAATTTAATTACTTTTTTAATTTAATGTTTTAATTTAGAAAATTAATTAGATTTAATTTATGCTCACCCTGGATGTTTTTTAACCTGTTTATGGATTTTGGGAGTCAACCGCTTCGTAAATATCCCCTAGAGTTCTATTGATTCAATTGTATACAAGTGGAATACATACGTACATTTAAGAGGTTCTGGAGAGCTGAAACATCGGAAGAACAGTTGCAGGAACTGGGTATGTCTAGTTTGATGAAAAGAAGGACTAGGGAAGACATGATAGCAGAGTTTATTTATTTTTATTTTATTAAATTTTTATACCGCCCTTCTCCCGGAGGACTCAGGGCGGTATACAGCCAGAGATAAAACCCACCAATATCTCAGGGGCTGCCACAAAGAAGAGGGAGTCAAGCTATTCTCCAAAGCACCTGAGGACAGGACAAGAAGCAATGGATGGAAACTCATCAAGGAGAGAAGCAACCTGGAATTAAGGAGAAATTTCCTGACTGTGAGAACAATTAATCAGTGGAACAACTTGCCTCCAGAAGTTATAAATTCTCCAACACTGGAAGTTTTTAAGAAGATGTTAGATAACCATTTGTCTGAAGTAGTGTAGGGTTTCCTGCCTCAGCAGGGGGTTGGACTAGAAGACCTCCAAGGTCCCTTCCAACTCGGTTATTCTGCTGTTCTGTTAAGTATCGTAATGCAATTGTGTACATGGGTGGCTTTTTCCTAAGGAGCAAGGCCAGCTGTCTTAAGAGTAGAGTAGAGTAGAGTAGAGTAGAGTAGAGTACAGTACAGTAGAGTAGAATAGAATAGAATAGAATAGAATAGAATAGAATAGAATAGAATAGAAGAATAAGTAAAAGGGAAGGGAAGAGAGGAGAAGAAAGGGAGAAGAGTACAGAGCAGAGTAGAGTAAAGA
Source organism: Arizona elegans (assembly GCA_022577455.1). NCBI lineage: Eukaryota > Metazoa > Chordata > Lepidosauria > Squamata > Colubridae > Arizona > Arizona elegans. The sequence goes on from JAKOOJ010000044.1 coordinate 3,665,824, forward strand.
GAAGATATTAGAGTAGAGTAGAGTAGAGTAGAGTAGAGTAGAGTAGAAGAGAATAAGTAGGGGAGGGGAGAAGAGAAGAGAAGAGGAATAGGAATAGAAAAATAGAATAAGATGCAGAATAGAATAGAAAATTAGAATAGAATAGAATAGAATAGAATAGAAAATTAGAATAGAATAGAATAGAATAGAATAGAATAGAATAGAATAGAATAGAATAAGTAGAATGGAATACAATAGAATAGTTTTATTGTCACTTTGAGCGTACAGTACACTAATTGGCAGAGATTAAAAATGAAATTTCGTTGCTCTCAAAGGATCACCACCTCCCAATTTTACACTACATAAACATGACAGGATAAATAAATCAATAAATACAAAATGATGTATATACCCACATGTATTATATGACCAAGACAAACAACACCCAGTCTAGTTAAGCTCAGCTTATTCGCAGGATCTTCGCCGTAGATCGCCCGGCTTCCCAAGCTTTCACATTTCCATACAATTGCGTTTTTTTTTCCCCCCACAATCAACGCTCCCCCCCGCCCCCACCTCCGCCCGCCCAAATGCCATGTCTGGGAACGGGAGACAAAGAGCTGTCACGTCGCCCTGCTGTCGTACAAGCAGATGAATGTCGTTTCATTGTTTGGCCCTCGCAAAGCCCAACTGGATGTTCGAGGACGATTACGAGCACAAAGGACGTCAGCTTCCCTGCCCATTTGGAGGCTTCACCGTGCCACATTCCACGTTCGGTGTGCTCGGTTTCCAAAAAACGGTGGAGATGGAGAGAGAGCTGCGGCGGTTACGCCAAGGAGAACCGAGGCCAGATCCTTGGCTGGCGGGGTAGTTAGTGGCTTCATCTGGCATCAGGGTACATCGGCCTACGGGACGCTCCTTTGGCGTCAGGTTACACGGGGAAGCTTTCGCACTCGGCTCCCGCAGGCTCAGGGAGAGTTGGAGCAGGGCAAAGTCGCTCTCCAAGAACACGGCCAATTTGCAAATTAGCCAACTTTGGTGGCTTTGAATGCCCGTTTGGTCGTGGTAAAGGCACCAGGCTAAAAACAGGGAGACGGTGAGTTCTAGTCCTGCCGTAGGCATGAAAGCTGGTTGGGTGACTTTGAGCCAATCACCAGGAGACGGTGAATTCTAGTTCCACTTTAGGCCTGAAAGCTGCCTGGGTGACTTTGGGCTAATCATCAGGAGATGGTGAATTCTAGTTCTACTTTAGGCATGAAAGCCAACTGGGTGACTTTGGGTTAATCACCAGGAGACAGTGAGTTCTAGTCCCGCCTTAGCCATAAAAGCCAACTGGGTGACTTTGGGCCAATCACCAGGAGATGGTGAGTTCTAGTTGCACTTTAGGCCTGAAAGCTGCCTGGGTGACTTTGGGCCAATCACCAGGAGACAGTAAGTTCTAGACCCACCTTAGGCATGGAAGCCAGCTGGGTGACTTTGGGCCATTAACCAGGTGACGGTGAGTTCTAGTCCCACCTTAGGCATGAATGCTGGCTGGGTGACTTTGGGTGACTTTCAGCTAAAACAGCTGAGTGGACTCCACTATGCTTGGAGATTCCACTTTATGCATCGTTTGACACTTGCTCCTTTTCGGCAGGCATCTGATCAACTCGGTGAAGATCGGGCGGGGGTATTTCCATAGTCTTCGCCAAGAATCCATCAAGAGGAGGAACGTATCCAGCCTGGAAGAACGGAAGGAGGAACAGAGGAGAAGGACGGAGTTTCAGCCCCCTCGCTACCCATCCTCATCCTCGGAGGAAGACTCCGAATCCGAACCCGAGTAAGTGCCCTCAACCTCCCTCCTGCTGCATTGACCGATGGCCTCTCTTCCCCCTAGTAGCTGCTTTGGGTTTTGACCTCAGCTTCCTCTTACCACCTTGACTGTGGACATCAGGAGTTGAAGTTCTCCACACCGAGCTCAAATCCTGCTCTGGATGGTTGGGCCAGGTCTAATTTTACATTCAGACTGGTTGGGGAATTCTGGGAGTTGAAGTCCACAAGTCTTAAAGTCGCCAAAGTTAAGAAACACCTGGCTGGGGAAGATGAGCCAGCCGTGTGCAGCGGCAGCTAAAAAAGCCAACACAATCCTAAATTGCATTAACAGAGGGATACAATCAATATCAAGAGAGGTACTAATACCACTCTATAAAGCCTTAGTAAGACCACACCTAGAATACCGTATCCAGTTTTGGTCACCACACTATAAAAAAGATGTTGAGACTCTAGAAAGAGTGCAGAGAAGAGCAACCAGGATGTTTGATTTATTTATTTATTTATTTATTTATTTATTTATTTATTTATTTATTTATTTATTATATTATATTATATTTCTATACCGCCTTTCTCCCATAGGACTCAAGGCGGTGTACAGTCAAGAAAAATATAGATACACAAACATCATAAAATTGCTAATTAAAATTATTATTATAACATAGTTTGGCCCACTTAAATAGAACCTAAAATTAGATAACATTTTAAAAACATTCACATGTTCATATGTTTAGCCCCGCTTGTTGGAACATCAGGGTTTTGAGGGCACGGCGGAAAGCACGGAGATCAGGGATATTTCGTATCTCAGGGGGCAGTTCATGATGATGGGACTGGAGGCTAAAACATGCCACGAATGGTTGCAGGAACTGGGCATGGCTAGTCTAGTGAAGAGAAGGACCAGGGAGACAGGAGAGCATCTTCCAATATTTGAGGGGCTGCCACAGAGAGAAAGGGGTCAAGCTATTTTCCAAAGCACCCGAAGGCCAGACAAGGAATAACGGATGGAAACCAAGGAGAGATTCAACCTAGAAATAAGGAGGAAATTTCTGACAGTGAGAACAATCAACCGAAGGAACAGAAGTTGCCTTCGGAAGTTGTGGGAGCTTCATCACTGGAGGCTTTCAAGAAGAGACTGGACTGCCATCGGTCAGAAAGGGTGTGGGGTCTCCTGCTTAGGCAGGGGGTTGGACTAGATGACCTATAAGGGTCCCTTCCAACTGTGTTAATCTGAGCTGTTTCCTCCTAAATCCCTTTGCTCCGAAAGATTGCAAAGGGCCTCCGGCTGTCAGGAGATCGTCCCAGCTCTTGCCCAAAAAGGACGTTTCTAGCTGCCAGGGACTGAAAAATGCCAACACGGATTCGTGAGGACAATCAGCCACATTATTTTGCGGTCCTGGCAGGCGGGATCATCTTTACTAGTGGGGAGTGGGGGGTGAGGGGGTGTCAGGCGGCCCTTTAATGAAGATGGACTTCTGAGTGGGCAGAAATTGGGTGGCTGGCGGCTGGCGAGAAACACCCCCACACAAACACGTCCCTTTTTTTCTGACGTATGTTGGCGTCTCTCTCTCTCTCTCTTTCTCTCCCCCTCTCTCCCTTTCCCTTCCTCTCTCCCTCCCTTCGCCTTCTCTCCCTTTCTCCCTCCCTCTCTCACTCTCTCCCTCCTCTCTCTTTTTCTCTCCCTTTCTCTCTCCCTTCTTCTCTCCCTCCCTCTGCCTCCTCTCTCTTTCTCCCTCCCTCCTTCTCTCCCTCTCTCCCCCTCCTCTTCCTCCCTCCATCGCTCCCTCCGTCTCCCCTCCTCTCTCCCTCCCTCCCCTTTTCTCTTTCTCCCTCTCCCTTCCCTCCGTCCTCTCTCCCTCCTCTCTCTCTTTCTCTCCCCCTCTCTCCCTTCCTCTCTCCCTCTCTCCCCCTCCTCTTCCTCCCTCCATCTCTCTCTCCCTCTCCCCTCTTCTCTCTTTCTCCCTCCATCTCTCTCTCCCTCTCCCCTCTTCTCTCTTTCTCCCTCTCTCCCTTCCCTCCCTCCCACCCTCCTCTCCCTCTCTTCCTCCCCTCTCTTCTCTCTCTCTCTCTCCCTCCCTTTCCCTCCCTCTCTCTCTCTCTCTCTTTATCTCTCTTTGTCCCTCTCTCTCTCCAGGTTCTTTTTAACAGGAGGCTTCTTGGTGAGCGAGACAGAAAAGAAGAAGAAGAAGAAAATGGCTCGGCCTTTCACCCCCATCCATAATGGCTTGCTTTCAGAAAAGCATCCGGAAGCGCATTTGTAGGTTCAGCCACTCGTCTTGGGGGTTTTTTTTGTCTCTAATTCTGTCTCACAAAGGGGGTAAAAATCTGTAATGGGCTCCTGTTTGTTTTAAAAAGAGAAAAGGGAGGGAGAAGAAGGAAAGAGGGAGGGAGGCAGAGCAAGAGAGGGAGGGGGAGAGAAATGGAGAGAGGGAGGGAAGGAAAGGGAGGGAGGGAGAGGGAAGGAGGGAGGGAGGGAAAGGGGGAAGGAGGGAGGGAGATGGAGAGAGAAGGAGGGAAAGGGAAAGAGACGGAGGGAGAGAGAGAGGGAAGAAGGGAGGGAGAAAGGGAGAGAGGAAAAGAGGGAAAGGGAGAAGGAGGGAAAGGGAAAGGGAAAGAGAGAGCGAGGGGGAGAGAGGTTTTGGATCCAGCTTTCCCGTTTGCTCCAATTCGGCCTTCAATTATGCCAAAGTCCCCAATTATTATCTCCTAGGAACTTGTAAAAATCCACGTTCACAAATCCTTCCTCGAAATGGTAACTTTTCCCGTCATTTCAGTTTCAAGGAAAACTGCTATAAAGATGCCAAGTTTGTCCAGTTGATCCCGGGATCCTGAAACCAAAACTCTGGGGGGGCCATAGCCAGTGTTTTTTAAGACCCCCCCCCCCAAACTCCTTTTTCAAAACTTCTTCCCCTTGGCTGGATTCATTGGGGCAGGGGACAAGGCAGGTACCTCTCCCCCTTGCTTAGAAATCTCTCCGGCAAGGGACGGGAAAGGATGATAGCAAATTAGCCAATTCCGGAGAGAAATTCAGCCGTAAAATGGATGTCAGCAGAACTTCTGGTCTGCATCTATGAGCATTTCCCTTGGTCAGGAGAGCCTCAAGTCTTCCTGCATGTTCCTTCCATGCCCCTTCCCTGTTTCCCCCCCCTCCCCCCCCGCTGTCAATCAGTCCGCCTGCCTTTCTCTGTCTCAACAGCGACTCCATCTTCCGTCAGCTCTGCGCCCTCAACTGGCTCCTGGAAGCTTTGACGCTGGAGCCCAGCAGTAGCATGAAGCCATTGATTTCCTGCTGGAACCCCAAGTAGGTCTCGGGAGCCTGGAGCAAATTAAAAGCCTAGAAAAGTTGCAAAGAAGAGCAGCTAAGACGATTAAGGGGCGTGTGAAGGAGGGTTGTGGGAATTAAAGGGAAAGGTTCCCCTCGCACATCTGCCCTAGTCGTTCCCAACTCTAGGGGGCAGTGCTCATCTCCGTTTCAAATCCGAAGAACCAGCGCTGTCCAAAAACGTCTCCGTGGTCCTGTGGCCAGCATGACTCAACGCCAAAGGCGCACGGAACGCTGTTCCCTTCCCACCAAAGGGGGTCCCTATTTTTTCTACTTGCATTTTTTTCACGTGCTTTTGAACTGCTAGGTTGGCAGAAGCTGGGACAAGGAACGGGAGCTCACCCCTTTATACGGCGCTAGGGATTCGAACCGCTGAACTGCCGACCTTTCGATTGACAAGCTCAGCGTCTTAGCCACTGAGCCCCCACGTCCCACTTGTAGGAATTGGGTACAGCCAATTCATGATCCGCTGGAAGGGAAATAGTCTGTTCGGAAAAGCCTTGGAGTCTGAGGGGACGATCACTTAAAACGCGAGCCAATCGTGTGTGGCGGCAGCCCAAAAAGCTAATACGATCCTGGATTGTATAAACAGAGGCATAGAATCAAAATCACGTGAAGTATTAGTACCGCTTTATAAAACCTTACTAAGGCCACGCCTGGAATGCTGCATCCAGTTTTGGTCCCCACATTACAAAAAGGAGATTGAGACTTTGCAAAAAGTGCGAAGAAGAGCAACTAAGATGATTAAAGGCCTGGAGATTAAAGCATATAAATAATGGGTTTGGTTAGTCCAGAGAAAAGAAGGACTAGGGGTGACATGACAGTAAGATTCCAGTATTTGAAGGGCTGCCCCAAAGAAGAGGGGGTTCAAATTATTTTCCAAAGCACCGACTGAGGCAATTTGCAGGGAACAACTTCGTTCACTCTCCTTTGTGTCTTGATCTTAGTTCCCTGCAAATTGCTTCTGGACTTTCTGCCAACCATAGTAAGATTACGATGATTTATTCTTTGGATTCTTGTAGGCTGTTAAGAAAGTTAATTAACAGCCTTTGTTTGAAAAAGGACTGATTTAATTTAGTAAATTAAAGTTTGCACAGACTTTCTGTGTGCTGCGTTCTTTGGGGTCCGTAACTGGGGCAGAACAACATTTCGCTTCTTATCCAAGAAGCTTCTTCGGTTCTCAGTCCAGTTCTTCTTCAGAACCGAAGAAGCTTCTTGGATGAGAAGTGAAACGTCTTCAAGGAAAACCAAAGAAAGTCCAGTTGCCTTTTGAAAAAACACCTCTGGGGACAACCGGGACCTGATTGACCGAACAATCTCCATGAGATATTGGAAAGCCGATGAAATTCCATCTTTCTCAGGGACTACGGTGGCGGGAAAAGTTGCATGAAAACGATCAATAAAGAGAAGGCGGTGAAGAACCGGTGGGAGCATTTCCTTCAGCACGCAAAGGTAGATTTCCCTGGATGGGGAACTGCTTTTATCAAAAGGCTAATTTTTCTTGGGTGGGACACGAGGATGGCTGATGCCTTACTTTGGTCCCAGCAGCTTTTTTGCAAATCAGGGTTATAGGGGTAGAATAATAGAATAATAATAATACCCTGTTTCCCCAAAAATAAGACATCCCCTGATAATAAGTCCAATCGGGATTTTGAGCGCATGCACTAAAATAAGCCCCCCCCCCCCCGAAAATAAGCCCTCCCCAAAAATATTTAACCATATGCGCAGCTGGTCCCTGCCATTTCCTCTGGTTAGGGAGACAGAGCTGGAAATCAGGTAAGACGGGAAGAGGAGCCCCGTCTTGCTCCACGCGCCCCAAAATAATAAGACCTCCCTGAAAATAAGGCCAAGCGTTTATTTCAGGGTTCAAAAAAATGTAAGACAGGGTCTTATTTTTGGGGAAACACGGTAGAATAGTAGAATAATAAGAGAATCATAGAATAGTTAGACTAATCGAACTAAGGAGGAAATTTCCCTACAGAGCCTTTCTAGGAGCTTGGGGAGGGCGAAAACGGCCTTTCCCACTACCATCCCCCGGAGGCCCTCCGGACGCCAGAAACTGCCTGTTTGCCAACTTCTGGTGGGACCAGAAGGACCGTTTTTTTTTTTGCTCTCCCCAGGCTCCAGAGCCTTTCTAGGGGCTTGGGGAGGGTGAAAAAGGCCTTTCCACCCCCCACCTCCCCCGCAGGCCCTCCAGAGGCCGGAAACTGCCCGTTTGCTGACTTCCGGTCTCACTGGGAGTGGGGAAGGCCGTTTTCGCCCTCCCCAAGCTCCTAGAAAGGCTCTGGTGCCTGGGGAGAGAGAAAAACGGGCCTTACCCACCACCCCCCGAGGCCCTCTGGAGGCAGGAAACAGCCTGTTTCCCTACTTCCAGTGGGCCCAGAAGGCCCGAAAATCAGCTAGTCGGCGCACACACACATACCATAGATTCGCCATCACTGGTCTAGGGTCTCCTGCTTGAACAGGAGGTTGGACTAGAAGTCCTCTGAGATCCCTTCCAACTCTGTCATTCTATTAATGATTCCTCCAGGGCAGAAGATACACCCAGAAGCAGATTCGTGGCCCGTCCAGCAAAAAGTCACCCAAGATGACAGGGAGCATGTCCAAGATCAGTGGATTGTCCTCGCCGCATAGCAAAACCACTTTGGCCAGCACCAGTTCCTTGACCCCCGGCTCTGATGAAGTCGCCCAGCCTACCTCTGACAGCGCCAAGGAGGTAGAAGAGATGGATTCCAGCTACAGCAAGCAGACCAAGGAGACCAGCGCCAAGGAGGAAGAAGAGCCTCTGAGCTACTGTGAGCCCTTGGGAGATTCCAGACCAATCAAGGGGATTGTTCAAATTTCTATGGAGATCCTCCGTCATCCAGATCATGGTTGTCCCCCAAAGGTGTTTTTTCAAAAGGCAGCTGGACTTTTTTGGTTTTTCCTTGAAGACGTTTCGCTTCTCATCCAAGAAGCTTCTTCGGTTCTGAAGAAGAACTGGACTGAGAACTGAAGAAGCCTCTTGGATGAGAAGTGAAATGTCTTCAAGGAAAAACACAAGGAAGTCCAGTTGCCTGCTGAAAAAAGCATCTTTGGGACAAGGGAACTACTATTTTCTACACGATACAGGTAGTTCTCGGTTTACGCCCCAATTGGGACCAGAAGCATAATGGTTGTTAAGTGCGTTCTGCCTGATTTTGTGACCTTTTTTTTGGCACGGCTGTTAAGTGAATCATGCGGTCACGAAGCCCATCCAATTCTGCTCCCAATTGTGGTTATAAGTCAAGGACTACCTGTATATTAAACGTGGCTTGGTAGCTGGTACCTGCAGGATCTTTTGCTACCTGGTCCAGGGGTGAAATCCAGCAGGTTCTGACAGGTTCTGGAGAACCGGTAGCAGAAATTTTGAGTCGTTTGGAGAACTGGCAAATAGCACCTCTGGCTGGCTCCAGAATGGGGTGGGAATGGGGATTTTGCAGTATCCTTCACCTGGAGTGGGGTGGGAATGGAGATTTTGCAGTATCCTTCCCCTGGAGTCGGAATGGGGATTTTGCCGTATCCTTCGCCTGGAGTGGGGTAGGAATGGGGATTTTGTAGTATCCTTCCCCTGGAGTGGGGTGGGAATGGGGATTTTGCAATAGCCTTCCCCTGGAGTGGGGTGGGGTGGGAATGGGGATTTTGCAGTAGCCTTCCTCTGCCATGCACCAAGCCCAGCAAGCCACGCCCACAGAACCGATAATAAAAAAAATTGAATTTCACCACTGACCTGGACCATCCGGTATGTACTTCCTTGGGAAAAGATTTTGATCCGGTCCTTCACGCATGAAGGCCAGAAGGCGGTTTCCACGTTGCTCCTCTCTTAAAGTTTGCAAAATAGCCTCGCTCTCGTCCTGTGAATGTTTTTAATGCTCTTCACGACACGGTTCCTCTAAAGAGATTTGGTGAAATGGTTCGCTCCCCCTGTCTTTAATTTGTACTTCCATCGATTTACCGCTTTATGTTTAAATTAGGGTGAGATTCTGATCGCTTGCCTCCTTTTCATGAGGGCTACTATCATTTTATTCTTGGGTTTTCAGAACCTTGATTAGTTCTCGGTTGATTTAATTTTTGCTCACCGTGGACAGTGTTTATGGATTTTGGGGTCAACCGCTTCGTAAATATCCCCTAGAGTCTATTGATTTGGGTTGTATACAAGTAGAATATGTGCATATACTTAAGAGGTTCTGTAGAGCTCAAATAGACGAAGAACGGTGGCTGGAATTGGGTATGTCTAGTTTAATGAAAAGAAGGACTAGGGGAGACATGATAGCATTTAGTTTAGTTTAGTTTAGTTTAGTTTAGTTTAGTTTAGTTTAGTTTAGTTTAGTTTAGTTTAGTTTAGTTTAGTTTAGTTTAGTTTAGTTGATTTATATACCACCCTACTCCCGAAGGACTCAGGACGGTGAACAGCCACAAGATAAAACCCATAAATAAAAAATTTAAAAACAGATATTGGAACAGATATCTTCCAATATCTCAGGGGCTGCCCCAAAGAAGAGGGAGTCAAGCTCTTCTCCAAAGCACCAGAAGGCAGGACAAGAAGCAACGGGTGGAAACTAATCAAGGAGAGAAGCAACCTAGAACTAAGGAGAAATTTCCTGACAGTGAGAAGAATGAATCAGTGGAACTGCTTGCCACCAGAAGTTGTGATTGTTCCATCACTGGAGAAGAGATTGGACTGTGTCTGGAATAGCAATAGCACTTCTATATTGCTTCATAGTGCTTTTACAGCCCTCACTAAGAGTCAGCATATTGCCCCCAACAATCTGGGTCCTCATGGTAGTAGGAATAGTCTAGGTTCTCCTGCTTGCGCAGGGGGTTGGACTAGAAGACCTCTGAGATTCCTTCCAGCCTTATGATTATATGATACATCGAAAGAAGGAAGGAAGAGAAGAAGGAAGGAAGAGAGGAAGGAAGGGAAGAGAAATAAAGGAAGAAAAAGGAAAGAAGGAAGGAAGAAAAAGGAAGGAAGGAAGGAAAGAGAAATGAAGGAAGGAAAGGGAAGGAAGGAAAGAAAGAGAAAGGAAGGAAAGGGAAGGAAGGAAAGAAAGAAATGAAGGAAGGAAGGAAGAAGGAAGGAAGAAGAAGGAAGGAAAGAAAGAAAGGAAGGAAGGAAGGAAGATAGAAAAAGGAAGGTAGGAAGAAAAAGGGAGGAAGGAAAAAAAGGAAAGAAAGAAAGGAAGGAAGGAAAGAAAGGAAGAAAGAAAGAAAGGGAAAGAACGAAACTCAATCAGCTTTTAGTTATGGGTGAGGGCTGCTCTGTACTTTCCGAAAAGATGCACGTTCTAAAAAAAAGAATAAACAAGACGTTTCGTGACATTTCCGCAATGAATATAAGTTGGTCTCTTCAAGATTATATACTTGCCAAATGAGATTTATGAATCTAGCTGGTGTGTTTGGTCCACCTTTGAGGCTCTTACTTTTCACATCTTGGGTCATCCAATGTTTTTCACTGCCAACTCTCTGAAGAGGCGAGTCTCCTGGGATTTAATTCCGCTTCTTTCTTTCTTTCTTTCTTTTTCTTTCTTTCTTTCTTTCTTTCTTTCTTTCTTTCTTTCTTTCTTTCTTCTTTCTTTCTTTCTTTCTTTCTTTCTTTCTTTCTTTCTTTCTTTCTTTCTTTCTTTCTTTCTTTCTTTCTTTCTTTCTTTCTTTCTTTCTTTCTTTCTTTCTTCCACAGACCTACAGACCTTACTACGGATGATACATGAAGATGTGGCTAAGAATTTTAGCAAGGAGAACATGTTTTGGAGTACAAAACCGCATTAGTAAGTTGGGAGGATTGGCTTTTTGGGGGTGGGTGGGGAGGAGTACGCCTGTCTCTAATTTAAAAGAGCGCATCCAATTGCCTTTGTTTGTATTTTACAAAAGTCATTTGTTAAATTAGTTTGGTCGTCTATTAGCTGGAAAGGCTCCCAGCGTTGTTTGCATAGCTTTTTTTTTTTTTTTTTAAAGAAAAATCTGACCAGTTTTAAATTGAAATCTAAAAAGACAGGATTTAAAAAGGAAAGGTGAGAGGAAAGAAGGAGTTCAGCCTCCTTCACTCCTGCTGCCATAGGCCAGGGCTGTGAGATTGCTGGTAAAGGTAAAGGTTCCCCTCGCACATATGTGCTAGTCGTTCCCGACTTAATCCTAGTGTCAGGTTTTCAGGCTGTCTTCAAATAAATTGCATGGCAAACAAAGTCTTTTATAAAACAAACTTCCATTTTATTAAGCACAGCACCTTTTACACCAACTCGTTGCAGCCGGCACTGACGTGCTGCCCCAAAACCCCTCCTCCTCCTTCCCCCCACTCCTCTGCATTCACTGGCCATCTTCCCAATCATTCACCCCTAATCTACTGCTCCAATTCAAAGAATTTCCCCCCTCCCATCCATCTCCTAGGGGACATTATCTCCAGAGGAAATAAGTAGGTGAAAGGCAACCGTCCCGTTGCAGACGCCTGCGTTCTCCTCCTTATGTCAGCACTAGGATAAATCCATCTTGACGTGCTGACACCTAGTTGTTCAATCCTAGACTTGAAAAACCCTCATTCAATGATACCACCCCAAGTGGGTCAAATGGTGGCATAGTTGGTCTTCTGAATGAAGGATCTTCACTCATTCGCTGAGAGGTTTTCTCGGCTTTGTTCTCCGCCTACATCTGAGCTTCAAATGTTCTGACCCAGCTCCCCAAATCCGACAAACCCTCTGAAGCGAACTCAAAAGATTCCTTTAATTAGGAGCCCCGGCAGCCCCGGCAAAAAGTTTCTCTTGCAGGCTAATAAGTCTGTCCGGCAAGGAGATGAATAGTTGTCTGCCATGTCTATTCATCTCCGGCTCCCTGCCTTTTATCCCTAGAGTTAGGGTGGGGCCTCGCTAGCAACAGTGGCTCTTCCATCCCAAGGACCGGCCCATTGATTTCCACTGCTCTCCTCTCCTCTGCCTTCTGTGCATGAGGCACCGGATTCAGCTGTTCCTCCTCTTCTTCATCAGCCACCTCCAGATCTGGGGGCTGTTGACTCTCCATCTGAAGGCTGACGGATTGCCCAGGCTCCACCTCTGTCTCTCTCCCTCTGCCAGCTCCATTCCCTCTTCCCCCTCGGAGCTCCCAGGTTGCCTTGATGCTGGCCCTAACTCCCACACTGCCTCTTCCTCCTCTGTTCCAGCTGCTGGAGGGGCCGGAGGCTGACAGACCACAACATTCAAGTTCTCCTTCTTATTTTTCAGTCTAGAAATGTTCGACAGCGAAATATCGTTTGGACAACGAGGCAAGAGGTAAGCCACAATCATTCTCTTGCCCATTGACTGCATGCAAACCCCTGAAGGTCTGTTCTTCATTACAGGTAGTCCTCAACTTATGACCGTTCATTTAGTGGCCATTCAAAGTTACGACGGCACTGAAAAAAGGGACTCACAATCTTTTTTTCCCCACACTTACAACCGTTGCAGCAGCCCCACGCTCCCATGATCAAAATTCAGACGCTTGTCAACCGACTCGTACTTATGACAGTTGCAGCTTCCCCTGGGGTCATGTGATCCTGTTTTGGCGACTTTCCGACGAACGAAGTCAATGGGGGAAGCCAAATTTCAGTTAGTAACTGTGTGGCTAATTTAACAACTGCGGTCATTCACTTAACCACGATGGCCAGAAAAGTCGTAAAGCGGGGCCAAACTCACTTGAGAGCTGTCTCTCTTAGCAGCAATTTTGGGACTCAATTACAGTCGTAAGTCACCTGCTAGGCTGGTTAAAATGTTTAAAAATACATGTTGGAAATGTAACCAAAAAATGGGCACATTTTATCGTATGTGATGGAAGTGTGTCAAAGCAAAAAAAAAAAAAAAATGGGCAAAGATACACTGATTGGATCCCACCACTGAGCAGCAAGGATTATATTTGCACAATACTGGAAAATGAAGCTATACCACGAGATGTAGAGATAGTCAGGAAGATACTAGATTGTGCAGAAATGGCTAGATTGACCCTGAAAATTAAACAGAAAGAAGATGTAGATATATTATCAAACACAGACTTTATTTTACCAATGGTTGGGAAAAAGGGGTGGAGATTTAAGAATGTAAATTTGTGCTGCAAGCTAAATATCCAGACAACTCGATGTTTATTAAGCACTAAGAAATGTATTTAATAGAAAATCAATTTTTAAAAAATCAACAGGCGTAAGTCGATATGTACAATGGGTTTCAAGGTTTTTCCACGCTGGCTGGGGAATTCTGGGAGTTGAAGTCCCCCAAGTCTTAAAGATGCCAAGGTGGGACACCCCAGTTCTAGAATAATAAAGGGCGGAAGGATAATCTGGTCTTTTTTCAGCTCGGCGACCTCTTCGAAGGAAGATAAAACCAGCACAGGAATACACAAAGAAGGAAGCGGAGTGGAGGCCAAGAGAAAGAGGTGAGTCGGGAGTCACAAGTAAGAGAGGGAAAGTCAGTCTAAATTCTTCTTTACTCTGCTGGTTCTGTTTCATAGTCCAGAATTTGGAAGGATTTTATTAAAGGTAAAGGTTCCCCCTTGCACGTATGTGCTAGTTGTCCTGACTCTAGGGGGCAGTGCTCATCTCCATTTCAAAGCTGAAGAGCCATCGCTGTCCAAAGACGTCTCCGTGGTCATGTGGCCGGCATGACTCAATGCGAAAGGCGCCCGGAACGCTGTTTCCTTCCCACCAAAGGTGGTCCCTATTTTTCTACTTGCATTTTTTACCTGCTTTCGAACTGCTAGGTTGGCAGAAGCTGGGACAAGTCACGGGAGCTCACCCCGTTACGCGGCACTAGGGGTTTGAACCGCTGAACTGCTGAACCCTTTCGATCGACAAGCTCAGCGTCTTAGCCACTGAGCCACCGCGTCCCTTCGAGGATGTCATTACAGACATAGAAAAAGGCCGAGGTTTAGGGCGAGGTTTTCTTACCCGCCCTGTTGATTTCTCACCACCACCCCCTCACCCGTGGTCTCTGTTTCCTTGTAGTTCGTTGGCCGTGACTGTCCGAGAAGACAAAACCACGACCGCAACATTTATGGAAGATGACAAAACAACCGAGCTTTGCAGTCCTGAAAGGTAGGAATACAGAACGTGATGGTTAGAATGCGGTATTTGCAGGCTGATTATGCCCACCGTCAGGAGTTCGATCGTGATCCACTCAAGGTTGACTCAGCCTTCCAGCCTTCCGAGGTTGGTAAAATAAGGACCCAGATCGTTGAGGTCAATAGGCTGAGTCTGTAAACCGCTTAGAGAGGGCTGTAAAGCACTGTGCTATTGCTATTGCTATTGCTAATTCTATTCTATTCTATTCTATTCTATTCTATTCTATTCTATTCTATTCTATTCTATTCTATTCTATTCTATTCTATTCTATATTCCATTCCATTCCATTCCATTCCATTCCATATTTTCTGTTGTTCTGTTCTGTTCCTTATTTCTACTCTACTCTACTCTACTCTACTCTACTCTACTCTACTCTACTCTATTCTATCCCTAATTCTATTCTGTTCTGTTCTATTCTATTCTGTTCTTTTCCGTTCTGTTCTATTCCTTATTTCTACTCCACTCCACTCCACTCCACTCCACTCTACTCTACTCTACTCTACTCTATCCCTAATTCTATTCTGTTCTATTCTATTCTGTTCTGTTCCGTTCTGTTCTATTCCTTATTTCTACTCCACTCCACTCCACTCTCCACTCCACTCCACTCTACTCTACTCTACTCTACTCTATCCCTAATTCTATTCTGTTCTATTCTATTCTGTTCTGTTCCGTTCTGTTCTATTCCTTATTTCTACTCCACTCCACTCCACTCCACTCCACTCCACTCCACTCCACTCCACTCTACTCTATCCCTAATTCTATTCTGTTCTATTCTATTCTGTTCTGTTCGTTCTGTTCTATTCCTTATTTCTACTCCACTCCACTCCACTCCACTCCACTCCACTCCACTCCACTCCACTCCACTCCACTCTACTCTACTCTACTCTACTCTCATTCCATTCCATTCCTTTCTATTTCTATTTCTATTTCTATTTCTATTTCTTTCTATTATGTCTTTCCCCCCCACAGCTCTTTCATTAGAAGGAAGCAGCAACTGTGTCACGAGATGAAAGAATTGTTTTTTGACGTGTCCCAGGAAAACGCCTTCCGGCTGCACGACCAACTCGACATCCTGGAGAGGTAGGTTGAGCCCTTCGGCGTTGCTTCCAAGTTGCAAAGCCACGTGTTGTGGTCCGCCAGCAGCCTGCGGAGCTGGAGGCGGAGTCGGGCAGCGAGGAGGCTGGGGAGGAACCTGGTTTGCAGGTCAGGCCAAGCCAACGAAACCCCCACTCGATAACCAATGCTATTAGCCAGCATGGAGTAAAGACAAAAGAAGAAAATGCAGACGTATTGCAGAAAAATTCAGAAGAGAAATTCAGATGTATTCAGAGATATCGCAGGAGATATAAGACGTCCACCCAGAATCAGCCAAAAAGAACTCAAATTTATTTATTGGTTGAATTTATATATGCCGTCCTTCTCCGGAGACTCAGGGCAGTTTACAATGCGTTAAGCAATAGCCTTCATACTTTTGTATATTTTGTATATACCAAGTGGCAAAAGGCCAGACGGGAAAGGGCGGTTTACGTTAAACTTACAGGCCACTTATAGATGCCGTAAGCCGTAAGAGACTGCTTCGGACGTTGATGTTTGTGTCAAACCCGCCTACTCCTATTTGACAGGAGACGAGAGGAGAAGAACATTCAGAAATTCCTGTGTCTGAACTATCTGACCCGCTTCCGGAAAGATCTTGAGCGAATGAAACAGTCCGTGGTGGGCAAAGAGCCCGAACAGGATGCAGAATCGGAAAACTGGTGAGAAAGGGGGTGGGGAGGGGGTGAGGAAAAGAGGGCCGAGCTGGACTTTTGGGGTTGCGTAATTCTGCAAAGGGAAACCCAGAATGTGGTCCTGGCGTCCTAAACCCCCTTCATCGCCATTGAAAACAAACCCAAGTTCCTTAGTTGGATATGTTGTGCCTTGGGAAGCACAAGAAGGTTTTGTAGTCCTAAATTCAGGAGATTTGATCCATTTTAATTCCAAACATCTTGTGGGCTTTGTGGAATTGTAATAGTTACTGGGAGGATCAGGAAGATAAGAGGGTCCTTCTTCCTAGAACAGGAGTCGCCAACCTTTCGGACCTCAGGGACCACTAAATTCATAATTTTAAATGCCGCGGGCCACTAACATGATCTGCTTAATGACCGGCGGGGTGGGCGTGGCTAGGTGGTCATGTGACTGGGTGGGCGTGGCCAACTCCCCGCCTCCCCACCTGGGCTCCTTAGGGCCCCAACAGGAAGCAGTTGTTGGAGCTAAGCAGCCACCATGAGAAAGAGTTGGCAAGAGAGCTCAGTTCAAATTGGATCTGGCCGAGAAAGAGGCTCAGCTGAAGCACCTCACTGAGGACTAGGAGCATAGGCTTTCCAAGCAGAGGGAAGACCTGCGGGAATGCAAGGCCAGGTACCGGAGCCTGCAGGCTCAGTGGGCTGAGATGGTCAGCCAGTTCCAGGCCATGATGCAATCCCACTGGAACGAGGCCCTCCGGCTCTTCACCACCAGCGGCTCTTCCCTCCAGCCTTCGCCCAAAGTCCCGCACCAGGAGACCAAAACAGACCCCATGTCGGAATTTCTGCCTTCCTCTGACCCTCACAAAAAGACCCAGAAGGGGGAGACACTCTGCAGCAACACAAATGTTCATTGCATGTATCCGGCCCAGGGGCCGTAGTTTGAGGACCCCTGATTTAGTGCAAGATAAAAAATGCAAATAATTTTTCTGCAGACCACCCAAATTTTCTCACAGACCACCATGGACCACCAGTTGGTGACCGCTGCCCTAGAACAGTCTTGATTATTATCACTTGCATGCCAACATTGGGAAAACTGCCAGACAGACTGGAAGGAGGAGTCAAGCCAGGCTCTAGCTTGGAATCCTTGTGTAAGTCACAAGCAACATAAACTGGCCCTCGAAAATGTATGAATCATTATCTGGTCATTCCCAGGGGAAGGCAAGCAATCTAGGAAGATTCTTGCAGCATAGGTGGTAGACGATAAAGTGGTTTACTCTTAGATATTTACGAGTGGGACAGGCTGTTTTTCTCTCGTTTAGGATTGTCTCTTTTTTTCCAAGGTTTTCCACTTTACTGGAAAGGATTCCCGATGACATCAGGAGAGACCGCCGTACTCAGAAAGTCCTCAAAAAGCTGGAAAGGTTTGCCCGGAATCCGGACTTACGCATCCGGCCTCCCACTTTTTTGAAGGTCTTGGGAGAACTTCGGATCTGGGAAATTTGCTCTCCGGACATCTGCGCAGCTGTGGAGGTGAGCGATGTGTGTGGGAAGGAAGTCAGCTGCTTCGATCTTAAAAAAGCCAAAATACAGCGCTGTTTCCTGAAATCCCCTTCATGCAATTTTTTTTTAAAAGGATTAATTCAACAGGTAGTCCTCGACTTATAGCAGTTCATTGAGTGACCATTCAGTTACAAGTGACCTAGGACCATTTTCCAGTTGCAACCTTTATACCGTCCCTATGATCAGGTGGTCAAAAAATACAGATGCTTGGCAACGGGTTCATACATATGACAACCATTTGTCTGAAATGGAATCGGGTTTCCTGCTCGAGCAGGGGGTCCGACTAGAAGACCTCCAAGGTCCCTTCCGACTCTTGTTTTTCCGTTATCTGGTCTTTCCCAGGTGCAAGCTTGCCAGTCTGGGGAAAGATTCCTATTTTACAGGCAGAGAACAATAAAGTAGCTAGTTTGAGTTCTACCCCATCGGTCTGGTTGTTTGCGCCCGACGCTGTGGGAGGACATGGCAAGACCGTCAGTGCAAGGAAAAAGACTCGGTTTGTTGCAATGACACCCCAAACAAATATAGACCCATGATTCTGGTTGTCATAAGATTGGGGGTTTTTACAGCCCATCTGTTGTGGCCTGTTGGCCGCCGGCCCCTCCAGCAGCCGAATCAGAGGAGGAGGAGACGTGGGAGTCAGGCAATCCTCCTCCTCCTCCTGCATCAAGGCAATCTGAGAACACCGAGGGTGGAAGAGGGAATGGAGCTGGCAGAGAGAGAGAGACAGTGGTGGAGCCTAGGCTGTCCGTCAGCCCTCAGATGGAGAGTCAACAGCCCCCAGTCTGGAACTGGCTGAGGAGGAGGAGGAACAGCTGGGTCCAGTGCCTGACGCACAGATGCACAGAAGGCAGAAGGAGAGGAGAGCAGTGGAAATCTATGGGCCGGTCCTTGGGACGGAAGAGCCACCACTGCTAGCGAAGTCCCACCCTAACTCTGGGGATAAAAGGCAGAGGGAGGAGATGAATAGATGTGCCAGACAACTATTCATCTCCCGGCCAGACAGATTTGTTAGCCTGCGGTGAGAGAAACTTTTTACCGGGGCTGCCGGCGCTCCTAATAAAGGAATCATTGTCATGTTTGGGAAGCTGGGTCAGAACACCAGGTATGCAAAAGATCAATGAAATAAATATAGCAGGATCAGCACGTGATGATCAAATTCTTTCATATATATATATATATATATATATATATATATATATTTTCCGTCAACAGTTCCTGCGCGAATATATCGTGGATATGCCCGAAGACGACTACAAGCAGTGGTTGCAAGCTCGGGTGCCCTTCCCCAAACGCGTGCACAGCGCCCCTCCTCTGTGACCCTGACGCTCCTGGCTCGAACAGGAGATCCCCTTCGTGGAAGAAAGGGTCGTTGCGGGGAGGGATCCCCAAGAGATCCCATTCCGGTGGATGCCGAAAGGATCCAAGTGGAAGACTTAGAAAAATGCTCATTCTCAAAAAAGTGTGTTTTGATCCCTTTTTTGGTTGCAGGTTCGAACACAAGAGAGAATTGATCAACCCCAAGCCATCCTCACCTTAGAATGTTGTTGTTCTGGTTTTTTTAAAAAATGTTTTTCTTGTCGCGTTGAATTTGACGTTTACGTAAGGGGAAAAATACTTGTTACAGAGAGAGTTGGCCCAGATCTGGTCTGTGGGACAGCAGATCCTTTTCTTTAGGTGATCAGCTGCTTCTACTGAACAAAGCTTCATCGGTGCCGACTCTTTTGACTTGTTATGATTGTTTCTGGTTCTGTATTTAATTTGGATGGATAAAAAAAAAAAAATCCCTATTTAAGCACTGCACAGTCTCCGAAAGCCGTATTTATTTATTTATTTCTGCCAGCTGCAAAACAAATTCAACCAGTTTGTGCAAAAAAAACAAAAACAAACCCCCAACCCAAATCTGTTTGAGTCCCCGAGGATTACGGTAACCTGGGGAAACGACTTGAATTAACCGTGTTGGGCGAATGTTGTGTTGACCTTAGTCGATGACTTGATGTAGCGTTCCTGAACCTTGGTAACATTTAAGACCGGTGGGTTTGAACTCCCAAAATTCCCTAGCCAGCATGGATTAGGGTTAGAGCTGACTTGAGGAATTCTGGGAGTTGGAAGTCCGCAGGGCTTAGAATTGCAAAGTCTGGAGACCTCTGACTTACCGTGCTATCGTATCCTCTCGGGTTACGGCAGTTGAAGTCCATCTCTCTTAAAAATTGCCAAGGGTTCAGAAACATTGGCTTAAGGCAGTGATGGCTAACCTTTTTGCCATCGTGTGCCGGGGGCAAAACCCATAATTCTATGTGCCCCGTGCATGCGTGAGACCTTCCCCTCCCTCCGCTCCTGGCACGCGATGACATGGTTTTCTCTCTCCCCAGGCTCCAGAGCCTCTCTAGGGGTCTGGGCAAGACGAAACCGGCCTTCTCCACCCCTCCATAGAGGCTCTCTGGAGGCCAGAAAGGGCCCGCTTGCCAACTTCCGGTGAGACCGTAAGACCCGCTTTTTGCTCTCCACAGCCTCCAGAGCCTTTCATGGAGTCTGGGGAGGGCAAAAACGGCCTTCTGGTGGGACCGGAAGATGGCAAACAGGCCATTTCCAGCCTCTGGGGTGGGTGGGTGGGGAAGGCCGTTTTCACCCTCCCCAGGCACCTAGAAAGGCTCTGGAGGCTGGGGAAGAGCAAAAAACGGGCCTTCCGGACCCACCAGAAGTTGGCAAACGAGCCGTTTCCGGCCTCCCCAAACTCCCCACTCCTAGGTTCACCATCACGGGCTTAAGGTATTGCATGAATCAATCCCATGGTGATTTAGACCTTGTATTCCTGAATTCCCGAAAGTCAGTCCCTTTATTAAACTTGATTGGTTTTTTTTTTTTTTTTTTGCTTTCATACGCACGAGGGTGTGTGCACCAATAATGACATTTCAGTTGAAAGCTTTTTATTAAATCGCCATCCAAACAACTCTTTTGCATATCCCCCCCCCCATTCTGCAATTCCTCGGGCTCCTTAAATGGGTCTGATTTGCAAAAACCTTCACAGCCCACATGAAACCAACTGAACGAACTTGCTTTCGGCAAAAGAAGAAAAAAAAAATTCCTTCCCGCTTAACCCGAGTGGAAACACCTCCCTTCCATGTAGAGGGAGGGGCGAATTTGCCACTAACTCACTACAAGATTGCTTTAGAACGTATTTCCAAAAAAAAAAAAAAAAAGAAAGAAAGAAAGAAAGGAGGGGTAGGCAGGCCAAATTTTCTTGTTTAAACTCGCAGAATAATTAAGGCTATTTAATTATATATATTTGTATATATAATTAAAATAGTCTTCCGATCCCCTCTTTTTTTTTTTTCTTTTTTTTTAAGCTCCCCTTAACCGGCTCCTGTCACAATTAGCATTTTCAAAAATGAAAACATTTTCGTCGGCTTGGAGACTCTGCAACGCTGACGTGGGAAGGGGGGTCCCAAGGGCCACCTTGCTTCTCACGTCAGGATGGTGTCGTCGATCTGTTCCACCGAGTCGGCTTGGTTGGCCAGTTTCTTCAGGGATCGCCGGCAGCTCTCGTTCAGCAGCTCCAAGCTGGCAGCGTCAAGGATCTTGGAGACGGACTGTGAGAAAACCGAAGTTTGGAGAAAAATAAAAAGAGGGGGCTTTCATAAAAGCTATAAAAGGTGGCCCTTTCCCACCTCACGGCCCTATTTCCGGGTCCCAATCCACCACCTTGGCCCTTCTCAACAATTTCAATTGATTTATTTATGTCCCGCTTTTATTATTTTTATAAATAACTCAAGGCACTGAACGTTAACTAAGACTGCTTTCTCCTATTTTCCCCTGTGAGGTGCGTTGATTGAGAGTGACTGTTTTGGCCCAAAGTCACCCAGCCAGCTTTCATGCATGAGGTAGGACTAGAACTCACCGTCACCTGGTTATTGGCCCAAAATAACCGAGCCTGCTTTCATGCCTAAGGCGGGACTAGAACTCACCATCACTTGGTGATTGGCCCAAGGTCACCCAGGTAGCTTCCATCCCTAAAGCGGGACTAGAACTCACAGTCTCCTGGTGATTGGCCCAAAGTCACCCAGCCAGCTTTCATGCATGAGGTAGGACTAGAACTCACCGTCACCTGGTTATCGGCCCAAACTAACCAAGCCTGCTTTCATGCCTAAGGCGGGACTAGAACTCACCGTCTCCTGGTGATTGGCCCAAAGTCACCCAGCCGGCTTTCATGGCTAAGGCGGGACTAGAACTCACAGTCTCCTGGTGATTGGCCCAAAGTCACCCAGCCCGCTTCCATGCCTAAGGCGGGACTAGAACTCACCGTCACCTAGTGATTGGCCCAAAGTCACCCAGCCCCCTTCCATGCTTAATGCAGGACTAGAACTCACCATCTCCTGGTGATTGGCCCAAAGTCACCCAGCTGGCTTCCATCCCTAAGGCGGGACTAGAACTCACAGGCTCCTGATTTCTAGCCTGGTGTCACCACTACACCAAACCGGCTCTCTCGATTCAATTCTTCACGTCATGATTCTATTGCGCACGGTGTTAGCGTTTTATTGAATGAAATATAAACGATCAAACCATCGGCAAGCCTAGTCTACGAGAAGGGACCCAACTGCCATTTTGAACCCATCGAATGGTCTCCCTAGTCCTCCATCCCACCCCCACGCTTTGCCAAGTGACACCCTTGCACAAAAATTAAGTGTGCCGCAGGTTCGTTCTTCCCATCGCTTTCAGCTCCTTACGCTCAAAATCCGGCTCTTCTTTCCTTCCGCCGCCTCCCCCTCCTCCTCCTCCTCCTCCCCGCCAAAAGGCAGGCCAATACCTGAAGCGTCTCCTCGCCTTCTCGCATCTTCAGGAGGTTGACGATGGCCTGGTCACTGTAAGCCCGCACGCTGGTGTTCTTATCTTTCGTGTTGTCCAGCAGGGCCTTGAGGATGGGCTTGACCACAGGAGGGTCCAAGGGCGGGAGAGGGGCTTTGTTGGCCCACCAAATCATCTTCTCCGCAATCAATTTGATGTCGCTGGATGGATTCTGAAGACACTGAGACAAGCAAGTGGGGGGGAAAAAAAATAAATCGGGAAGCTTCAGCTTGGCCTCGGGCTGGTTATAGGCCCCACCGTTGTTAAGTTTTCGTGAAATAAGTTGGACGCCTCCGAGAAGATATCACAGGTTAAGTCCCTTGTGTCAACCCTGAAGCTGGCCTGACCGAAGCCATCTGTTCTGACCTAGGCTTCCTTAGAAAGTATACAGCACAAACTCAGTCCTGGTAAAACCTCTTTAATTCATACGGCTGAGAATTATTGTCCTTCCCAGTCCGAAAGGCTTCTCCAACAGTCTTTCAGGGGAGTGTTTACAAACACCCACCTTATCTCCCTTGGAAGGCTGCCAGAGAACTAACTGCCACATGCAGGGCAAGGCCAAACTTAGCACAGAGTCAAACAGAGGTCTCCCTTCGGCGACCTTCTGACGAGCCAAGTCAATGGGGAAGCCAGATTCCCTTAACAACTTGACTAACTAATCCCGGATCTGCGTACCTTCCGTCGCGCGCTCAAGACTTTCTTATTTCATCAAGCTGGCCTGACCTAAGTCTTTCTCCTTTTTAAATGGAAATTTTAAATTTGGTTTTAAATTTGTTTAACCAAATTTTAACCAAACCAAAATTTGTTTGGTTTTAAACTACCAAGGAGCCTTGGTAGTATAGTGGTTTAGAGCACCCTGTTATTAACACAGCTGCCTGCAATTTCTGCAGGTTCGAATCTCCCCAGGCTCAAGGTTGACTCAGCCTTCCATCCTTTCTAAGGTAGGTGAAATGAGGACCCAGTTTGTGGGGGGCAATAAGCTGACTTTGTATAAATATACAAAAGGATGAAGGCTATTGATTAGCTCATTGTAAACCACCCTGAGTCTCCGGAGAAGGGCGGCATATAAATCAAAATTAAAAAAAAATAAATATTGGGATTTTAAATTTGTTCAGCCAAATTATTTAATTCGTTTTAGTTTATTTTAAATTTTGTATCTATATGTTTTATTTTATGGCTGTTCACCGCCCTGAGTCCTTCGGGAGTAGGGCGGTATACAAATTCAATAAAAATATTAAAAAAAATATAAAAAATATAACTGTGATTAGCTTAACAAGTGCAATGATTCACTGAACAACGGTAAGCAAGAAAGGTCGTAAAAATGGGGTGAAACTCCGCTCGGCCACAGAAATTCTGGCCTCAATTCTGGCTGTGAGGTGAGGACTTAACGGTGGGAAATAGGCCGTAGCCCACAGATTGGGGGCCATGACTGTAGATTATTCCAGTGTTCCCATCGCAGGACAATCTGCGCGGAAACGCCTGAAGCGCAGCTGCAACATCATTCAAGCCAGCCCTTTCGGGTTGCTGGCCAGGATCTGCGGCCTTACCTTGATGAAGAGGTTGGAGAGCTTCGGGGGAAGGTTCCCGCCATTGGCCTCTATGTGATGCTTCATAAGGAAGCCCATTCCTCGGATGCCGCTGACAGCAATGGGGATCTGCAGCCAGGAAATTAGCAGCAAGCAAAAAGCCATCAGATAAGATGGGAGGGGAAGGGGAAGGGGAAGGGGAAGGGGAAGGGAAGGGGAGGGGAGGAGAGGAGAGGAGAGGAGGGGAGAGGAGAGGAATAAAAGAGAAGGGAAGGGAAAAGGAAAAGGAAAGGGAAAAGGAAAGGAAAGGAAAGGAAAGGAAAGGAAAGGAAAGGAAAGGAAAAGGAATAAAAGGGAAGGGAAGGGAAGGGAAGGGAAGGGAAGGAAAGGAAAGGAAAAGGAATAAAAGGGAAGGGAAGGGAAGGGAAGGGAAGGGAAGGGAAGGAAAGGAAAGGAAAGGAAAGGAAAGGAAAGGAAAGGAAAGGAAAGGAAAGGAAAAGGAATAAAAGGGAAGGGAAGGGAAGGGAAGGGAAGGGAAGGGAAGGGAAGGGAAGGGAAGGAAAGGAAAGGAAAGGAAAGGAAAGGAAAGGAAAGGAAAGGAAAGGAAAGGAAAGGAAAGGAAAAGCAATAAAAGGGAAGGGAAGGGAAGGGGAAGGGAACGGTTGCAGGAATTGGGTACGTCTAGTTTAATGAAAAGAAGGACTAGGGGAGACATGATAGCAGTCTTCCGATATCTCAGGGGCTGCCCCAAAGAAGAGGGAGTCAAGCTATTCTCCAAAGCACCTGAAGGCAGGAGAAGAAGCAACGGGTGGAAACTAATCAAGGAGAGAAGCAAGTTAGAACTAAGGAGAAATTTCCTGACATGAGATTTCGGAGAGAATGACCAAATACCCATCAGTACCAACACTGGAAGTTTTTAAGAAGAGGTTGGACAACCATTTGTCTGAAGGGGTGTAGGGTTTCCTGCCTAAGCAGGGGTTGGACTAGAAGACCTCCAAAGTCCCTTCCAACTCTATACAATGACAGATGGAGATACTTACCCGGTCAGCGACCGTGTTGCTAAAGATCATCTCGTGGACGGTGTTCGAATACTTGGGGGCACAGAGTCTGCTGGCCGCCGTGTTCACGGCAACCGAGAGGGCCAGGCTGCGTCCGTGCCTCACCATCCAGTCAATGCCGGACACATCCGCTGTGGAACAAAAGGAGGAGGGTCCTTGAGCCCAGCACCATAGCCATCTTTTTCCCAATATCATCGTGCCAAGAAAAAAACCGACCAGTTATTTACACCTTTTATAGTCAGTGTCCAAAACTGAGGAAATGAACTTTTTTTTTTTTTTTAAAGTCACCTTCTAGGTTGTCCTTGGCTTACAATTACTCAGTTAGTGACTGTTCAAAATTACAATTGCCCTGAATAAAGGGATTTAAGGTGTGTGGCAGCATTCCCAGAGTTTCATGAGTGCGGAGAAGAGCAACCAAGATGATTAGGGGACTGAAGGCTAAAACATACGAAGAGCGGTTGCTGGAATTGGGTATGTCTAGTTCAGGGGTCAGCAACCTGCGGCTCTGGAGCCGTACGTGGCTCTTTCATCCCTCTGCTGCGGCTCCGTCACTCAAAATATGTGTTACAACCGCCAATGTGCGACACTCGCCCAGCACTCGATTTATTGAGCTTTTCAACCCGTATTAGGCCAACCATGGATAAATGCACGAAAAGAAAAGTTTCAGAAGAAAACAGAATGTTTAATTCGACTACATATGCTAGTTTTTGTGGCCGCTCAAGAAATAGTTCAGGCACGGGAAAGTTTTGTGGCTCCCAGTGTTTTCTTTTCTGTGGGAAACGAGTCCAAATGGCTCTTTGAGTGTTTAACGTTGCAGACTCCTGGTAGTTTAATGAAAAGAAGGCCTAGGAGAGACATGGTAGCACTTGGTGTTAGGGATGACATGATAGCAGTCTTCCAATATTTGAGGGGCTGCCCCAAAGAAGAGGGAGTCAAGCTATTCTCCAAAGCCCCTGAAGGCAGGACAAGAAGCAATGGGTGGAAACTCCTCAAGGAGAGAAGCAACTTAGAACTGAGATGAAATTTCCTGACCATTAGAACAATTAACCAGTGGAACAACTTGCCACTAGAAATTGTGAATGCTCCAACACTGGAAGTTTTTAAGAAGAGGTTGGATAACCATTTGTCTGAAGCGGTGTAGAGTTTCCTGCCTAAGCAGGGGGTTGGACTAGAAGACCTCCAAGGGTCCTTCCAACTCTGTTACTCTATTGTTCTGTTATGATCAAAATTCAGGAAGCAGTATGCATTTACGATGGTTTGTACCGTCCCAGGGTCACCAATTGTGATCCTCCCAGCTAGCTTCTAACCAGCAAAGTCAACGAGGGAAGCCAGATCCGCTTAATGACTGCCTGATTCACTTAACAACCACACTGCTCAGCAACAGAAATTCTGGCGGTTGTTGAGAACCACCTATAGTGACAGAAAAATCACGTTCCTTCCATCCCTTCCTGGGAAGTTTCCCGCAAAGCCCACCTAGGAGATGATTCTGGAGGACTCCGCCGAGCTCCTCATCCGTCAAAAAGGCACACATTTCAGCCAAGCAACCTGCTGAGGTCATGCGAGTCGCATCCTGGCAAAGGGGGAAAAAACAACCACAACAACAATCCACAATGTTTCCATTCGCAACGACGGTTACCTGCCAGAAACATTTGCACACCCGATTTCTTTCCAATAGAAATGTGATACGAATATAAAATAGACTTTTTCAAGCAATAGTTAGGACAATTGCTACCACCCTGCCTTCCGTTTGAGGACCTGCAAACTGCACAAACCATAAAGAGAGCTGAGAAAATATCACACTTGGCCCATAAAGAATTCTACTCTATTCTATTTCTGTGACCCGTAGCCCCCGCACTCCCCTCCCACGTTTGTTCAAACTGCTTGTCAACTTGCAAAGCTTTCAAGTTGCCATGAGCAGGAGGGAGGGAAGAACTGATGGAGCTGATTGATTTCCCTAACTGAAGCTACATTCCACAGATGCTTTCTTACTGCAATCAGGAGGAGGGTGTTGGGTTTCACAGCCAGCCAAAGTGGTTAATTGGAGAATGCGATTTGTGACATGGCCAGGGAGGAGGGGAGAGACAGGGTCATAGGGGAATGTAAATCTACGTGGGATTGGTTCTAACTGCATCCGAATATTGCCAAAATGGTGCTCCTAATAAATGACTGTATTTCTTTTGAAGTTTGGCTCATGGCTCATGAATTAATTAGGGCATCTTTTCGGAAACTTCACACTGCTTATCTCCCCACTTCGAAGTCGGTTCTTTCCTTCCCTACCGCTTATATACATTACCAGTTTGAAAAGAGCTGTTAATATGATTTTTTTAAAAAAACACCACCACCAAACTTTTCGAGCGGTGTTTCTCAAACTTGGCAACTTTTAAGAGGTGCGGACTGCCAACTTCCAGAATTCCCCCGCCAGCCATGAACTGCTCAACACAAACTGGGGAGTGTTGCAATCCCCATGTTCCCAGCAAGCGATACCTCTTCGTGGCCCAGCATGCTGAGGAGCATGGTGGTTATGCTCTTCCGAACAGCGGCGTCCACTTTGGCTCCTGCCCCCTGAGTGACGAACCGCAAGGCTTGGAGCATGGTGTCCCTGGAAGGTCCCAAGGAGGAGAGAGAAAACAGGAAGTCAGCAGGAGTTAAAAACCAGGGACCAAACGACAGAAGCGCCTCTTGCATGTTCTGTATTTATGACCCAGTGTTGTGGCCCGTCAGTGTCCTGTGCCGATTGTAGCTGATTCTGACAGCGAGGAGGCTGGTGTGGTGCTGCGCCAGCAGCCTGTGCAGCTGGCGCTCGAGTCAGACAATGAGGAGGCTGGAGAAGATGTGGGGATTCAACCAGGGCCTTCAGAACCTCCAGAAGCTCCTTTAAGTGAAGAGGAAGAAGAGGAGGAGCCTCTTCTCGATGCACGAGCATGCAGAGCTGCCAAAAGGCAGGAGTGGCTCCACAGGAGGAGGTCTCCTCGAGAGTAAGGCTTGGGGCTAATTGGCCACTCCCCTAGCCTATTTAAGGAAGGACGATGACTGAAGCAATTTGTAGGGAACAACTTTAGTTCACTCTCCTTTGTGTCTGGATTCTCTGCAAACTGCTTCTGGGCTTTCTGCCAACCTTAGTAAGATTGTGATTACTGTATCTTTGGTTTCTTGTACGCTGTTCAGAAAGTTTTGTAACAGCCTTTGTTTGGAAAAGACTGAGTTATTTTAGTCAATTTAAGTTTTGTACAGACTTTGTGTGTGTGCTATGTTCTTTGGGGTCCATAGCTGGGGCAGAACACCCAGGCGTCCCTGGATCACCATTTAAATCGCCATTTGCAATCTTCCGAGAGGCAAAGTCTGTGAGGGAAGCCGGATTTGCTTAACACCTACATGATTCTTTGAAGGGACCTTGGAGATCTTCTAGTCCAGCCACCTGCTCAAGCAGGAGACCCTATGGCTGGGCAGGGGGTTGGACTAGAAGACCTCCAAGGTTCCTTACAACTCTGTTATTCTCCAAAGCCACTGAAGGCAGGACAAGAAGCAACGGGTGGAAACTAATCAAGGAGAGAAGCAACCTAGAACTAAGGAGAAATTTCCTAACAGTGAGAACAATTAATCAGTGGAACGACTTGTCTCCAGAAGTTGTGAATGCTCCAACACTGGAGGTTTTCAAGAAGAGAATGGATAGCCATTTGTCTGGAACTATATAGCGTCTCCTGCTTGGAGTAGAAGACCTCCAACTCTTATTCTATTCTATTCTTTAAAAATGTGCTTTCCAGAACAATACAGAGAGATGAAAAAGGAGAGGAAGCATCAGCCCCTCCCGAGTCAGCTCAGTCACTTGCCTGATGCCAGAGTCCTCGCTGGTACGGATGCCGTTCAAGAGTTCGGTAAAGAGCGGATCCACCTTGGCGTGGATCGCAATCAACTTCCCCAGAGCCTCGGCGGCTTTTAAACGGACCACCCGGTTCGGATCTTGCAATGCTTTGGTGAAGGTGGTTTGAAGCTGAGGCAGGAACGGCTTCAGGGCAAGGCCCACCTGTCAGGGTGACATGTTACACACAGCCGTTACCCACACATCGATGTAAGGACAGGCAGCTCTTGGCTTACAACCGTTTGTTTAGTATTGTTTGAAGTTAGAACGGCGTTGAAAAAAAAAAAGACTTATCGTATTTTTCGGAGTATAAGACACACCTTAGTTTTTGGGGAGGAAAATAAAGGGGGAAAAAATTCTGCCTCTGCCTACCAGCATCCATCGGTATTCATCTGGCTACTAGCGTCCTGTCAGCGTGTGAGAGAATTGAGGGCTGTTTGGAAACTGAAACAGTATTTGCTGTGTGAGCAACAAGGAAGGAGACAGCAAGGAGCCTGGGCGTGGCTTAGGTCAACTGTTCTAAAGCTGCATGCTGTGCTGATCTCTGAAACTAAAACTGAAACTCCTCTCCTCTGCTTGTGTTTTGCTTGGGTTGGAAAACCTGCTTTTGGTATTGTAATATTTACTTTATATTATATATAAAGAGAAGTTATTGAATCCTGCTGAATCAGTTACTTGTGCGCGCTTTCTGGATGGGATTGCTGCTGCAAACTCGGACAGTCCTTGTAGCAAATAGCAAACAGCCAGGTCAGCTTCAGCACATGATTACAGCCTGATTCAGTACGAGCAGCTGATTGGCGGGTGGATCGGCCTCCCGGAATACCCCCAATCAGCTGTTCCAGGCTGCAGGGATTGCCACAGACCATCGCCTCCTCTGTGCCTTGCATTTTTGGCTACATTCGGTGTATAAGACGCACCCTCTTTTAGGGGGGAAAAAGTGTGTCTTATAATCCAAAAAATACAGTAAGTCACTTTCTCACGGTTATGACCACTGCAGCATCCCCGATTCATGTGATGAAAATTTGGCCGCTTAGCAACTGACTCGTATTTATGATGATTCTAGTCAAGGCGGAAATCCCGATTTGCTTAACAACCGTGTTATTAATTTAACAACTCCAAGGGTGGCCTTAACAACTGCGGCACAAAAGGCTGTAGAATGGTCAAAATTTACTTAACAAATATTTCACTTAGCCACTAAAGTTTTAGTGGCTCAGTTGTGGTTGTACGTGGAGGGCTATGCCAAGCCAACAATTGTGTTACTAACTGACTTAACAATCACGTAAGCGATTTGCTTAACACCTAAGGCAAAGAAGGGTCATAAAAGGGGGCCGAATTAATTTAACGACTGTCTCACTTAGCAACAGAAATGTTGGGCTTTGTTGTGGTCGGAAGTCAAGGACTACCTGTATTGCAAAGAACTTTAAACCTCTTAGAGTCTTCTTGGGATCGCACACAAAAAAAAGATCGCCGATGTTGCTTTAAAAGCAGGGGTGTGCAACTTTTAAGCCCTGTGGACTCCCAACTCCCAGAATTCCTCGTTTTGCAACCTTTCTTGCCACATTTTAAAGCCCGTGCTTTCAGGGTCTTTACCCAAGCTCTTTCGGGATTTTGTTCCCAGCATTTCCTCGCTTACCTTGGCCAAGAGAAGACTCAAAGTTTCCAACAAAGCCACCTTGACGTTCCAACTGAACCGGTCTCCCAGGATCCGAATCAGGGGCCCGGTAATGCTGACGACGGATGGTTTCAGAGCTTCGGCGGAGGTCAGCTTAATGACCAAGCCCAAAGCTTTGGCCGCCTCTTCCTTCTGGTCCGAGTTGCCGGTCAGGACCCCTTCCCGTAGCATAGGTAGGATGGAAGTCACGCCCTGGATGGAAAGAGACAAGGCAGACATGTGGTTAGATATCTGCTAAAGAAATAATTCCCTCAACACTCTCAAACTATTCAGTAAGTCTGCGTTACTATTACTATTAATCTTCTCATCGTTCCTATCACCCATCTCCTCCCACTTATGAGTGCACGACTGTAACCTTGTTGCTTGTATCCTTACGATTTATATTGACTGTTTCCTAATACGATTTGATTGCTTATTTGTAATCTATGACTATCATTAAGTGTTGTACCTTATGATTCTTGATGAATGTATCTTTTCTTTTAGGTACACTGAGAGCATATGCACCAAAGACAAATTCCTTGTGTGTCCAATCACACTTGGCCAATAAAGAATTCTATTCTATTCCTATTCCTATTCCATTCTATTGTATTGTATCCGAGACACAGGTTGCATTCAAGGCAGCAGCTCTTCCTATTCAACTGCCAAGTTTAATTACGAGGATGCTTTTCATCTTTGAAAACACCTTGTTTCCTTTATCCAAGACAACATTTAGAACTGAAGGAGCTCCTTGGATGAGAAGCGAAACGTTTTCAAGGAGGGGGGGGGGGAACCCACAAGAAAGTCCAGTTGCCTTTTGCCTTAGACTTAGAATAACTTTACTGTCACTTTGAATGTGACACTCATCGGCGTATGTTAAAATGAAATTTTGTTGTGTACAGCTTTCAAAGGGTCACCACCTCCAGTATACACTACATAACTATGACAGGATAAATGAATAAATAAGAATTAATAATAGAATAGAATAGAATAGAATAGAATAGAATAGAATAGAATAGAATAGAATGAGAAGGGGGGAGGAGAAGGAGGAGATGGGAAGAAGGAAGGAGAATAGAGTAGAATAAAGAATATAATAGAATGGGATGGGATGGGATGGGAGGAGGGGGGAAGAAGGAAGGAGAATAGAATAGAATAAAGAATATAATAGAATGGGATGGGATGGGATGGGATGGGATAGGAGGAGCGGGGAAGAAGGAAGGAGAATAGAATAGAATAAAGAATATAATAGGATGGGATGGGATGGGATAGGAGGAGGGGGGAAGAAGGAAGGAGAATAGAATAGAATAGAATAGAATAGAATAGAATAGAATAGAATAGAATAGAATAGGGAGGAGGAGGAGGAGGATGGAAGGAAAATAGTATATAGAATAGAATAGAATAGAATAGAATAGAATAGAATAGAATAGAATAGAATAGAATAGAACAGAACAGAACAGAATAGAATAGAATAGAATATCCTGTTTCCCCCAAAATAAGACATCCCCTGATAATAAGTCCAATCGGGCTTTTGAGAGCTTATTCCAGGGTTCAAAAAAATATAAGACAGGGTCTTATTTTCAGGGAAACACGGTAATAACTATTATTGTCACTTTCAGTGTACACTAATCGGCATACATTAAAATGAAATTCCGTTGCATTCAGCTCTCAAAGAGCATTCACCCCCTCCAATATACACTGCATCAACATGATCAATCAATCAATCAATCAATCAATAAAAATAAATAAATAAATAAATAAATAAATAAATAAATAAAATAATGATGCATGCACCCACATACCCACATAGATTATATGACACAGAGAAATGACCCACGCTTTAGAAAAGCATCTTTAGGGCAAGTTTGGGAAAAGTACGCTGTGGGAGGAGAAGGTCCCTTCAGGTGATGAGCCCCAAAGCCTTCACACTATAGTCATCCAAGAGAGTGACCATCCCCACAATAAGAAGTCATTGGTGTTCAGAGCCTCGCCTGCCCCCCGTTGTTACCTTCTTGGGAATGCAGAATCCAGGAACGTGTTCTCCGGCAGCATCGTTGCCAACGATACGGACATCCCTGTGGAGGTCATCTATGAGGGCCAGCTGGCTGCCCGCATCTAATTTCTAGGAAAGGAACCAGAATTCCATCGCATGAGGAAGCATCCATCAATGGCAGAATAAGAGAGTTGGAAGGGACCTTGGAGGTCTTCTAGTCCAACCCCCTGCTTAGGCAGGAAACCCTACGCCACTTCAGACAAATGGTTGTCCAACCTCTTCTTAAAAACTTCCAGTGTTGGAACATTCACAACTTCTGGTGGCAAGGAGTTCCACTTATTCTCACTGTCAGGGAAATTTCTCCTTAGTTCTAGGTTGCTTCTCTCCTTGATGAGTTTCCACCCACTGCTTCTTGTCCTGCCCTCAGGAGCTTTGGAGAACAGCTTGACTCCCTCTTCTTTGGGGCAGCCCCTGAGATATTGGAAGATTGCTATCGTGTCATCCCTAACACCAAGTGCTCTTCCTCTTCCTTGCAAACCACACACCCCACTTCCCACTAGTACTGATGACGTTACTCAATGTGGTAATGAGTCGTCTAAAAGAAAGCAACCAAGCTCAGAGAGCACCAAGGGCTTCAGTGCTCCTCCTCTTCCTCTTTGCAAACCACACTCCCCACTAGCACTGATGATGTTACCCAATTTGGTAATGAGACGTCTACAAGATAGCAACCAGGATCAGAGAGGACCGAGGACCCCACAGCTCAACCCCGAGCTCCCAAGATTCTCTTCTACCCGTTTCAATATTGTCCGTTGCCCCAACGCTTGGCTCCTCCTTTCTTCTCCGAAGACCGCTTCCAATTCTTACCTTGCTGATGGCGTTGAGGGCATCCCAGCTTTCGTTCAGGACCACGGCATTGGTGTCATTAAAGAGGCGGATCAGGCCCGAGACCAGGTTGCGCAGATGGGCTGTGTAGTCAGCTTTGGTCTTGGAACAGTAGATGTTGAGGATGACGGCCGCAGCTTGACGCCTCCCGACGTCGGCGCTGCGAGTCGTGTCCAAGAGATCCTCAATGATGATCCTCTGCCCGGCTTCGTCCTCTACCGACAGAATCACAGCCTGGCAGTTCAGCATCTCCTGTGATAAAGAATAGAGTCGAGTCGAGTCGAGTCGAGTCGAGTCGAGTCGAGTCGAGTCGAATAGAATAGAATAGAATAGAATAGAAATAGAATAACAGAGTTGGAAGGGACCTTGGAGGTCTTCTAGTCCGACTCCCTGCTTAGGCAGGAAACCCTACAGCACTTCAGACAAATGGTTATCCAACATCTTCTTAAAAACTTCCAGTGTTGGAGCATTCACAACTTCTGGAGGCAAGGAGTTCCACTGATTCATTGTTCTCACTGTCGGGAAATTTCTCCTTAGTTCTAAGTTGCTTCTCTCCTTGATTAGTTTCCACCCGTTGCTTCTTGTCCTGCCTTCAGTGGCTTTGGAGAATAGCTTGACTGCCTCTTCTTTGGGGCAGCCCCTGAGATATCGGAAGACTGCTATCATGTCTCCCCTAGTCCTTCTTTTCATCAAACTAGCCATGCCCAATTCCTGCAACCATTCTTTATATAGAATAACAGAGTTGGAAGGGACCTTGGAGGTCTTCTAGTCCAACCCCCTGCTTAGGCAGGAAACCCTACACCCCTTCAGACTATTGGTTATCCAACCTCTTCTTAAAAACTTCCAGTGTTGGAGCCATTCACAACTTCTGGAGGCAGGTTGTTCCACTGATTAATTGTTCTCACTGTCAGGAAATTCCTCCTTAGTTCTAAGTTGCTTCTCTCCTTGATCAGTTTCCACCCATTGCTTCTTGTCCTGCCTTCAGGTGCTTTGGAGGATAGCTTGACTCCCTCTTCTTTGGGGCAGCCCCTGAGATATTGGAAGACTGCTACCAAGTCTCCCCTAGTCCTTCTTTTCATCAAACTAGACATACCCAGTTCCTGCAACCGTCCTTCATATGTTTTAGCCTCCAGTCCCCTCATCATCTTGGTTGCTCTTCTCTGCACTCTTTCTAGAGTCTCCACATCTTTTTTACATCGTGGTGACCAAAACTGGATGCCATATTCCAAGGGTGGCCTTATTACCAAGGCCTTATAAAGCGGTATTAACCCTTCATGTGATCTTGATTCTGTCCCTCTGTTGATGCAGCCTAGAACTGTGTTGGCTTTTTTGGCAGCTGCTGCACACGGCTGGCTCCTATTTAAATGGTTGTCCACTAGGACTCCAAGATCCCTCTCTCGGTTACTGCTATTGAGCGAGGTACCACCTATACAGTACTTTCAAAATGGTTGGAAATCAGAAATGTCTCCGAGACTTTTCCCACTTTTATCATTTAGTCCTCGACTTACAACGGTTCATTGAGTGAATGTTCGGAGTTACAACGGCGCTGCAAAATAAGAGACTTAAGACCGTTTTTCACACTTAGGACCGTGGCAGCCTCCCCGTGGCCGCGTGATCCAAATTCAGACGCTTGAAAACTGACTCAGATTGATGACAGTCGCGGTGATCCCGTTTTTACGACCTTCGGACAAAGTCCATGGGGAAGTCGGATTCGTTTCGCAACCGTGTTGCTGAAATTAAGAGCTGCGGTGTTTCACTTAACAACCGCGGCAAGGAAGGTTGTAAAATGGGGCCAAGCTCGCGCAACGAATGCTTCACTTAGCTACGGAAATTTTGGACTCCCTTGGGGTCGTAAGCCGAGGACTACCTGTACTTTTGGCTCTGGTATGAGCAGCTTGAAATCAAGTTCATGTGGAAAGAAACTTGCCTGCTGTTCATCGCTTGTGCCGAGCTTCTCCTTGAGGGCGGACATCATGGCGGGCAGAATGACACCCAAGTGCCGGGTGAGAGCATCGCCAGCAACTGAGGACAGGAAGGCCAGG
The DNA here is from genome assembly GCA_022577455.1 of Arizona elegans. Lineage (NCBI taxonomy): Eukaryota > Metazoa > Chordata > Lepidosauria > Squamata > Colubridae > Arizona > Arizona elegans. The sequence goes on from JAKOOJ010000044.1 coordinate 3,701,144, forward strand.
ACTCTGGTATTGACGGGAGGGGAAATAAGCTAACGGAAACGAGAAGAGAGATTTGTATTTAATATTAAAGGAAGAAAACCAGTATGACCATTTCTTTTTTTATCAATCTATCTATCTATCTATCTATCTATCTATCTATCTATCTATCATCTATCAAATCTATCAATCCATCTATCAATCTAATTATCTCTACCTATCAATCTAATCTATCTAATCAATCTATCAATCTCTCTCTCAATCATCTATCATCTATCTACTGTATCTGTCATCTATCTGTCATCTATCTATTATCTATTATCTATGTATTGATCAATCATCTATCCGTCTATATCTATCTATCCATCTATCATCTATCAATCTAATCTCTATCTATCTAATCTATCAATCCATCTATCAAATTTATCTTCTCTCTCAATCAATCCATCATCTATCAATCTAATCTATCTATCCATCTATCCATCTAATTATCTATCTCTATCTATCAATCTAATCTATCTATCTAATCAATCTATCAATCTCTCTCTATCAATCATCTATCTATCTACTGTATCTATCATCTATCTGTCATCTATCTATTATCTATCATCTATTTATTGATCAATCAATCAATCATCTATCCATCTATATCTATCTATCCATCTATCATCTATCAATCTATTCTGTATCTATCTAATCTATCATCTATCAATCTAATTATCTATCTCTATCAATCCATCTATCATCTATCAATTTAATTATCTATCTATCTAATCAATCTATCAATCTTATCTATCTATATCTATCTATCTATGTATCTATCTATCTAATCAATCTATCAAACTTATCTATATCTATCTATCTATCTATCTATCTATCTATCTATCTATCTATCTATCTATCTATGAATCTATCTAATTATCTACCTCTATCTATCAATCCATCTATCATCTATCAATCTAATCTATGTATCTATCTATCTAATCAATCTATCAAACTTATCTATCTATATCTATCTATCTATCTATCTATCTATCTATCTATCTATCTATCTATCTATCTATGAATCTATCTAATTATCTACCTCTATCTATCAATCCATCTATCATCTATCAATCTAATCTATGTATCTATCTATCTAATCAATCTATCAAACTTATCTATCTATATCTATCTATCTATCTATCTATCTATCTATCTATCTATCTATCTAATCAATCTATCAAACTTATCTATCTATATCTATCTATCTATCTATCTATCTATCTATCTATCTATCTATCTATCTATCTAATTTCTATCCATCTGTTAGATTTAGACATGGAAGAAGCAGAAGAGGATGTGAGCATCTTTCCGAACTGAAAGAAGAGATCCAAATGTACCTTTGGCACCAAGTAAGGCAACACAACTCGACTCTTCACAGCCATAACCTGCTTGAGACCATCCAGGGCGAACTCTGACGTTTCTTCACATTCCTAGAGGAAGAGAAGAGCAGGAAGAGAAAGAGTTAATTACTCTCTAAAGCGCCTGAAGGCAGGACAAAGAATAACGGATGGAAACTCAAAGTAGAGATCCAACCTAGAACTAAAGGAGAAATTTCCTGACGGTGAGAACAATTCATCATTGCTGAGCACATTGTAAGCCGCCCTGAGTCTCTGGAGAAGGGCGGCATATAAATCAAATTAAAAAAAAAAAATCAGGGGAAGGAAGTTGTGGATGCTCCATCACTGCATCTTTTCAAGAAAAAAAAATATTGGAAAGCCAATTTGATTGAAATGGTATGTAGGGCGTATTGCTTGAGCAAGGGGTTGGATGAGAAGACCTCCAAGGTTCCTTCCAACTCTACTATTCTCTATTCCATGAAGCCCCAAACTCACCAGATATTGCTGGGGTCCCAATTCAATCCCACCAGCTGGGAGAGAAGAGCTGGACCGTAAAAGGCAGCAGGTCCCTTAACCCAATCAATGGCCAACATCTTGTCTAACAGATGCCCCTTCAAGCCAATCACCCAACAGGCAGAGGTTCATTGTGCCATGTTTCCATTCAACCCAGGACATTAAGAGAGAGAGAGAGACGCCGTGTGATGTGGCCAGATGTCACCATTCCTACCAGCTGCTTTAGCAGGAAAGGGAGGATGTCTTCGAGGGCCTGGAATCCAATGGTGGAGTGCAGCTGTTCGAATGTCTTGGCGGCCGCTTCTCGCACCTCTTCCAGAGGGTCGCACAGGGCCTTCCTGACCGTGGGAACGAGAGAGTCGGAAAAGCACAGCACCTGGAACGAGAAGCAGGAAATGCCATCAGAGCAGCTGCAGAAGAAGAGCTCGCAAGAATAAACGGGGCGGGGCAGAGACGGTCTTAAACTCCTTCGCTTAAAATGAACAGAATATTCAGAAGAACGTCTTCCCACAATAAACCGCAGGCATGCTCTTTGAATTGGTTCCGGGAGGCATGAGGAGGACCCAAACACGATGAGGACCAAACACATTTTCCCCGTAAGGGATAATGTCGGAAGGGAGGGAGGAGAATTGAGAGAGGGAGGGAGAGAGGGAAGGAAGGAAGAAAGGAAGAGAACAGGAGGAAGGAAGAGAACAGGAGGAAGGAAGAAAAAAAGGGAAGGAAGGAAGGAAGGAAGGAAGGAAGGGGGAGAAAGAGAGAGAAAATAGGATGAATGGGAGAGAGGGAGGGAAGGAAGGAGAATTGAAAATGATAAAAACAATTATGAGAGGAAGGAAGGGAGGGAGGGAGGGAGGGAAGGAAGGAAAGAAAGAAAGGAGGTGAGAGGAGGAGAGAAAAAATAGGATGAATGGGAGGGAGGGAAGGAAGGAAGGAAGAAGAATTGAAACATAAAGATAACAATTATGAGGAAGGAAGGAAGGAGAGAGAGAGAAAAAATAGGATGAATAGGAGGGAGGGGGAGAGAGTGGGGAGGGAAGGAAGGAAGGAAGGGTTAAGAGAAAGAAAGAAAAGGAGAAAAATTGAAAGAGATAAAGAGAAAGATTATAAGGCAGGCAGGCAGGCAAGAAGGAAGGAAGGAAGGAAGGAAGGAAGGAAGGAAGGAAGGAAGGAAGGAAGGAAGGAAGGAAGGAAGGAAAGTAGGTTACGTACCCCAATCTTTTAACAACCCCTAGGAGCATCAGCAGAGAAATTCACTTACTGCATCCCGGCTGGTAGACTTCATGATTTCACTCAGGCCAATGCAGACCCCCTGCCTCTTGTCACTTTTTTCAGACCTGAGACCCTCTTCCAAAATTGGGATGATCTCCGGAAGAATCTTCTCCCCCAGCTTTCGGACGAGATCCCCCAGCGTCCGTGCTGCAATCTGCCCCCCACACCAAACAAAAGATACAGGTGAGTGAATGGATTCCCCCCACGACACTCTTAACAAAATCCAATCTTTGACTGGTGATTTGCTAAGCTTGTCAAAATCGCGAATTGTCTCCCAATTCTCTGTCTTGGCTGTTTTACCCCTAAAAAAGGAAATTATTCACGACCACAGCTTTTGTAGGCAAAACCGGCAGAGATCAGGGCCTCAAATCGACCCCATACAGGGAGTCCTCATTTTTACAACCGTTCATTTAGTGACCATTCAAAGCTACAATGGCATCGAAGAAAAGGGACTTCAAGGCCGTTGCCGCGTCCCCATGGATGAGCCAAATTGGGATGCTTGGCCCCTGACTCATATCTAGGACAGTCGTAAATCGAGAACTACCAAATTGGGATGCTTGGCCCCCATGACTCCTATCTATGACGGTCGTAAATCGAGGACTACCAAATTGGGATGCTTAGCCACTGACTCATATCTATAGGTCGTAAGTCGCAAGGACTACCAAATTGGGATGCTTGGCTCCTGACTCCTATCTCTGATGGTTGTAAATCGAGGACTACCTGCACAGGGTCTTAAGACGAAGAGATTTCGGGCGGCCCGAAAGAAACAAAGGCACAGCAGGCAGTTTGGAAAGGAAAGAGCCTTTCAGAACATCTGGCGGAAATAAACCGGACGGTTAACCAAACACTTAACTGTTCTCTTGTCTGCACAGGTACTGGCCAAAAATCCCAACAGGAGGCCGAAAAGAGTCGGCAGAATCTCACGGAGAGTGCGTGGAGTGTTGGAGACCACAATTTTCCAAACGTGTAGCGATGCCTGGCGAACAGCCAGCTGGGTATCGGAGCGGCCCATGTAAAGCCCAGCCAGGACTCTGTTCCTTCGTTCTACGCCGAGAGCGTTAATGATAGCCTGGAAATACATATTTTTTTAAAAAAAAAAACAAGTTAAAAAAAGCAAAATCAGAAAGGAAAGTAAAAGCTGTTATTTTCTTTTTTTTTTTTATCCCAATGAAACCAAATATCGTTTTGTCTCTAAAAGGCCAGTTAGATAAGAAGCTGGTGACCTCCAGAGGAGGAATCAGAGGAGGAGGAGGAGGAGGAGGAGGAGGAGGAGTGGGAGTCAGGGTCAGCTCAAGGCAACCTGAGAGCTCCGAGGGGGAAGAGGGAATGGAGCTGGCAGAGAGAGAGAGAGAGAGAGAGAGAGACGGAGAGAGAGAGAGACGGAGAGAAAAAGAGAGAGAGACAGAGAGAGACAGAGAGAGACAGAGAGAGAGAGCAGAGACAGAGAGAGAGAGACAGAGAGAGAGAGACAGAGAGAGAGACAGAGAGAGACAGAGAGAGAGAGAAAGAGACAGAGACAGAGAGACAGAGAGAGAGAGACAGAGAGAGAGACAGAGAGAGAGAGAGGCCGTCTGTCAGCCCTCAGATGGAGAGTCAACAGCCCCCAGATCTGGAGGTGGCTGATGAGGAAGAGGAGGAACAGCTGGGACAGGTGCCTGACCCGCAGATGCGCAGAAGGCAGAGGAGGTGCCTGATGCACAGAAGGCAGAGGAGAGGAGAGCAGTGGAAATCTATGGGCCAGTCCTTGGGATGGAAGAGCCAACGCTGCTAGTGAAGCCCCACCCTAACTCTGGGGATAAAAGGCAGGGGGCGGAGACGAATAGGCGTGGCAGACAACTATTCATTTTCAGGCCGGATGGACTTGTTAGCCTGCGAGAGAAACTTTTTGCCGGGGCTACTGGCACTCCTAATAAAGGAATCTTTGAGTTAACTCCAGAGAGTTTGTCGTGTTTGGGGAGCTGGGTCTGGTTCTGACCCGGTTGTGAATAGACCACGACGCGGTAGTGGGCCATAGCCCATAGGTTGGTGACTCTAACTTTAACTTACTTTGGTAGATTGGGCTGTTCCAAAATTATCATCCTCGGAGGCCGTCTCGGTTGTCATTTTCCCAGAAACCCCTGAAATGTGGAACAGGAGATCTCCCAGCAGCTGAACTGAGCTGTATCTGTTCCAAAACACAAAAACGCAGATTGAAGGAAACAACGCGACAACAGGGTTTTATTATACTGAGTTAAAGAGAAGCGAAACGTCTTCATGTTGTAGCTCCGTTGCCTGAGCCTGGGCTATCGACAGATGCAGACTCTGAGAGTGAGGGAGAGGAGTTGGCAAGGCCTCCCTCTCCAGGACCCTCCTCTCTGGCAATGCCTCCGGAGGACACCGAAGGCCAAACGATAGGCTCAGAGCCAAGCACGTCCCCGCAGCCACAGGTGGACAGCGATGAAGAAGATAAGTGCTGGCTGGACCCTCGCCAGAGGCGCAGGGAGAAGCGTGCACAGCAGAGGGGAAGGCGTGCCAGAGATTAGCTGAGTCACTGGACCACACCCCACAGGGTATAAATGTGGGTGTGGTGGCCGGTTCAGTTTGTGACGAGCAAAAACTGGAAATACTCCATGATCTCTGCGTTACTGGACTTTGCCTGCTTTATCGGACTGCATTTGGATTAATCCTTGTATTGTTGAAACTCTGCCTGTTTTATCGGAATGCTTGCAGTCTAATCTTTGTTTTGTGTGAGTAAAGTCTGAATTGGCAGCTAGCCACTGGGTTGCTGCCAGCTTTATCTTCAAAGAGTTTTGTCGTGTGGCTTATTAACTCCGGGCTGTCTGTGGGGGTCCGTGTGTGGTACGAGGACAGAACACTTCAAAAGAAAAACAAGGAAGTTCAGTTGCCTCTTGAAAAAAAATCACCTTTGGGACAGCTCAGGGCCTGGTTTGGCTATCAGAGTGGAAGTCTGGGTCATACCCAGGGGTGGGGCTGCTGCGGGGTTTTCAAGGGTTCGGGAGAACCTCTAGCTAAGATTCTGTGCAGTTCGGAGAACCCCCAAATCCCACTCCTGGCTGGCCCCACCCACCCAACCCCGCCCCTCCCAGGAGTCCCCACGCAGCCCATTTTGGATGCAGGTAAGTGCAGGGCACGCGTGGAGGCTTGGGGAGGGCGAAAAACAGGCCTATCGGAAGTTCGTTTCCGGCCTCCAGAGGGCCTCTGGAGCCTGGGGAGGCCGTTTTCACCGCGCGGGTGGTTATGGGCGCAACTCGTTGTGCCCACGTGACACCCCTCCTGCGCGAGCTGCACTGGCTCCCGGTGGTCTTCCGGGTGTGATTCAAGGTGTTGGTCACCACCTTTAAAATGCTCCATGGCATAGGACCCGGGTACCTTCAAGACCGACTTCTGCCACCAGTAGCCTCCCACCAGCCAGTTCGCTCCCACAGAGAGGGTCTCCTCAGGGTGCCATCGGCCAAGTTATGTCGGCTGGCGACACCCAGGGGGAGGGCCTTCTCTGTGGGAGCCCCAGCCCTGTGGAACGAACTGCCCCCAGAAGTGCGTAAGATCTCCGACCTCCGGGTGTTTCGCTGTGCACTCAAGACCCTGTTGTTCCGCCAGGCCGGGCTATCAATATAATAATTTTAAATTGGGTGTTTTAAATTTCTGGGGTTTTAAATTGAGCTGAATTATTTAATAATTTTAAATTATTTTAATTGATGTTTGTCTTGTGCTTTTAATAGGCTGTACACCGCCCTGAGTCCTTCAGGAGAAGGGCGGTATAGAAATAAAATTATTCTTATTCTTATTCTTACTCTTACTCTTATTTATTTATGTATGTATTTATCCATTCATTCATTCATTCATTCAAACTTCTATACCACCCTTCTCCTTTCGGACTCAGGGCGGTGAACAGCCAAGATAAAAAAACATTTATACATAAAGTTAAAAATAGATTTAAAATAATTAAATGAATTTGTCCCCTAATTTAAAACTTATCAATTTAAAAATCCGTATCAAATTTTAAAACCAACCATAAAATCAGGACAGACCGGACAGATTCTTCTGTCCGGTTTTATTCTTCCACAGGCTCGAGAAAAGCCTCCCAAGCCTGGGGAGGGCAAAAACACCCTCCCCCGCCGTGGTGCAGGAGGATGACTAGGCCACGCCCATGCCCACCCAGCAACCATGCAGAGAACCCCTCGCTAAAATTTTTGAAACCCCACCGCTGGTCATACCTGATTCTCCAAAGGTCGTCGAAGAGGCCTTGTTCCAGCTGTGGAAGGAGCAACGCGATGGCAGTCTCCGCGTACATGCTTATAATCCTCTGCCCTGCGCGGAGGGCCGTGTCCCGCACAAACTCATTCTCATCTGCCAGGGCCTGGAAAAGGGACCAAAACCCACCTGTAAACCACACAATTCTTTCTGCTCTAATGCTGTAGCTAGACGAGCAGATGAGGGATGAAATCCCGGTTTTGAGCAAGGCTTTTTGACATGAACGGACTAAATGGTTTTTATTTGTATATTTGTATTCCTGGGCTTTATTTCTTTTACAAATAAGATGAGCATATTCCAACACGCTTTCCTCCTCCTATTTTTTTCCCCACAACAACAACAACCCTGTGAGGTGGGTGGGGGAGGGGGAGAGAGAGAGAGAGAGAGAGAGAGAGATTGGCCCAAAGTCACCCAGCCGACTTTCATGCCTCAGACAGGACTAGAACTCACCATCTCCTAGTCATTGGTCCAAAATCACCCAGCCAGTTTTCATGCCTAATGCAGGACTAGAACTCACTGTCTCCTAGTCATTGGTCCAAAGTCACTCAGCTGGCTTTCATGCTAAAGTGGGACTAGAACTCACTGTCTCTTAGTCATTGGTCCAAAGTCACCCAGCTGGCTTTCATGCTAAAGTGGGACTAGAACTCACTGTCTCCTAGTCATTGGTCCAAAGTCACCCAGCTGGCTTTCATGCCTAAAGTGGGACTAGAACTCACTGTCTCCTAGTCATTGGTCCAAAGTCACCCAGCTGGCTTTCATGCCTAAGGTAGGACTGGAACTCACTGTCTCCTAGTCATTGGTCCAAAGTCACCCAGCTGGCTTTCATGCCTAAGGTGGGACTAGAACTCACTGTCTCCTAGTCATTGGTCCAAAGTCACCCAGCTGGCTTTCATGCCTAAGGTAGGACTGGAACTCACTGTCTCCTAGTCATTGGTCCAAAGTCACCCAGCTGGCTTTCATGCCTAAGGCGGGACTAGAACTCACTGTCTCCTAGTCATTGGTCCAAAGTCACCCAGCCGACTTTCATGCCTCAGACAGGACTAGAACTCACCATCTCCTAGTCATTGGTCCAAAGTCACCCAGCTGGCTTTCATGCCTAATGCAGGACTAGAACTCACTGTCTCCTAGTCATTGGTCCAAAGTCACCCAGCTGGCTTTCATGCCTAATGCGGGACTAGAACTCCCTGTCTCCTAGTCATTGGTCCAAAATCTTACAGCTTGCCTTCATGGCTAAGACAGAACTCACAATCTCCCACTTTCTAGCCTGGCGCCTTAACCACTACTACACCAATCTGGTTCCAGGAAAACTATCTCTAGCCATTCCCAACCTCAAGCTGATCTCTTTCAGGGGAGCTAAATCCATCCTTTTCTCCCTTACTTCAAGGTTTTTTTTTATTTTTTTACAAACACATCAATGATTGAACAGCCTGGCACCTGGGTATCATACATTCCAATACGAATAAAACTAGTAGAATCAATCATAGTTATTACATTCAATCAACTTGTATATTTCTAATAATGATACACATTTATGTTAAGTTGCAGTTAGTCATTATTCGATCATTCCATGTTTTCTCTTGTTATTGCTCTTATTTTGTTATATAAAGGCGTATACAAATATTCCCCTTTCTCTTATTTCTATTTCTTATTCTAACTTTTAATGTCACCCTTTATTAAAAGATGTTTTCTTTCTATCCTACCTAACTTCTAGTCCTGTCACCTACCTAAAAAAAGAAGAGATAGAGAGAGAGAAAAGGAAAAGCAAATCAGAACAACAACAACAAAAAAAGAAATCATCTATCCATCGTCTCTTGCCCGCTTCAATACTTTAATTGCTATGCTTTTTTTTTTTAGGATTTTCTCTCCATTACTTCAAGACCTGCTCCGGGGTCTTACCTTAAGGATGCAAGGTATAATGGGCCCAACATAGGGGGTAAACTTTTCCCCAAAGGTAATAGGCAGGTAATTGAACATCATAATGTAACCGTCGCGAACGTGGGGAGCGATGTCCACTTTGCTGGCTGTAGCCACGATTTCTGGCATAAGTTTCTCCAGCTTCTCCACTCCCAAACCAGCCATCACCTCAGCCAAGCCTAGAACAGGAAAAGCATCCTTTATAACCAACAGATCAACAAATATAACACTTGGGCTTTATACATAGAGAGAGAGTCCTCAATTTATGACCGTCATTGAGCCCAAAACGTGGTTAAGCCATGATAGTTGTAAAGCGGGTCACCAAGCAACAATGCACTAAATTTTGCAATCGTTGTCTTTCTTTGTACCTACACTCTAAACAACAGGCAGTCCTCGACTTACGACCACAGCTGAGCCCAACATTTCTGCTATTAAGCAAGATATTTGTTAAGTGTGTTTGGCCCCCATTTGACCACATTTCGAGGAGAGGAGAGGAGAGGAGAGGAGAGGAGAGGAGAGGAGAGGAGAGAGAGAAGAGAAGAGAAGAGAAGAGAAGAGAAGAGAAGAGAAGAGAAGAGAAGAGAAGAGAAGAGAAGAGAGACGGGAGGGGAGGGGAAGGGAGAGGAGAAGAGGAGAGGAGAGGAGAGGAGAGGAGAGGAGAGGAGAGGAGAGGAGAGGAGAGGAGAGGAGAGGAGAGAAGAGAAGAGAAGAGAAGAGAAGAGAAGAGAAGAGAAGAGAAGAGAAGAGAAGAGAAGAGAAGAGAAGAGAAGAGAGACGGGAGGGGAGGGGGAGGGGAAGGGAGAGGAGAAGAGGAGAGGAGAGGAGAGGGGAGGAGAGGGGAGGAGAGGGGAGGGGAGAGGAGAGGAGAGGAGAGGTCACCAATTGAACTGTTATAAGTTGAGATCTACCTGGACCTAGGTTTGTTCTTGCAAGCATTTCATCAAAGAAGCAGAACCTTGAACCCCAATATTCATAAACAAAATAAGGACCTGTAGGGTTTGCGTACAAAGCTATGTGCTGAGAGCGCCCATCCCACCTGTGAAATCCCCCCACTCGCCCCTCTTACCTTGCGCAGCCCCTGACCGATCGACCGAACTCTGCTCGTATGTCAAGGTTTCCATCAGCCACGGCAGGAGGTCTTCAAAGCAAGATTCCCCCATGCCTTTCACCATGGCGCCCAGCGCCTTTGCAGAGACCGTCCGCACCTGAGGTTCAAAAGAAAAGCTAAGGTAAGGAGGAGGAATAGGCCATCTACCACAGGGGTCTCCAACCCACAGAGAATCCTCACTCAAGCGAGTAGCGGGTAGCTGTGCACGTACATGCTCCATTCGCGTGAGTGGCAGGCGCTCGTCCACGCCGCTCATGCAAATGGAGGTGCATGCCCGCCGGATGCTTGTGCAAATTATGCCCTTTGCAGTCTGCAAAGCCCGAAATGGGGAGCTGTGGTCTAGGAAGAAGCGGAAGGCAAACTGACCTCAGGCACTGGATCCAGAAGAGACGTTTTCAATCCAGGTGTGACACTAGGCAGGTAAGGAGCCAGATCCTGAGAGAGAGGGAGACAGAGAGTGAGGGAGAGAGAGGGTGAGAATGAGAGAGAGAAAGGAGGGACGGAGAGAGAGAGAGAGAGAGAGAAGGAGGGAAAGAGTGAAAGGGAGGGAGAAGAGGGAGAGGGAGAGGGGGAGAGAGGAGGGGGAAAGAGGGTGAGAAAGAGAGAGAGGGAGAGGGAGGGAGGGAGAGAAGGAGGGAGAGAGAGAGGAAGAGGGGGGAGAGAGAAGGAGGGTGAGAGAGGGTGAGAGAGAGGGAGAGTGAGAGAGAGAGAAGGAGGGAGAGGGAGAAGGAGGAGGAGGGAGAGGGAGAGAGAGAAGAAGAGGGAGAGAGAGAAGGAGGTGGAGAGAGGGGGAGAGAGGGAGATTGAGAGAGAGAGGAAGAGGGAAAGAGGGAGAGAGAGAGAGAAGGAGGGAGGGAGAGAGAGGGAGAGAGAGGGAGAGGGAGAGAGAAGGAGGGAGGGAGAGAGAGGGAGAGAGAGGGAGAGGGAGAGAGAAGGAGGGAGAAGGAGAGAGGGTGAGAGAGAGGGAGAGAGATGGACGTGGGGGAGAGTGAGAGAGAGAGAGAGAGAGGAAGGGAGGGAGGGAGAGGGGAGGCAGAAGGCAAGAAGTGAATTGGAGAAATGTCTTAAATTCCTATTTGGGAGCAGATGGAATCTTTTACTTCCTCCTCCCCGGCTTACCTTCTGGTCCGTCAAGGAGTACATATTCCCGATGATCTGGGCGGCCATTTTCCGAGTGTCCGTCGAGCGGTCCTGAAAAGCCCGCTGGACAATAGGCATGATGAGGGCCAAAGAAGGAGCATCGATGAAGTGGACAAATTTGGTGTCCAGCAAAGTTTGCAGGCACTTCTGGGTCTTTCGGGATGGGTCGGTCAAGGCGTCCAGCAGCACGGGTGCGATGGCTGTTTAGTGGGGGGCAGGAGGAAGAAAGCAAAGACACACAATTGTGAGAAGCCCATAAGCTTGACCACTGGCTCGTATTTATGACAGCTGCAGCGTCCCCGGGTCATGTGACCACTTTTGGCGACCTTCTGACAACCAAAATCAATAGGAATCCATAGGTTCACTTAACACCCGTGTTACTAACTCAACGGCTGTGGTGCTTCGCTTAACAACTGTGGCCAGAAAGGCTGCAAAACGGGGCAAAGCTCACTTAACAACCATCCTTTCGCTTAGCCACAGAAATTCCCCTCCCCATTGTGGCCGTGTCAAGTTTCGAAGTCGTCTCAAATAAATTGCATTTCAAACAAAGTCTTTGAAAAAAACTCCTATTTATTAAGCACGGCATTCTACCTCCGACTCATCGAAGCCATCTTCCAAGTCATTCTACCCCTAATCTACTGCTCCAGCTCAAAGGAATTTCCCCCCTCCCATCTCCTAGGAGATATTATCTCCAGGGAAAATAAGTAGGTGAAAAGTCAAATGTCCCTTTCCAGACGCCTCCGCTTCTCCTTCTTATGTCAGCACTAGAGTAAATGCAGGTTGAAATGCTGACAGGCTGTATGTTGAGGATTACCTGAAATGGAATGCTTTACCGATAAATCTTTGGTGCAATGAAGAATGTTGTGGAACTCCGATCCGTTCAACATAAGCCAAATTCGTCAAGGGGAGCGGGAGGGGGGGAAATCAACCATCCGTGCAGACACAGGAACCCCCCCCCAAAAAAAACCATCTCGTCTTACCCAAAATCTCAGGGTTCCTGATCACCGAGCCGATTTGCCGTAACGCCTGCTGGCCGGCTTTCTGGACCTTCACGTGAGAATCCGTTAGCACTTCCGTGAGCTTCGGCACGATGTTTGGCAAGCAAGAAGACAGCTGCTTGGGAGCGCAGTAAGCCATGGCTCCCAGCAACTCTACCGACCCTGGGGAGCACACGAGAACAGAAAATGACCCAACAATGAGAGCACGGGCAAAAAAAAAACCTTTGGATATACTATAGAATTAGACCAGGGCAGTGGTGAAATGTAAAATTTGTTACTGCAAATTTTGTGGGTGTGGCTTGGTGGGCGGTAATGTGACTGAGTGGGCGTGGCCAACTTTAAAAAAAAACTTTTAAACCAGTGGTGAAATCTAAAATTTGTTACTACTGGTTCTGTGGGCATGGCTTGGGGGGGAGTAATGTGACTGGATGGGCGTGGCCAATTTTTTTTTTTAACTTTTAAAACCATTTTTTCGACAACTTCTTACGCGAAGAGGTTGTTAAAAAATGCTTTCAAATGCCTCTGACGATCCAAGTTGAGTTGCCTGATCGGCAGAGGCTTTTAAAAAAAAAACTCAGCTTGGATCGTCGGAGACATTTAAAAGAAAAAAAGGGGTTTTTTTTTTTCCTTTTAAAAGCCTTTGACGATCCCAGCTGAACCGCGCGATCATCAGAGGCTTTTTTTTTTTACTTTTAAAAGCATTTTTTGCCCGAAGAGGTTGTTTGAAAAAATGCTTTTAAAAGTAAAAAAAAAAAAAAAAAAAGCCTCTGATGATCGTGCGGCTCAGCTGGGCATTGGGGGGGGCCCAGGGATTTTTGCTACCGGTTCCCCGAACCACATGCCTCCATCACTACCGGATCCGGCCCGAACCAGGAGCATTTCAGCCCTGTTTTAAACCCGTTTTTTTACAACCTCTTCGGCCGAAATCGCGTCTTTTCCTAAACCTGAGATGCTGGTAGCACATCTCCAATTTTTATTTTTTATTTTTATTTTTTTTTAAAAAAAGGCCAGACACAAAATTTTTACCGGCTTTGGTTCTCCACGAATCCTCCTCGAGAGCGGCTAACAAAGAAGGCAACACCAGCTTGACTCCGTGGGCGCTTAAGTTGCTCATCACAGCTTTGGCACAATCATCTGCAGCCTTGTGCAAAAAAAAATAAAAATAAAATAAAATAAAAATGGGGAGGGAATCAAAATCTAACAGTAAGCTAAGAGGAAACAACAGCCTAATGAAGGAGACACCAAGACCATTTCCACTGTCAGAGAGCAAACCCCATTCCCTTCCAGCACTGATGATGTAACCTAGTTAGGTCATGAAATGTCTGCAAGAAAGCCACCAAGCTCAGAGAGCACCAAGGACCCCAGAGTCGCCCTCCTCCTCCTCTCCACAAGCCCCATTCCCTTCTAGCACTGATGATGTAACCTAGTTGGGTCATGAAACGCCTGTAACAAAACGACCAAGCTCAGAGAGCACCAAGGACCCCACAAATCAAAACCTCAAGCTTCAATGGCCAGCACAAAGCAGAACCTATTCTTGGTGGTGCAGCGGACTAAAGTGCTGTTATGTAGCACTTAGCTGCCAGCAGCCTGCAATTCGTGCGAGTTCAAATCTCGCCAGGCTCAAGGTTGACTCAGCCTTCCATCCTTCCGAGGTAGGTAAATTGAGGACCCGGATTGTGGGGGCAATAAGCTGATTTTGTAGAAACACCGCTTATGGGGGGGGGGGGCAAAAGCCCTAATAAGCAGGTATATACAAAAGAATGAAGGCTATTGCTATAAGTGCATTGTAAGCTGCCCTGAATCTTTGGAGGAGGGCGGCATATAAATTGAACTAATAAATAAATAATTTCAAACTATGTGGAGTTATGCATCACATCCAGCCAGGTGTTATTTTAAACACTGTTTGTTGGATAAACTACAATGGCTTGGGGTTCACACTTCATGTTACAAGCACAGCCGATACGCTGCTATGGTGAGATTCTCAGGGGGCATTTAGTCAACAACGAACTTGTGCAAAGGCTTCGCGATAGGAATGCCATCTGTGATAGCATGCACACAGATAAGCATGTAACGTGCTAGTCTTTGGTTGACCTGCGGAACTAGCCACATGGTTTCACATACGGTTTATGAAACCACAATGGCTGGATTTACTCAACCTGGTGAACTCCCAAGTCCATCAAAGCACCCGATCATCATCTTCTTTTAAGGACCCCATAATCCCATGCGAGATAAAGAGTCAGGGCAACTGAATGGAGCTGAGTGTTTACTGGCCGGATGCCTTTCCTGTCGCCAGTGTGGAGTTTTGTTCAGCAGATATATTCTCAACATGCCCAGAAAGAGAAATATCTGCCTCTACCTAGGATCGAACTCATAGCCTCCTGATTGTGAGGTGAGAGTTCCACCTCTAGGCCACTGCACCTCTCTCTCTCTCTCTCTCTCTCTCTCTCTCTCTCTGTGTGTGTGTGTGTGTGTGTGTGTATCCTTTTAATCCCTTGTGGGGTGGAGTCCAGGCAACTGAACGGAGCTAGCAGAGTGTTTTAATGGCCGGATACCCTTCCTGTTGCCAGTACGGAGTTTTGTTCAGCAGATATATTCTCAACATGCCCAGAAAGAGAAATATCTGCCTCTACCTAGGATCGAACTCACAGCCTCCTGATTGTGAGGCGAGAGTTCCACCTCTAGGCCACTGCACCACTGTGTGTGTGTGTGTGTGTGTGTGTGTGTGTGTGTGTGTGTGTGTATCCTTTTAATCCCTTGTGGGGTGGAGTCCGGCCAACTGAACGGAGCTAGCAGAGTGTTTTAATGGCCGGATACCCTTCCTGTTGCCAGTACGGAGTTTTGTTCAGCAGATATATTCTCAACATGCCCAGAAAGAGAAATATCTGCCTCTACCTAGGATCGAACTCACAGCCTCCTGATTATGAGGCGAGAGTTCCACCTCTAGGCCACTGCACCACTGTGTGTGTGTGTATGTGTGTGTGTGTGTGTGTGTGTGTGTGTGTGTGTATCCTTTTAATCCCTTGTGGGGTGGAGTCCGGCCAACTGAACGGAGCTAGCAGAGTGTTTTAATGGCCGGATACCCTTCCTGTTGCCAGTACGGAGTTTTGTTCAGCAGATATAATCTCAACATGCCCAGAAAGAGAAATATCTGCCTCTACCTAGGATCGAACTCACAGCCTCCTGATTGTGAGGCAAGAGCTCCACCTCTGGGCCACCGCACCACTCCTCCATCAAAGCACCCGATGACCTACCAGAACCTCTGAAGCCAACCAGAATATGGGCAGAACAAGTCAAGGTTCTGCAGAACCCAAGCTCTCTCTACTTCTCCGGGAACTGCCAGCCAAGGATGACTTACCTCCCGAACGTACTGATTGCCGTCTCCGAAACAGAGCAGTAAATGTGGCAGTACATGAACCACATAGGGCTCAAATAGCTTCCCCAGCATGGTGCAGAGCATCTCAAAGGCGAACAAAGCCCCTGGGACAAAAGAGAATAGAAACAGCTGCCTAAATATTTACCGACCAAGAAATAAAGGGAGACTAGTTGTTAGGAAATGATTTTACCTAACTTGTTGGGTTGGCAATCTATAAACCCTCAATATAGCTTTAAGACTGCTGTATTAAAGTATTGCATCATACTGTGTCCTGAATAAAGTATAAAGTATTCCATTTATTGAGTACGACAGATCTGGCCCCGACTTCGTCGTAGCCGATACTAACCCTCTGACCCCCAAACCCTTCCCTTTCCGTTCCCCAATTCTCATCTTCTCATTGGCCATCTTCCAAGTCAGTCTCCCCAGCTTCTGACCTCACCCCACAGGAATGTTCCCCCCTCCCGTCCCATCTCCTAGGGGATATTATCTACAGAGAAAATAAGTAGGTGAAAAGTCAAGCCTCGTCTTTTTATGGCAGCATCAGAATGCTGACATCTAGTTTGTTACCCTTTACTGACTCTTTGCTTATCTCTTTGATATCTTTGCTGTTTGCAACTGATTATTGTCTATGACTTACGACGACTGGTAAGAGGACTTTGTTATTGGATTATCCCTGGACTATTGTTTGATATCTACTGCTTTATGCATGTATGACCTGGATTGTTTATTGGACTGTGCCTTATTATTATTTCCTGAAAGTAAACACAACTCAGTGTATCTGTGTGTTGGCTGTGTTATTTCCTAACTACTCTCCATCGCTTTTCATGTGCACACCTTTGCTACTCAAGGGTTGCTCTGCGAATTCCTCAACATTGGTTATGGGCCCAGGATACTGAGAGTTAGTGTGAACACACAGTAAAATATTCAGACAGATGTTTTTGTGGTTTATTGTCCAAGTGAAGATGGCACAAGAACAGTCAACCAACAATGCAATGGATGGCTGTGAAAGTTGGACCACAAGGAAGGCTGAGAAGGCCAAAGAATGGAGGCCTTTGAACTCTGGTGCTGGAGAAGACTCCTGCGAGTCCCTTGGACTGCAAGGCCATCCAACCGGTCAGTCTAGAGTAGATCAACCCTGACTGCTCTTCAGAAGGCCAGATCCTGAAGAGGAAACTCAAATACTTTGGCCACCTAATGAGAAGGAAGGACTCTCTGGAGAAGAGCCGAATGCTGGGAAGGATGGAGGGCAAAAGAAGAAGGGGACGGCAGAGAAGGAGGTGGCTGGATGGAGTCACTGAAGCAGTCGGTTTGAGCTTAACTGGACTGCAGAGGATGGTAGAGGACAGGAAGGCCTGGAGGAACGTGGTCCATGGAGTCGCAATGGGTCGGACACGACTTTGCAACTAACAACAGCAGCAGAAGGTTGGACTAGAAGACCTCTGAAGTCTCTTCCAGCCCTAGGATTCTATGTCTTACCAGAACGAAGCAATTTGGGGCCTTAATCTGGAAGATCAAAAGTCCTCAAGAAGTTGAGAGGGGAAGAATGAGGATTCTTCGACTCACCTTCCCGCCGCCGGAAATTCTTCTTGTCCTGGATTGCATCGGTCAGCTTGGCCATCATTTCCTGCTGCTTCAGGGAAAGGATGCCCAGCCCTTTCACTAGGCCGGCCAGCCCGTAAGCAGCTCCTTTTCGCTCCGCGTACTTATCGGATTCCAGCAGAAGTTGCAGCAGCTTCTGGATCATGCTGCCCGCGTCTTCTTTGATGGCCGGCACGAGAGGCGGTAAGCAGCTGGCCACCGACTCCTGAACCTGCAAAAGACCCCCAAGCAGATCGTTCTAGGTGGGCGGCTAAATGGCTGCTTAGAGTTCTGACCTAGGCGTTGACCCAAACCACGAAGCAGACTCCTTGCCCCGACAAAAAAACCCTTTTTCTTAAGTGACTGTGAATTCCTCTCATTCATATCCAGCAAAGTCTTTCAAGGGAGAATTTACAGTCACGGATCTTGTCTGGCTTGGAGAGCTGCCAGGTCGATATCTTCAAAACTTGGCAAGGAGTCTCAGAGAGTCACGAACCAATTAAGCAAATTAATTGTCTCCTGCAAACTCCACTCCCCTTTCGCTCCTCTTTTATTCCCTCTGGGAGAAGCCATTCATTGTCCACCTGTGGCTTTACTCCTGAGTTGACCCTTGTTCTTTAGCTGTTCCCTTCGTCTGGCAACTCTGTGCACGCACACACTGGGAACAGGCTCCAGCTGTTCCGTCTGCCTCACTGATGTCCGACTCCGAAGGTAGCTGATAACTGCCAGACGGCCCTGGCCTCATCTCTTTGAATTGAGGACCCGGTTTGTGGGGGCAATAAGCTGACTTTGTATAAAATATACAAAAGGATGAAGGCTACTGCTTAACGCATTGTAAGCCGCCCTGAGTCTCCGGAGAAGGGCGGCATATAAAAATAAATAAATAAATCTAATTCAGATGGTACCATGTTTAGGTGAATGGTGCTTTTACAATGTAATATTTCTCCAAGAGAAAGAAAGAAAGAAAGAAAGAAAGAAAGAAAGAAAGAAAGAAAGAAAGAAAGAAAGAAAGAAAGAAAGAAAGAAAGAAAGAAAGAAAGAAGGAAGGAAGGAAGGAAGGAAGGAAGGAAGGAAGGAAGGAAGGAAGGAAGGAAGTTGTTAGAAAAGGAGGAAACACTTGTGAGTTCCTAAGCCACGTAGCTCCCTTTCATTGTGTTAGTAGGTGGTTCTAGAGTCAGGATGCTCACATCTCTCGGGAAACATCTCCAAGCCAAGGAGGGCTCACCTGTTGGGATGGCGTCGAGAGCGCTGCGATCAGCTTGGCCACGATGGGTTTCACTTTCGGATCGCTTTTGTCCAAATGTTTGGCCAGCGACCCCATGAGAATGACCACGCTCTGCCGGACGGCATCGTAGCTGGCATCGTTGGGGGCATTCTTAAGGAACTCCTCAAAGACTGGCAGCAAGGAGTTGACGCTCTCCTGAAAAAAAACAGGAGCCAGAGGAAGTGGGTGGCTATGGAAAACGGCTGAAAAACCTAACTTTGGACTCCCAAGTCATTCATTACCAAACTAGGTAACGTCACCAGTGCATCAGGAAGGCAAGGTCAGCAAGAACAAGTCAGATTATTCATGAACTGGCAGAGACATGGTAACAAGGTCAGCCAATGAATAGGCATAGCAACTAAGTCAGCCAATTGGGAGCTGAGACAGACTGCAGCCAGGGCGTGTCTTAGCCTGCAGCTTCTGAGTCTGTGCAGAGAACTGAAACTGAAACTAAGCAGTCTGTACATGCTGTCTACTCTGCTGAAATGAAGCTAACTGTTCTCTCCTGCCTTGTGCTCTGCCTGTAAATTCTTACCACGTTGGAAGAACCAACTATTGGTTTTGTAAATACTTCATCTGTTCTTATGTATATAAAGAAGTGAATGAATACAGCTGAATCAGTTATCTGTGTGCACTTCTGGATTTGATTTTGCAAGAAACTCTGATAGAACACCACGCTCAGAGACCACCAAGGACCCCATCATTGGATTTAATCGAACAAAAGATCCAATTGTCCATTTTGGCTGCTTCTCTGAGAAGGCTCCCAAACATTTCACTCAAATGTTAAAATTTATTTTTATCGACAAAAGAAATACAGGGAGAACTAGTATAGATCTATTTCAAGCTATTTGGCTCTCGTCAGCTAGCCCTATCCTTCTGGGATTCGAACCCAGACTGCTTGCATATTAGGTAGATGTATTAACCTCTAAGCCACGGGCTCTCCTGGCTTTTGTCGGCTAAACCCAAATTTCACTCAAATGTTAATGATTCCCTGATAGGAACCTCCCTGCACCGTCAAACAGTTCCTGAGCTCAACAGACCTAGGATTTTGGACAAAAGTCAACCTACCTTGCCATGGGTATTAAGGGCTGAGAGGGCAGCGTCCAGCATGCATTTTCGAACTTCGGGGTGACGATCGTTGAGGGCATCGGGGACAAAGAACTCAAAAAGAGGCTTCACCTGGCAGCTTTCCAGGTGCTGAGAAAGCTTGTTCAAGGCCAAAGCGATGCCGCACCTGAAGAGAGAATTTCATTCAAGTTCATATCATCATATCATCATCAACAGTTGTTGACAAGAGATGTGGTGGAACAGTGGTTAGAAGGCGGGATTGCAGGCTGACTCTGCCCATTGACAGCAGTTCGATCCTGACCGGCTCAAGGTTGACTCAGACCTTCCATCCTTCCCATGTTGGTAAAATGAGGACCCCGATGGTTGGGGGCAAGAGGCTGACTCTGTGAATCGCTTAGAGAAGGCTGTATGAAGCAGTGTATAAGTCTAAGTGCTGGTGCAGTGGTTAGAGTGCAGTACTGCAGGCTACTTCTGCTGACTGCTGGCTGCAGTTCAGTAGATCAAATCTCACTGGCTCAAGGTAGACTCAGCCTTCCATCCTTCCGAGGTGGGTAAAATGAGGACCCAGATTGTTGGGGGGCAAGAGGCTGACTCTGTAAACCGCTTAGAGAGGGCTGTAAAAACACTATGAAGCGGTATATAAGTCTAAGTGCTATTGCTATCTATGTCTCTCTGTCTCTCGATCTATCTGAATGCATTATTGCAGACTAACTCTGCCCACTGCCAGGAGTTCGATCCTGACTGGTTCAAGGTTGACTCAGCCTTCCATGCTTCCGTAAAATGAAGACCCAGATTGTTGGGGGGGAGAGGCTGACTCTGTAAACCGCTTAGAGGGCTGTAAAGCACTGTAAAGCGGTATATAAGTCTAAGTGCTATTGCCCTTCCTTCCTTCCTTTTTTTTTTTTTTTAAAAAAAAATTGATTTATATGCCGCCCTTCTCCGGAGACTCAGGGCAGCTTACAATGCGTTAAGCAATAGCCTTCATACTTTTTGTATATTTTATACAAAGTCAGCTTATTGCCCCCACAAACTGGGTCCTCAATTTACCTACCTTAGAAAGGATGGAAGGCTGAGTCAACCTTGAGCCTGGGGAGATTCAAACTTACTTTAATTGCAGACAGGTGGTGTTAAATTACAGTGCCTTGTCTGCAGAGCTATCCAGGCCCTTCCCTTCCCTTCCCTTCCCTTCCCTCCCCTCCCCTCCCCTCCCTCCTGTGGTGGAACAGTGGTTAGAATGCAGGATTGCAGGCTAATTCTGCTCACTGCCAAGAGTTCGATCCTGACCAGCTCAGGTTGACTCAGCCTTCCATCCTTCTGAGGTGGGTAAAACGAGGACCCAGATTGTTGGGGAGGCAAGCGGCTGACTCTGTAAACCGCTTAGAGAGGGCTGTGAAGCGGCATATAAGTCTAAGTGCTTTTGCTATTTTTGCCAATGTAGACATACATTCAATCATACAAAATTTTATTCTCCCTCAAAGCCCAACTAGCAGGCCCTTAGGTTGAATTAAAACCATCTGTCAACTTGCAAAGCTTTCAAGTTGCCATGAGCAGGAGGGAGGGAGAACTGAAGTGAATTCCATACATTCTTTCTGACCGCAATCAGAGGAGGGTGTTAGGTTTCACAGCCAGCCAAAGTGGGTAATTGGAGAATGTGATTTATGACATGGCCAGAGAGGAGGGGAGAGACAGGGTCATGGGGGAATGTAAATCTACGTGGGATCAGTCCTAACTGCATCCCAGTATTGCCGGAATGTTGCTCCTAATAAATGATTATATTTCCTTTGAAGCTTGGATCATGGCTCATGAATTAATTAGGGCATCTTTCGGAAACTTGACACCATCTGGAGATGCTTATCCTTAAGTTTCTACTACCTTGCCTTAAAAAAAAAAAAAAACAACAACTCCGAAGTTCACCATTTTGTGTGGAAAGGATGAGAAGGGTAAGTAATCCTACCTGGCTTCCCACTGGTCAGGGGGAGACTCCAAGATCACCCGTCCCAAGGCATCCAAAACAGGCGGGGGTCTCTGGGGAAGGAGGAAAAGCATTGGAGGACGATCCTTGTCCCACCACGAGGTCAGTAAACGTTTCAGATGCTGCATTTCTTCAGTGGGAGTGTGTTCTTAAGCGATTACTCTGTTCTTTACTGTTAGGAACTATCAAGAATACTCCCACCAATGCTGACAGGGTAAGCCTTGTATATAAACAGAGATCGTACCCCCATCCAGCACTGATGATGTTATCTAGTTGGATGATGAAATGTCCAAACGAAAACTACTAAGCTCAGAGAGCATCAAGGATCTCACAATCGTTGTCCTCCTCCCCTTCCTTCCTTCCTCCCTCCCTCCCTCCCTTCCCCCCTCCCTCCTGTCTGCAAACCCCACTCCCTTCTAACACTGATGATGTTAGCTAGTTGGATAATGATCTGCCAGAAAACCATCCAGCTCAGAGAGCATCAAGGACCCCACAGTCATTGTCCTCCTCCCCTTCCTTCCTTCCTCCCTTCCCTTCCCCCCTCCCTTCTCTCTGCAAACCTTCCTAGCATTGATGATATTACATAGTTGGGTAATGAAACGTCTAGCAAGGAAACCACCAAGCTCAGAGAGCACCAAGGGTCAATTCAGAGAGCTACAAATCTTCCATCGGTAACGTATGGACTGATGGATCAACCAGGCGCATGCTTCCTACTACCAGGGCTTACGTAGAGCTTCTCTTGATAAATCTCCATCAGTTTGGCTATGACATCCTTCGTCTGGCTTCGATATTGTTCAACCCCCTTGGAAAGGGCTTCGGCTCCAGCCTGGCGCACCGCCTGCTCGTGGTGGATGACATCTTTGATGAGGATGGAGCAGATGTCCGGCTGCAACTCTAAACCCATCGATACCCACAGCCTAGAGAGAGAGAGGAGGGAGATTGGAGCATCGTCATCTTCCAGAAAGATCTTCTCGGGTGAAAAGACTGGAGTTGCTCGCTCGGTCTCTGCCCTTCCTCCCCATATAACGCCGGGAGCCACAAAACCCTTCCTGTGCCTGACTATTTCGCTCCAAAACTAGCATATGTAGTCAAATTAAACGTTCTGTTTTCTTCTAAAACTTTTCTTTTCTTGGATTTATCCATGGTTGGCCTACCGGGGGTTGAAAAGCTCAATAAATCATGTGCCTGTGTGTGTGTGTGTGTGTGTGTGTGTCACATTGGTGATTGTGACGCACATTTTGAGCGACAGGGAGCCGCAGCAGAGGGGTGAAAGAGCCACATGCGGCTCCAGAGCCGCAGGTTGCTGACCCCCTGATCTAGGATTATGAGGTTATGGTTTCCTCTTTCAAAGGACAGGCATGCCTACCTCTCTGCCAACATGCGGATTTCTTCTTCCCTGTCAAACTTCACCACCCAGAGTCGGCGCAAAAGGTTCATCCCGTTCTTCTCATCGCTGTCCGGAGTGGGCAAGACCATCTGGAGTTCCGTCAAACCCTGCGGGCAAAGAATTAAGACTGTTATGAGCACCTTCCGTCGCGCGCTTAAAACGTTTTTATTTCATCAAGCTGGCCTGGCCTAAATCATCTCCTCTTTTAAATTTAAATTTTAAACATAAATTTTAATCTGTTTAATTATGGGGTATTTTAAAATTCAGCCTAAATTATTTAATTCGTCTTAATTTATTTTAAATTTTGTATTTCTGCGTTTTATCTTCTTGGCTGTTCACCGCCCTGAGTCCTTTGGGAGAAGGGCGGTATAGAAATTTAATAAAATAAAATAAAATAAAATAAATTCTTATGAATTGAAGCTGTATTTTCCACCCCCCATACAGTTAGTCCTCGGCCTACGACTTTAGGCCAATCACTAGGAGATGGAGAGAGTTCTAGTCCCGTCTTTGGCACGAAAGCCAAACTGGGTGACTTTGGGCCAGTCCCTCTCCTCTCACCTCACAGGATTGTTGTTGGGGGGGGGAGGAAATAAGAGGAGGAAGGTGAATATGTTTGCAGCCTTGAGTTACCGTATTTTTTGGAATATAAGACGCACCATTTTCTCCCCTAAAAGGGGGTGAAAATTTAGGTGTGTCTTATACACCGAATGTAACCCTGCCCACCCACTGGCCCTCACCCTTCGGCCTCTGCCTCCCAGCAGTTTAACTCCTTGCAGCAAACAGCAACAAGAAACAGCTCGTTTCAGCTTCAGCACAGCCTGATTAGCACAAGTTGATCGGATCGGCCTCCCGACACTCAACTGTTTTGCTGTCAGCTGTTTTGCGCAGGGCTCTGATGCTTGCTGCAAGGAGGTAAATTGCTGGGAGCAGATTTATTTTTTCCCTTGTGCTAATCAAGCGATGCTGAAAACGAAAATGAAAGTAAAGCAGGCTGTTTGCTGCAACGAGGCAAAATTTCTGGGAGGCAGAGGCAGATTTCTTTTCCTTGTCTTCCTCACCAAAAAAGGTAGGTGCGTCTTATAGTCCAGTGCGTCTTATACACTGAAAAATATGGTATTTGTAAATAATAAAGGCAGGGTACGAATGAATGAAGGCGGCACCAGGTGAGTGGCAGACAAAACATTCAGATCCTGTCCCCAAACATCCCGTCAACTCCCAAGTGATTCTCACTGACCCGGAGAGCTGCATCTCGAACGTTCATGCAGGGTGACTGCAGAGCCTGAAGGAGGACATTTATCTCCTCTTGTTCCGCATAGGCGCAGCCGTCTTCGCCGCCGCTACTGGCGCACAGGGCTGTTAGCGCCACCGAACCCAAAACCTGGCCAAGAATAAGAGCTTTAATCAGGTGAGGATGATCCAAGGGCATGGATGGATGAAGCAGGACTCTTCCTTGCCTTTTATTTTTAATGTCAATTGATCCATCTCCGCACATTCTAGTATTTTTCTAATTATATTTTCACCCGTGGGTAGGACTCTCTTTGAGGATTTGCATCTCCACCCCTCTTACTTCTCTGATCAAAGGGGGGGGGGGTGACCCACTGACCTGTACACGGGGTGATCCTGTCCCGATAACTTTAGTCAAGAGCAACAGCATGTCCGTACGAGGAAGTAACTCGGGACCGTTCTGGATGATGGCCGCAAAAAAACAGAGAGAGAAGAGTTTGGTTGCTATCGAACGGCAAAGGTAACTTAGTCCTCCAACTTATGACCACAATCAAGCCCAACATTTCCGCCGCTAAACAAGAACTATTGTGACACAAGCTTTGTCCCATTTTACAACCTTGCTTGCTGTCGTTAAGTGAATTGCGGCACTTTGTCAAGTTAATCACACAGTTGTTAAGTGAATCCAGCTTCCTCTTTGACTTTTTTTGATTGTCAGAGGGTCGCAAAAGGGGACCACGTGATTTCCCCCCCAGGACGCCGAAATCGTCATAAGTCAGTTGTCAAGCATCCAAATTCTGATCACATGACCACAGCGATGCTGCAACGGTCATAAGTGTGAAAAAATTGTCATTTTTTTTTCCTGTGCTGTTGTAACTTTGAATGGACACTAAACGAATGGTTGTAGGTTGAGGACTTTTAAATAGAAACCTTTAGCTAAGTTGATTCAACGGAGGGTGGCGGTGGGGAGGAGGAAGAATTCCACTTTGAAAGCAATGTAATAAAATATTTTCGGAGATCAACACAAACGCCATGAATAGAGTGGGACTTTCAAGTTCTCCAGAATAGTTTAGGAAAATGTGAGAAAAAGGAAGAAAAATGTGAGAAAGGAGGAAGAAAAATGTGAGAAAGAAAGAAGAAAAATGTGGGAAAGGAGGAAGAAAAATGTGAGAAAGAAAGAAGAAAAATGTGGGAAAGGAGGAAGAAAAATGTGAGAAAGAAAGAAGAAAAATGTGGGAAAAGAGGAAGAAAAATGTGAGAAAGAAAGAAGAAAAATGTGGGAAAAGAGGAAGAAAAATGTGAGAAAGAAAGAAGAAAAATGTGGGAAAAGAGGAAGAAAAATGTGAGAAAGAAAGAAGAAAATGTGAGAAAGAAGGAAGAAAAATGTGGGAAAAGAGGAAGAAAAATGTGAGAAAGGAGGAAGAAAAATGTGAGAAAGAAAGAAGAAAAATGTGAGAAAGGAGGAAGAAAAATGTGAGAAAGAAAGAAGAAAAATGTGAGAAAGGAAGAAGAAAAATGTGAGAAAGAAGGAAGAAAAATGTGGGAAAAGAGGAAGAAAAATGTGGGAAAGGAGGAAGAAAAATGTGAGAAAGGAGGAAGAAAAATGTGGGAAAAGAGGAAGAAAAATATGAGAAAGGAGGAAGAAAAATGTGAGAAAGAAAGAAGAAAAATGTGAGAAAGGAGGAAGAAAAATGTGGGAAAGGAGGAAGAAAAATGTGGGAAAGAAGGAAGAACAAAGTGAGAAAGAAGAAAAGTGTGAGAATCAAGGAAGAAAAATGTGGGAAACAAGAAACAAAAATGTGAGAGAGGAGGAAGAAAAATATGAGAAAGGAGGAAGAAAAGAGGCAAAGAAAAATCAGAGTTAATGGAAATCCTCGATTTACAACCATCCCTAATCCCAGAATTATGGCCGTTAAGTGGTGGGCGGGGGATTAAGAAAGTCACATGACCGTGCCCAATTTTACGTCTCTTGGCGGTCGATCACTTGGAAAAGAATCAAAGGAGTTTCACCTCATCCACCAGCCAGTTCTCGTCATTCGTAGAGGACCGCAGCTGAGCATGGAAGGTGATGATCTGCAAAACCTTCACCATGAGCTCCTCCTTCTCTTCGCTGTCGTTGGGGGTTTCCAGGAGCACCATCTTCAGAAGAGGAAAGACTAAGGAAAAGGCCGGGGCCGATAATGGCATGGGACCTGGCAGCAGAAGGGCGAGAAAACAAAGAAGGATGTAGACCAATCCTAAATATTTACAGGGAATCCTCGTCTTATGACATTCCCCCCCCCAATCATTTAATGACCCTGTAATCCAGTGTTTCTCAACCTTAGAAGCTTGAAGATGGGTGGACTTCAACTCCCAGAATCCCCCACCCATCTTCAAGCTTCCAAGGTTGAGAAACACTGCTGTAATCCCTTGCAGGGTGGAGTCAGGGCAACTGAATGGAGATGAGTGTTTACTGGCCGGATACTCTTCCTGTCGCCAGTACGGAGTTTTGTTCAGCAGATAAACTCTCATTGTGCCCAGAAAGAGAAATATCTGCCTCTACCTAGGATCGAACTGACAGCCTCCTCCTTCATTATGAGGCGAGAGCTCC
The DNA here is from genome assembly GCA_022577455.1 of Arizona elegans. Lineage (NCBI taxonomy): Eukaryota > Metazoa > Chordata > Lepidosauria > Squamata > Colubridae > Arizona > Arizona elegans. Next base: position 3,728,148 of record JAKOOJ010000044.1, read on the forward strand.
ACCTATAACCCAATGCACCACTCCGCGGGTTACGACCACAATGGCGCTTAACATTTCTGTGGCTAAGCGAGACGGTGGTTAATTACGACCTTTCTCGCCCCAAATGGTTAAGTGAATCCCTGCGGTTCTTAAATTAGTCACACGGCTGTTGAGTGAATCCGATTTCCCCGTGGAGTTTGCTGGTCGCAAAAAGTCGCAAAAAAGAAGATCACACGATCCCGGGGACACCGCAACCGTCATAAATAGGGGCCAGTTGCCAAGTTTGATCGTGTGACCGTGGGGATGCTGCAACGGTGGTGCGAACGACGGTCGTTAAGTCACTTTGTTCAGCGGCGTTGTCAGTTTTGAACGGTCGCTAAACGGAAGGTTGTTAAGCCGAGGAGTTCCGGCACAAGAATGGTTACACGTTGAGAAGGTCATCAAAAGGGCCTCACCCTCCTCTCCCTTGGTTATCCGGGTTGGCACGGTGTGGGCGTGCAGCAAACCGATCACTCGGTTCACAGCCGTGGGCAAATCTTCCTGGCACCAGGATTCATCCAAATCGCATTCGGGTTTCATCATTCGCAAAGTCACGTGACTCGCTACGGTCCCTGGAAGACGAAAGGAAAGGACACTGTTAGGAAATGATTTTAACTAATTCGTTGGGTTGGCAATACATAAACCATCAATATAGCTTTAAGACTACTGTATTGCTGTGTCATCCTGTGTCCTGATTGGTTAGCTCTGTAGCCAATGATCTTAAGAGGGAGCTAGAAACATGGTTTGTTTCTCTTTACTACTCTCTGACTCTTTGACTCTCTTTTGAATGCTCTTTGAAGCTATTTTGCTATTTGCTACTGTTTGCAACTGTTTATGTGTATGACTACAACAACTGGTAAGAAGACTTTGTATAATGGAATATCCCCGGACTATTTTTTACGATCTACTACTTTATCTGGGTATGACCTGGACTGTTTATTGGACTGTACCTTATAACTATTTTCTGAAAGTAAACACAACTCAGTGTATCTGTGTGTTGAAACACACATTGAAACCGTGGCGGAATCTCACCGAAGAACGCCATTTGCTGACTGCAGAATAACAGAGTTGGATGGGACTTTGGAGGTCTTCTAGTCCAGGGGTCCCCAACCCACCCTCAACCCCGGTTTGTGGACTGGCAGCCGTCCAGAAACCAGTCTGTGCAAACAAGCGAAAAGCAAGTAAGACACAAAACCACGTCCCTCCCAGTCCACGGCAAAACTTCTCTCCACCGAACCGGTTCCTGGTGCCCAAAGGTTTGCACTGCACATTGCCACACTGGTCAAAAGGGCCCAGCAGAGATTATACTACCTGGGACTTCTCAGGAGACAACAACTGAATGGAAAACCGCTGGGGACCTTCTACCGCTGCACCATAGAGAGTATTTTAACTTAACTGCACCTGTGTCTGGTTTGCCAATGGCACAGTGGCAGATAGGACGGCGCTCCAGAGGGTCAACGTTACTGTCCAGAGGATCATGGGTTGCCCTCTCCCCTCCTTGGAAGAGCTTTATAGCTCCCGCTGCCTTAAGAAAGTTCAAAACTTTCTTAAAGATCCATCTCATCCTGGGCACCCTTTTTTTTTTTTTTTTTGAACTATTACCATCTGGCAGCCGGTACAGGACAATAAAAACGAGGACAAATGGGCTGAAAAACATCTTCTATCCCAGGGCAGTAACCATATTGAATTCTACTGTATAGGGCAATATTAATGCAATATCAGGGGTTTTTCAGCTATAATGTACACTGAATTCGGCATTAAACGAGGTTTAATGACAATTAAAGTAAACTATAACTACACTCTTCTGCAGGAATCTGAACTACTAACGCAGTGGTCCCCAACCTTTCCAGCTTGAGGTGGAGCGCGTGTGAGTGACAGGCGTACACGCATGTGCACAGATCCACTGGCGAGCAGAGGCCCGGTTTCAAATCAGCCGTGACCCGATAGTGGGCCCTGGGGTTGGGGTACAGAAAGCCTTAGCTTGCGATCAAACTCTGGTCGTTCGAACGGCCTTGCTTCCTGATTTATTGAGCCGAATAGAGAGTTTGAAAAAAAAGACTCACCAAAAGTCTTTAAGTGATCGGGCATCACACACGACACCAGAGAAAGGAAGGGGGCCTTAATCCTCGGAGCTGCCAGCGGGGATTTGAACAGAGGTAGGAAGCAGCCAACAAGGGCAGGGATGTATTGGGAGAGGCTGGGAGGGTTCCTCTTGAGGACAGCATCAAAAAGGCCCAGAGTGGATTCCAATTCAGTGTCCAGCTGCAAAAGAACAACAGCACAAGAATTCCAGTTGTGCCTTTTGAAAAAATAAAGTACCTTTGAGACAACTATGAGCTGGAGGACTGACATCCACAGACATCCAATAAGACTGCAATCTGTCCTCAGATCTTTCCTTCTTCCACTCCTTCCTGCTTTTCTTAAGTGTTCCATAAAAAACAAAAGAAAAAGAAAAGAAAAAGACTCTGAATTACCTCTTTCAATTGCTTTCTCATCTGAGATTCCTTCTCCAGCTGGGCAGTCAACATCTCCTTTTGTTTACTCGTCAGCTGAATCTGTTCCTTGATTCCTTTCTTCTTCTTGATCTCCTGCAATGGATGGCCATTTAGTTCGTCAACAGGGAGGGAAGATCTTGTCGACAAGAAAACAGAATACCCAAGTTCAAAGGGACCTCGGAGGTCGTCTAGTCCAACCCTGCTTAGGCCAGGAAGCCCTACACCAGGGAGGGCGAACCTTTTTTTTTTTTTTTTTTAAATTTGATTTATATGCCGCCCTTCTCCGGAGACTCAGGGCGGCTTACAATGCGTTAAGCAATAGCCTTCATTCTTTTGTATATTTTATACAAAGTCAGCTTATTGCCCCCACAAACTGGATCCTCATTTCACCTACCTTAGAAAGGATGGAAGGCTGAGTCAACCTTGAGCCTTGGAGAGATTTGAACTTGCAGTAATTGCAGGCAGCTGTTCTTAATAACAGGGTGCTTTAGACCACTGTACTACCAAGGCTCCTTAAGCAATAGCCTTCATCCTTTTGTATATTTTATACAAAGTCAGCTTATTGCCTCCACAAACTGGGTCCTCATTTCACCTACCTTAGAAAGGATGGAAGGCTGAGTCAACCTTGAGCCTGGCGAGATTTGAACTTGCAGTAATTGCAGGCAGCTGGTCTTAATAACAGGGTGCTTTAGACCACTGATTTCCGGTCTCCAGCGTGCACGAAGACTAGCTGGCTGGTGCACATGTGCATGCCGGAAACCAGAAGAGCAGCTGGCGATGGCACGCGTGCCCACAGAGAGGGTTCTACGAGCCACCTCTGGCATGCATGCCATACGTTTGCCATCACGGCCCTACATCATTTCTTCTTAAAAGCCTCCAGTGTTGGAGCATTCACAACTTCTGGTGGCAAGTTGTTCCACTGATTAATCATTCTCACTGTCAGGAAATTTCTCCTTAGTTCTAAGTTGCTTCTCTCCTTGATTAGTTTCCACCCGTTGCTTCTTGTCCTGCCCTCAGGTGCTTTGGAGAATAGCTTGACTCCCTCTTCTTTGGGGCAGCCCCTGAGATATCGGAAGACTGCTATCATGTCTCCCCTAGTCCTTCTTTTCATCAAACTAGCCATGCCCAATTCCTGCAACCATTCTTTATATAGAATAACAGAGTTGGAAGGGACCTTGGAGGTCTTCTAGTCCAACCCCCTGCTTAGGCAGGAAACCCTACACTACTTCAGACAAATGGTTATCTAATCTCTTCTTAAAAACTTCCAGTGTTGGAGCATTCGCAACTTCTGGAGGCAAGGAGTTCCACTGATTAATTGTTCTCACTGTCAGGAAGGTTCTCCTTAGTTCTAAGTTGCTTCTCTCCTTGATCAGTTTCCACCTGTTGCTTCTTGTCCTGCCTTCAGGTGCTTTGGAGAATAGCTTGACTCCCTTTTCTTTGGGGCAGCCCCTGAGATATCGGAAGACTGCTATCATGTCTCCCTTAGTCCTTCTTTTCATTAAACTAGACATCCCCAGTTCCTGCCACCGTTCTTCGTATGTTTTTGAATCCAGATCAATCCCAGACCAGCGTGTCACTCACACACACATCACTTTTCTCCCCGTCGGCTGACCAGACCATACCTCTTTGAGTTCCAGTTCGATGATCTGCTCCTTAAAAGAGTAGGCCTTGTTCTCTCTCTTCATGTTGGCCTTTTTCAGGCTATCCTGCTGGGCACTGAAAAGAGAGGAGACATTGACCTTTCAAATGCATGGCTCAACCACACAGCCAAGGCCATAAGAATGTCCTTAAGTGCCACCCCAACTCAGGGGTGGAACTGTGAACAGTAACAGAGTTGGAAGGGATGACCTTGGTCCAACCACCCTCCCCCCGCTCACGCAGGAGACCTGTACTAGGGATTCGAACCGCCGAACTGCTGACCTTTCCAATCGACGAGCTCAGCGTCTTAGCCGCTGAGCCTCCTACTAAGCCACTAAACCAGATAGAAAAATAAAATAGGGACCCTCTGGAGCTGTCGGTATGTAATGGACTGTCAGGCTTGTCCCAACTAGGTCCCTAGGAAAGAAAAACCCTTGACTCCCTTTGGTTGAAGTGATAGGTATTTTTACTAAGGATTGGTTGTTGCAGCAAAAGCGGTCAGCAACCTGCGGCTCTGGAGCCGCATGTGGCTCTTTCATTCCTCTGCTGCGGCTCCCTGTCGCCGGTCGGCTCCACAATTGATAGGGCTTTCGGTTAGGACCGGTAGAGGAAAAAGGACGCTGCGCTAGGAGGAGATTCTATGGTGGGGGAACCAGACTTCTGGTCGGCTCCAGAATTGAATGGGGGGCTTCTGGTTAGGACAGGGGTTGGCAACCCCTTGAGGCCCCTCCTCAAGAAGCCTTCTCTGGACCCGGCCGTTTTGGCAAACTATCGTCCGGTCTCCAACCTTCGCTTTGTTGCAAAGGTTGTGGAGAGTGTGGTTGCGCGACAGCTCCCACAATTCCTGGATGAAACCGTCTATCTAGATCCGTGCCAGTCCGGCTTCAGGCCTGGGTACAGCACGGAGACGGCATTGGTCGCATTGGTGGATGATCTCTGGAGGGCTCAGGACAGGGGTTGCTCCTCTGTTCTGGTCCTATTAGACCTCTCAGCGGCTTTTGATACCATCGACCATGGTATCATGCTGCGCCGGCTGGAGGGATTGGGGGTGGGAGGCACCGTGCTGCGGTGGTTCTCCTCCTATCTCTCTGACAGGTCGCAGTCTGTGTTGGCAGGGGGGCAGAGGTCGACCTCGAGGCGCCTTGCTTGCGGGGTGCCGCAAGGGTCGGTCCTCTCGCCGCTCCTGTTCAACATTTATGTGAAGCCGCTGGGTGAGATCATCCGTGGTTTTGGGGTGCGATGCCATCTGTACGCTGATGACGCTCAGCTGTACATTTCCACCCCAGACCACCCCAATGATGCCCTCGAAGTGATGTCCCAGTGCCTGGAGGCCGTGCGGGTCTGGATGGGGAGGAACAGGCTTCGGCTCAACCCTTCCAAGACCAAGTGGCTGTGGATGCCGGCGTCCCGGTATAGCCAGCTGGTGCCATCGCTGGCTATTGGGGGCGAGTCACTGACCCCCACAGAGGGGGCTCGCAACTTGGGCGTCCTCCTGGACACACGGCTGTCTTTAGAAGAGCATATGACGGCCGTGGCCAGGGGGGCTTTTTATCAGGTTCGCCTGATACGCCAGTTGCACCCCTTTCTGGATCGGGACTCCTTGTGCACAGTCACTCATGCCTTGGTTACGTCACGCCTGGACTACTGTAACGCTCTCTACATGGGGCTCCCCCTGAGGAGCACCCGGAGGCTCCAGCTGGTGCAGAATGCGGCTGCGCGGGTGATTATGGGAGTGACGTGGCGCTCCCACGTAACACCTCTCCTGCACGAGCTGCATTGGCTCCCGGTGGTCTTCCGGGTGCACTTTAAGGTGTTGGTTCTCATCTTTAAAGTGCTCCATGGCTTAGGGCCAGGGTATTTGCGAGACCGCCTGCTGCTACCGATAACCTCCCACCGGCCAATACACTCTCACAGAGAGGGCCTCCTCGGGGTGCCGTCGGTCAGGCAATGTCGGCTGGCGGCCCCCAGGGGGCGAGCCTTCTCTGTGGGGGCACCCGCCCTCTGGAATGAGCTGCCTCCCGGAATACAATTGATCCCGGACCTCCGGACCTTCCGTAAAGCCCTGAAGACGTTTTTATTTCATCAAGCCGGCCTAGCCTAAATGGTTTTTAACTGGGATTTTAAATTTTATGGATTTGGGGTTTTAAATTGGGTAGCCAATGATTTAATTCTTTTAATTATCTTAACTTTTGTATTTGTATGTTTTTTAATTTTGGCTGTTCACCGCCCTGAGTCCCTCTGGGAGAAGGGCGGTATACAAATTAAATTAATAATAATAATAATAATAACCTTAAACCCTCAAACAGCCACAAAGATCCTAACCGGAAACCCCCCAGTTCAATTCTGGAGCTGACCGGAAGTCCAGTTTCCCCACTATAGTCTCCTCCTAGCGCAGCGTCCTTTTTCCTCTACCTGTCCTAACCAAAAGCCCTATCAATTGTGGAGCCGACCAGAAATCCTGCCCCTTGCCATAGAGTCTCCTCCTAGCACGCCGTGCTTTTCCTCCCCAACCGGAAGCTCCTCTCAAAATTGTCGCACCGGAGAGTGACAGGGAGCCGCAGCAAAGGGATGAAAGAGCCACAGGCGGCTCCAGAGCTGTGAGTTGCTTACCCCTGGGTTAGGACCTTTGTGGCCCTTTGAGTGTTTAAGGTTGCCTTTAAGGACCCCTGCACTAAACCATGCTAGCTGAGCAATTGGGGGAGTTGAAATTTACAAAGTCTTAAGGTTGCCAAGTTTGGAGAGCCTTGAGTTATGTGACGGATTTAGGAATTCTAAAAGGGTGGGCGGGGGGGGGGGGGAGAAGATCTGGCCTCTGTTGCTTCCTTCCCTGAAAGGAGCTCAAATTCTTTTCACCGCTCCCCCGGTGACATATACCGATTCTTCCCAGCCGAGTTCCTTTATAGTTTCGCTCCTGTAGACAGAATCTTGCCAGACTGAAGGCTCTACACTCTCCATCTACAATATACTCTGGGAACTCTTGAGGAGGAGCTGTCTTCACTCTCTTTCTTTCACACTGGATGGCGATTCCACCACATATCAACCTGCCCAGATTTCCTACTGACTGACCTGTGCAAGATAGACTTGTCATAGAGTTCCCCTTCCGGCATCTTCATGATCGCGAATTCTTCTTGGGTCACGAGACACAGGGCTGGGTTTTCCAGGGAGGCGGAAATGGTGCTGATCAGCTGAGGGAGGACTTTGGCAGGTAGAAGGACAGAGATCAAGCCAACTGCATTCAGAGAGGACTGCAAGAAGGAAAAGAGAGAAGAACGTTGGGTCTTGGGTTTCCTCTCACGAAGAATTAAACTCGCAACATTCAACATCGATGCTCTGCGACATTTTTTCTGGATTTACTAATTGCAGGAGAGCGGCTGCAACTGTCATCACACTGAGTCTGGTGTTCCAGACACAGAAGTGTGATCATTGTTGGAAGCCAAGAATGATTTGGAGCTATTCTTCCAAGCCGAGTTCTTTATTGTTTCACTCCTGTAGACAGAATCTTGCCAGATTGGAGACTGCAGATACCCTCTGCATCTACAATATACTCTGGGAACTCTTAAGGAGGAGCTGTCTTCGCCCTCCTTCTCTCTCACATAACATCTGAGCTAAGTTGCCTCTTCTTCTTCTGGAATGGAATGGAATTCTTCAGCCACCATGTGTGGACTTCAACTCCCAGGATTCCTCAGTCACCATGGGTCAGGTCCCAAACCAAGAATGACGCATAGTGATTCTTCCAAACTGAGTTTTTTATTGTTTCACTCCTGCAGACAGAATCTTGCCAGACTAAAGGCTCTATTTTTTGCATCTATGATATCCTCTTAAGGAGGAACTGTCTTCACTTCCTTTCTTTCATCTGATATCAGGGCTGAGTTGCCTCTTCCTCCTCTGGAATACACACACACACACACACACACACACACACACACACACACACACACACACCCTCCTGGGGATCCACTTCCTCAATCCATTCCATCCCATTCCCCCTGGTCAAATTCAGTCACCTGATTCATTGGGCTCTGAGTGACGACGATGCGGTCGAAGATTTTTTCCAGATGTTTGGTGATGAAGTCAATAGGGTCCAGCTTCATCTTGATCAGGAGGGCAGGCCAAAGGCCAGGCTGTCCTGCCACTAAAAAGGGAGAAACTGTCAGTGTGTATGAAAGTTCATGACTGGGAAGACATGGTGACAAGGTCAGCCAATGAATAGGCATAGCAACTAAATCAGCCAATGAGGGCTGTTTGGAAGCTGAAACAGTTGGGAGTCTGGGCGTGGCTTGGCTGTGCTTAGCTCTGAGTGCTGTGCTGAGAATTGAAACTGAAACTAGTCTGCAACTCTGAACTAAAACTGTTCTCTGCCTGTGTTTTGCCTGTAACTACTACCACGTTGGAAGAATCTGCTGTTGGTATTGTATGTGTTATTATGTATATAAAGAGAAGTTAACGAATCCTGCTGAATCAGTTATCTGGGTGTGATTTCTGGGTGTGATTTCTGCAACAAACTCTGACAGAAACCGAAGCCAGGAGCGTCCCCAAAGCCCACCCAATGCCCTTCTTTCGCATGCCCGGGTGCGAACTCTCCCTCTTTTGCTCACCCAAAGAAGGATGACTGCTCACAAGCAGCATTTCCAAGACCAGTTTTTCTTTCTCCTCCGGTTCTCCTTCCATCCCTGGCCCACAGGCGATGACGCACAAGGCTTCCTGGAGTATACGCGGAGGGGTGTATGTTTTGCCCTGTTCCGACAACTCTCCAGATTCGGTTACCAAGGCCTCAGGTGGGAGCACCTAACAATGAAGCACCGGATTGTAATTTGGGGTCCAAACAATTTGGAGAGCGTTTCATACAGGAGAATGACAGCGTAAAAAAAACAAAAACTATCTATTGGGTCACAAGTTAAAAAGTGATATGAGCACACCCAGGGGTGGGCTTCAAAAATTTTAGCAAGGGGTTCTCTGCCCGGTTGCTGGGTGGGCGTGGCCATGGTGGGCGGAGCCCTCCCCGGGCTCCCGAGGCTTTCCTTGAGCCTCTAGGAAGGTGAAAACTGCCTCCGCAGGCTCCGGAGGCCCTCTGGAGCCCGTTTCTGGCCTTCCCAAACTTCCAGTAGGCCCATTTTTCACCCTCCTGAGCCTCCACGTGTGCCCTGCATCCAAAACGGGCCATGTGGGTACTCCTGGGAGGGGCGGGGCCAGCCAGGAGTGGGATTTGGGGGTTCTCCGAACTGCACAGAATCTTAGCTAGAGGTTTCCCCGAACCCCTGCATACCCCCAGCAGCTCTCCCCAGAGCACACCCCTGTGTAGTTTTCTTGGCTACAGGGCAAAAGGTTTGTCATCATTAAGCAGCTCTGAAGTCAGCTACGAAGCCAGTTTTTTTTTTTTTTACCTTGTGTGAAACGAGAACCGCTTTTAGCTCTTCTAAGAGGCCGCAGGCTAACTTGAATCCTCTTGGCAAAGATAAGAGTTTTCTCACAGTCTGCTGAGCGAGCCTCCGAACGCTCCAGGACCGGCTGAGGAGGACAGCAGTCAAGGCTCTGTAATACTGCCTAGAAGTGAGAAGACAGCCAGTTCAAAATAGGAAGGGGACAAAACGGGAAGTGAATGACAGTAGGTGACAACGGAAGAGCCCAGAAACTATGATTATTTGGGCTAAGAACTTTGGCTGTACGATAGATTTGGACGGGTGGCAGAAATTGTGGGATAGAAATCGTAAACTCACAATGTCAACAGCGTATAAACAAAACCTCTGTAAAATGTTTTATAGATGGCATTACTCACCCGCAAGATTAGTGAATATGCATAAAAATAAATCTGTGAAATATTGGAAAGGCAACCAAATGCCAGGCTCATATTATCATATGTGGTGGACATGTCCCAAAGCAAAAAAAAAAATAATAATACTGGAAGAAAATACACATGTGGCTGGGGATCATGACAAAACAACATATAGATCTGAAACCTAAAACACTGAAACTTGGGCATGCTTCCAGGAAAGCTATAATAACGGTAACACATATTTAATTTTACAGATTCTAAGAGCAGCCAGGATTGTATCTGCACAATACTGGTAAAATCCAGAAACCCCTACAGATGATATTGTAATCAAAAAAATTCTGGAATGTGCAGAAATGGATAGGTTAACCCTAAAAATCAAAGGAAAAGAAGACTCGGAATATTTTATAAAATGGGAACTGTTCTACAAATGGTTAAGTGACAGATACTGAGGTTAGAGGAGTGGATTTATGTGAAATATGGACTACATGAGAAAGAAAAATTGATGAGTAAATATTTTGATGGTTATGTAATCGATACTATAATGGAAGATACTATACTTTTCAATAATGACTGATATGATCGCATACATATTTATATATATATGATTATAATCGGGGTGGGCTCTAAATTTTTTTACTATCTGTTCTGTGGGCGTGGCTTATTTTGTGGGTGTGGCTTGGAGGTCATGTGACTAGGTGGGCATGGCTAGCTGGTCAGAGTCATTTCTGGAAGGTCCTCGCACTTACGACCAGTCCTCGCACTTATGACCCGACTCATTTGTTTGCTTTTAACACTGATCAGCTGTAGGACGGCCCTTTGAAGCCCCGCGGCAAGAGTTTAAACAGTTTTTTTTCCCTCTAGTCATCAGCTGGGACTCAGGAGGCAGCAATAGATTGGGGGTGGGACCAAATAAAAGGTAAGAATAACGTGGGTGGGTGGGTGGGTGGGAGTGGGGAGAACTGGTTCGGTGACGTCATATCGTCACCGCTACCGGCTTGGCCGAACCGGACCGAACCGGGAGGAACCCACCACTGATTATAATGTTTATGTTTATATGTTAGTACTTTGGACACCTAGAAAACACACTGTTCAACATAGAAATGGAATATGTGATATAAAACAATAAAAAATATTTAACAAAAGAAGAGCCCTAGTGGCTCAGTGGTTAAAGCGCAGGATGGCAGGCAAACTCTGCCCGCAGCCTGGAGTTTGATCCTAACAGGGATCAAGGTTGACTCAGCCTTCCATCCTTTCCAAGGTCAACCTTGAGCCGGTGAGAATCGAACTGCCAGCAGCCGGCAGTCAGCAGAAGTAGCCTGCAATACCTCATTTTAACCACTGCATCACCACAGCTCTTAGATACATCCAAACTGTGTGAGTATAAGTAACAAAAGCACGCTAAGGTACACTTACTGGATTTTAGCTCCAGGTAGCCGAGATTCGTGGTCTAAGAGAAGGCGTTCGGTCAGCTGCAGAACTGTACACATCACTGTAGGGAAGGGAAAATAGGCTTTCAGTGTATGGAAATCAGTTGGCATCCGTCCAAACTTTGAATGCTTGCTAAGTGACTGGTCCGAAATTGAAGGCTATCTGTGGATGCCTTCTATATCGGGGTCGCCAACTCTCGGGCTGGGACCGGGGAATTCTGGGAGTTGAAGTCCACGCATCCCAAAGTTGCCGAAGTTAAGAAGCACTGATGTAGAATATGCAGCACAATTGATAAGAATTGATGGCCAGAATTGATGGATTGGAATTCGGCGCAGTTGGGATCTAAAGGATTGCAGATCTCCAGGGGTTTAATAAGGAAAAGAACTAACCAAGGAAGAGCAACACATCCGGCCTTTGGTGTCCCTAACAGTTCGGTGGTGCCAATAAAACCGTTTTGCCGAATGCCAGAATTTGGTAAAGGTGCAATTTATCAGAGGTAACAAACTGGTTTTGTTTTTGCCGGAAAGAGGGCTGAGAAAATATCTACGGACCCCTCACATCCTGGGCATAAACTATTTCAATTTCTCCCCTCACTGCTCCAGGGCACTGCATGCCAAGACAACAAGACACAAAGATAGTTTTTCTTCCCTGTGGCATCTCTGCTGAGTTCCCTCAGCATTGTCTTATAAAGATATTGTGTAATAGGCTGTTTTGCTATTATCCTTCACATCTTTCTCATTTCCTCATTTTCCTCATCTTTCCTACTACCTTCCCCTATTAGTTTCTTATGATTTATCCCTTGTCATTTATATCTTATGATTTATGACTGCTGTTGTGGCCCGCCAGCGGCCAGCAGAGCTGGCAGCAGATTCGGACAGTGAGGAGGTTTGGGAGGAACATGGGCCAGTCCTGGAGTCTGGGGAAGGCTCTGATGAGGGCTCTGCGTCGGAGGCAGAGAGGGGGCCAGGGCCGTCTGGCAGTTATCAGCTACCTTCGGAGTCGGACATCAGTGAGGCAGACGAACAGCTGGAGCCTGTTCCCAGTGTGTGCCTGCGCAGAGTTGCCAGACGAAGGGAACAGCTAAAGAACAAGGGTCGACTCAGGAGTAAGGCCACAGGTGGACGATGAATGGCCTCTCCCAGAGGGAATAAAAGAGGAGCGAAAGGGGAGTGGAGTTTGCAGGAGAAAATTAGTTCACTTAACTGGTTCGTGACTCTCCGAGACTCCTTGCCAAGTTTTGAACATATCGGCTTGGCAGCTCTCCAAACCGGATAAGGTCTGTGACTGTCAATTCTCCCTTGAAAGACTTTGCTGAAGGTGACTGAGAGGAATTCACTGTTTGTTTAATAAAAGGGATTTTGTCGGGACCAGGATTCTGCTTCGTGCTTTTCGGGGAAGCCTAGGTCAGAACAACTGTACCTGATGATTTATGCTCTATGACTTACCAATATGTTGTTTGTAGATATACTGAGAGAATATTCCTATTCCTATTCCTATTCCATTCTACTCTACTCCTACTCCTATTCCTTCTTACCTTCCTCTGAAGCAGACTGCAGGAACTTCTCGGAAGTGAAGATCTGTTTTTTCTCATCCAAAATAAGCTGCCATAAGGTGTTCAGTTTGTTTTCTGAAAAGTGCAGGATAAAAAAAAAAAAAGGAAATTACAACTGAGCCGATAGTTCAACCCTGTACTTAACGGCTATCACACCTTCTGTAGGGCAACCTGAGCCAATCCGTTTATTTATTTCATTTGTATCCCACCCTTTATTATTTTTATAAAAATAAAAATATGGATAGCCTTAAACAGATTTCAAATCCTCCAGGAAAGACGAATCTGGTTAGCATTAACTGCCATTGGTCGCCAGAAACAAGTTTTAATAATCGGTCAATATTACGGGGAGAGATAAAATGTCAAAAGAGGAGGAATTATGTATCACAATTCTGCGTCAGGATGGAGGCCAGGATATGAGGTGAGTTTATCCTGGAAGGTTTACAAGATTATGCCTCAATTGTGTTATATTCATTCATTCATTCATTCATTCATTCATTCTCTCTCTCTCTCTCTCCCTCTCTCCCTCCCCCCCTCTCTCTCATTATTGGTTTGTTATTGTTGAGACAGTTGTGATTTGCTTTATGGCTGCCTGGAGTTGCATTTTTGTGAGTTGGGTGGTACTACAAATTTTGAAAAAATATCCAAAGATTACAGGATATGGCACAGAAGACGGGAGAGAGTGGGGCCAATTACACAATTAAGTCCTACAGATGGTGCCTAATAATTCATTAGCCTAAAGGAAATGGAACTCGGGGTCAGCACTTCAAGTTGCATTTACTCTAGTGCTGACATAAGAAGGAGAAGCGGAGGCGTCTGGAAAGGGACGTTTGACTATTCACCTATTTATTTTCCCTGGAGGTAATATCCCCTAGGAGATGGGATGGGAGGGGGGAAATTCCTTTGAGCTGGAGCAGTAGAGAAGGGGAGAGTGACTTGGAAGATGGCCAACGAGTGCAGGGGAGTGGGGAACGGAAAGGGAGGGTTTTGGGTCTGGAAGGCAGTGTTGGCTTCGATGGAGTCGGATTTAGAATGTCGTGCTCAATAAATGGGAGTTTTTATCAAAGACTTTTGTTTGAAATGCAATTTATTTGAGACGATCTCGAAACCTGACACTCGGCTGAAAACAGCTGAAAGCAGCTTCCGTTTCACTGCAAGGGGGATCTTACCTATTTGCGCATCGGCTACCGAAAGTCTGCAGATTAGCAAAGCTGCAGCAACGCCTTCAGTTACCAGGGGAATCTGAGTGCTCTGAGCTCCTGCTTTCTCCACGGTCTGGATTAGTAAGGGCAGCATCTCTGCCCCTTGTAGGAGGACATTGCCTACAGAAGCAGAAGATTAAAAAAAAATACATATATTCTAGTTGGTGAGTTTTCCACTGTTCAGGAAAAAAACCCTGATCTCATCAGTAAAATAAGACCCAACTGGAAAATAAGACCCAACTGGAAAATTTTATTTTATTTTTTATTTTATTTAAATTTGTATACCGCCCTTCTCCTGGTGGACTCAGGGCGGTGCACAGCCAAGTAAAAATAAGACCCAACTGGAAAATAAGCCCTAGCATGATTTCCTCAGGATGCTTGTAATATAAGCCCTACCCCAAAAATAAACCCCAGTACCATATTTCCCCGAAAATAAAACCCAACTGGAAAGTAAGACCTAACTGGAAAATAAGCCCTAGCATGATTTCCTCGGGATGCTTGTAATATAAGCCTTGCCTCGAAAATAAGCCCCAGTTAAAGATGGACAGCCAGGGTGCATTTAGTACCGTATTTCCCCAAAAATAAGACCTAACTGGAAAATAAGACCTAACTGGAAAATAAGCCCAAATGCGACCTTCCGACGAGCAAAGTCAAGGGGGGAAGCCAGATTCACTTAACAACCATGTGGCTAACTTAGGGATTCATTTAACTGTCTTGCTTAGCAATGCAAATTTTGGGCTCAACTGTCGTAAATTGAGGACCACCAGATTGACATCGGCGTTGCTAGCTTAATAACTGCAGCGATTCGCTTAACAACTGTGGCCAGAAAGGCCGTAAAATGGGGCAAAACTGACCTCACAACTGTCTTGCTGGGCAAAGTAAATTTGGGGCTCGATTGTGGTCCTAAGGGGAGGACTACCTCCCAAAAACTTTTGGAATAGTCATGAAGATGACTTCCATGATGCTGACCAATGGCCCGTTTAGACCACCATCCAGGGGTGGGCTTCAAAAATTTTTAGCAAGGGGTTCTCTGCCCGGTTGCTGGGTGGACGTGGCCATGGTGGGTGTGGCCCAGTCGGCCTCCTGCACCACGGCAGGGGTGGGACACGTTTTTGCCCTCCCTGGGCTCCGGAGGATTTCTTCGAGCCTCCGGGAGGGCAAAAGCAGCCTCCCCAGGCTCCGGAGGCCCTCTGGAAGCCGGAAACGGTAAAACTCAAGCTTCCGGTAGGCTTGTTTTTAACCCTCCCCGAGCCTCTGTGCTTGCCCTGTACTTACCTGTATCCAAAACGGGCCGTGTGTGGGGGACTCCTGGGAGGGGTGGGGTGGGCGGGGCCAGCCGGGAGTGAGATATAGGGGTTCTCTGAGCTGCACAGAATCTTAGCTAAAGGTTCTCCCGAACTCCTGCAAACCCCCAGCAGCCCACCCCTGCTACTATCCTACTCTCCATCTCGGCCAAGGAGATGCCTCCAAAAAGACCCTGGTCCCACCGTCTCTTTCTTACCTTTGAAGGAAGCCAGCATACACTGGAGATAGGCGTGCCTGACAGCAGAAGTGCAGGCCTTAAGGCTGAATGCTTTCTTGAACCATTCCACTAGCGTTTTGGGGACTTCCGTGACGAATCGGCCGCACCAGAGAGCAAGGATGGAAATGGCGTGCACCAGAGTGCCTTCGTGGACTGCGGAAAGAGAAAGCACTCTTTAGAAAGAGAAAAAAAAATGTGATATCGTATAACTATAGCCTGGGAAGGAGTGCCATGAATCAGGTGTAGGCCAAACTCACTGCAATGCGTAGGAAAACCAATTGTATTTTATTTTGTTTATATCCCACCTTTTTTTTTTTACTATTTTTTACAAATAACGCAAGGCAGCAAGCGCATGCAACGTATCCTTCTCTTCCTGTTTTCCATATAACAACAACCCTGTGAGGTAAATTGGGCTGAGAGAGTGTGTGACTGGCCCAAAGTCATCCAGCTGGTTTTCATGCCTAAAGAGGGACTAGAATGCACAGGCTGTTTTCTAACCCAGGTGCCTTAACCACTCGTCCCAAACTAGCTGCGCCTTACTCCTGTTATTTCTCTCCTAACTTCTGTGGAAATGGAAAGGAGTTCCCATTTTTATATATAGTTTGTATTAAAGTTTATTTTTAAAGAGGGAGGGAGGGAGGAAGGAAGGAGAAAGAGGGAGGGAGGGAGGATGGATGGATGGATGGAAGGAAGGAAGGAAGGAAGGAAGGAAGGAAGGAAGGAGGAGGGATGGATGGAGGGAGAGAGGGAGGGAGGAAGGAGAAAGAGGGAGGGAGGAAGGATGGATGGATGGATGGAAGGAAGGAGAAAGAGGGAGGGAGGGAGGGAGGGAGGGAGGAAGGAGAAAGAGGAGGGAGGGAGGCAGAGAGGAAGGAGAAAGAGGGAGGGAAGATGGATGGATGGATGGAAGGATGGATGGAAGGAAGGAAGGAGAAAGAGGGAGGGAGGATGGATGGAAGGAAGTAAGGAAGGAGAAAGAGAAAGGAAGGAAGGAAGGAAGGGAAGGAGGGAGGGAGGGAGGGAGGGGGGGAAGGAAGGAAGGAAGGAAGGAAGGAAGGAAGGAAGGAAGGAGAAAGAGAAGGAGATCGACAACAGTAAGTACAGCAGCCCAGATTCAGTTTAAAGCAACTAAGGAAGATGATCTCCAAAAGGGCTAAAGCATTTTTTAAGCCAAGTAACAGCCAGATAACATGGGGAAGCAACCCAGGCAGAAGCCTCCCTAATTAACTGAATTATAAGGAGAAGAAAGTACAGCACAATCAGATTTACAAAATTCTGTTAATCTCAGACAAAGGTAGCTTTCGCCTTCCCGTAGAGTGAATTTCCAGGTGTGGTATATCTGGGGGCGCTGACAAAAGAGTCTTAGCCAAAAGCTTCCTAGATTTGATTCCGGTAAAAGCTCGGCTTGCTAGAAATTCCACAGCCAGAATAGCTTTTTGGGGGTGGTCTTAGAAAGAATTGCCAAAATGTTCTTACCTTCCTGCTGAAGGAAAGGGATGAAGAGCTCGACCATGGTGCCACTGAGAACCTGATTGGATGCCCCCGAGACTGCATGATGGCTGCAACTACCAATCCCTAAAAGGAACGAGAGGCCACGCCTCAAATTCAATTTTCCTTCCCTCATGAAAACAAAGGCGACGGCAACAATCTGGCAGCCGCCCAATGACAAACGCTCAATTTCAAAACGGATCCGGAGATTGGCCTCCGGAAACCCTGCCCCGCGCGTCCCGTTTTTGCCAAAAACAGGCCCGTTATTCACAAAACCAGGATGTGCAGAGCATTTGGGAGGCCTGCAGAGTGTTCCTGGGGGCTGGGGAGGGCAAAAACCAGACGCATGGGGGATTTGGGAGTCCGGGCCTGTTTTTGGCCTCCCAAACCCCCCACGTCACGTTTTTGCCCTCCCCAGGCCCCAGGAGCACTCTGCAGGCCTCCCAAATCCTCTGTGCATTCCGTTTTTGCAAAATTGGGCCCGTTTTTGTGAAAAACAGGCCTATCTTTGGCCTCCCAAACCCAGCACGTTTTTGCCCTCCCCAGGCCCCAGGAGCACTCTGCAGGCTTCCCAAACCCTCTGCGCATCCCATTTTTGCAAAAATGGGCCTATTTTCATGAAAAACAGGCCCGTTTTTGGCCTCTCAAACCCCCCACACGTCACGTTTTTGCCTTCCCCAGCCCCCGGAGCACTCTGCAGGCCTCCCAAATCCTCTGTGCATCCTGCTTTCTGCAAAAACGGGATGCGCAGAGGGTTTGGGAGGCTTGCAGAGTGCTCCTGGAAGCCGGGGAGGGCAAAAACTTTTTTTTTTCTTTTTTCCTCTTCGAAATCTTGGTGTGTCTTAATAGTCTGAAAAATACTGCAATTCTATTCTCTATGATAGTCTCTTTTAAGAATTTTACCTGAGAGGACGCTGATTTTTTGAGCCACCACCGTCAGCTTTCCTTCCGCACCTGTGAAAATTGGAGTTGTGAGGTTAAAACAAGAGTTTTAAAAAAATAATCCTAAACTAGATTCAGTCAGAATGGTGAAAGACGGTTTCGCCTGAATGATTTGTGGGTCTTTTGTTGGGATTTTAGGGGAAGGAAGGTCAAGTGCAAGAAAGCATGTAGAAGCATGTAAGCCAGGAGTGTCCCAACTTTGGCAACTTTTAAGATTTATGGACTTCAACTCCCAGAATTCCTCAGACTGCAGGGCTGTCTATAGGGGAGGAACAATAAGGAAATCTGCTTGGGAAAATCACAATGGGCCTTTGCTTGTTTCTGGAGCCTGACAAAGCCCTTTCCCCCCAAAGAAAGAATTACTGACCTCCCAAAATGGCGAAGAGGTGTTTCCCGAAGGCCTCCACAGTAGACGGGTCGCTGCACTGCAGAGCCAAATTCTTTAGGGCAACTACGGCCTTGTCCATCAGGTGAGAACTGTTGGATTTCAACTGGCCTAAAAATCAAACACAGAAGCCGTTAAAACTGTAGAGATTTCTTTGGGGGAAGAGGTGCAACAGGAGGAGGATGCCGAATGGAAAAGAACTGTGCAGCCCATAGGCCAGAGATGGTCTATAAAATCACTCCATCCTGCCTGTTATAAGGGCAGGTGAAACTTCCCAGGGAATCATTCCTCAGATGTAGTTGCTGTCCCCTGGAATCATCGTATACCCGAGTCCTATACTGGCAATCCTCCATTTACAAGCATTTTTTTATTTTATTTATTTATTTGTTTCAATTTCTATACCGCCCTTCTCCAATAGGACTCAGAACAGCCAGAGTAAAAAACAGGACATACAAAATTTAAAAACAGTTTAAAATAATTAGATATTTTGGCCATAAATTAAAACAACCCAATTTAAAATCAATTTAAAATTTAACTCAAGCCAGCCCAGCTAGTTGAAATAAATAGGTTTTCAGGGCCCGACGAAAAATCCGGAGGTCTGTTATTGTACGTATCTCTGGGGGGAGGTTGTTCCAGAGGGTGGGCGCCGCCACAGAGAAGGCTCTCCCCCTGGGGGTCGCCAGCCGACATTGTCTGGCGGAGGGCACCCTGAGGAGGCCCACTCTGTGTGAGCGTACTGGCCGGTGGGAGGCTATTGGTGGCAGAAGGCGGTCTCGTAGGTACCCCGGCCCTAAGCCATGGAGAGCTTTAAAGGTGGTCACCATTTGTTACATGACCAATGGAAAGGTTAAGTTTTCAATTTACTTGAAGCCACGAAGATGACCAGAGTTTCAAGGTAGGAAGCAAGAAATTAAAAAAGGGGAATACAGGTAATCCTCAACATACAACAGTTCATTTACTGACTGTTCAGACTGTTACAACAGCCCTGGAAAAAGCGATTTACATGATCATTTTTCACCTTCACGACCGCTGCAACATTCCCACGGTCACATGATCACGGGATCCCCTTCCGCGACCTTCCGACAAGCCAAGTCAACGGGGAAGCCAGATCCACTGAACAAATTCAGCGTTACTAATTTAATAGCAGTAATTCGTTTAACAGTGGTGGCAAGAAAGGTCGTAAAGTGAGGCACTTAACAGCTGCCTCGCTCAGCGATGGAAATTTGGAGCTCAGTTGTGGTGGTGAAGTCGAGGACTACCCGTGTTCTCTCCTATTGGAATTATAACACAGCAGCAAAGCCCACAATGATGAGAGGTTGAGGTGAAGAAGGTAGACGCCCTAGAGAGAATCTTACCTAAAAGGAACATATACGTAAACAAAAGCACTTACTCGCTAGTCCTTTCAGGATGTCCAGAGCGTACTGGCTGAGATCGAGGGTGACAGATGCCAGTAAACAAGAAATTGCTAAAGAAAAGGAAAAGAATGTTCAGTCCAAAGGCTTTCTGACTTGCCAACAACCACACTAAAACCAACACTGCATGCAAGCACGGATGGTGCACGAGAGCGAAGCAAGTGTACACGTATGCACGCTCACATTTCCGGTGCTGAGTGAACCGGCTGCTGCAGTATATAAATCCCACCTCTGATTCTGAGCTACTCCTACCAGCTATGCTTCACAAGGTGCTCCATCTGTTTCCCTCAATCACTCACTCTCAATGGCGTTCTCCGGGCTCCTCAAGAGAGATTTCTGCAAAGCTGGCAACATGAGGTCCTTGAATTCGGAATGAGACACATACCGGAGCAGAGGCGCGCAATTGTCCTGCAAGGAACCAGCACCGTTTTAATAGCAGTAGCACTTAAGACTTATATATACCGCTTCACAGTGCTTGAGGTTTACACAGTCAGCCTATTGCCTCCAGCAATCTGGGCAACCTTTGGGAGGTTCACGTTAGTGACTGCTCAGAGTTGCATCGGAACTGAAAAAAGTGACTTATGATCATTTTTCACACTTTTAGTTTAGTTTAGTTTTTTAGTTTATTTGATTTATAATTCCCATCTTTTAAATTTTTAATTTTTTTTAATTCGTGATTTTATAAATTGGGTGTTTTAATCTGTGTTTCGGCCGAAATATTTAATAATTTTAAGGGATTTTTTAATATTTGTATTATCTGTATTTTATCTTGGCTGTTCACCGCCCTGAGTCCTTCGGGAGTAGGGCAGTATAGAAATTTGATTAACAAATAAAAATAATAATAATAATAAATATATACCGCCCTACTCCCGAAGGACTCAGGGTGGTGAACAGCCACAAGATAAAAACACATAAATACAAAATTTAAAAACAGAATAAAACCAAATTAAACAATTTGGCCGAAGACAGATTTAAAACACCTCAATAAATTAAAAACGAATTAAAATTTGCGTTTTAAAAAGGAAAAAAGGGAAAAATTAGGCCAGGCCAGCCTGATGGAATAAAAAGCTCTTGAGATCTTTTTATTAGGTCTTAGCGGACTTAGGACCACTGTAGCATCCTCATGGTCACGTTATTTACATTCGGATGCTTGACAACTGGTCCCTATTTACGACGGTTGCAGTATACCAAGGTGCACGCAATTTCTGACCACTTGACAAGTAAAGTCAATGGGGAAGACAGGTTCACTTAACAACCGTGTGACTACCTTGACAGCTGCAGTGATTCACTTAACAAACGCGGCCAGAAAAGCTGTAAAATGGGAGCAAAGCTCACTGAGCAAATTTCTCACTTAGCGACACGAATTCTGGGTTCAACTGTTGTCGTAAGTGGAGGACGGCCTGCACCTCAGATGCCACAGGCAAAGCAGACTCCGGTCTACAAAAGCTTTTACTAAAATTGGTTTATGGCACCGCAAAACTACCAGGGCCAAATTAGCACCCGACTTCATGGTTTGAGGGGACTTTTGAGGAATTTCTCTCACCAAGACGTGTTTATGAGGCTTGGTCTTGCTCATCAGGAGGGTCTTCACGTAGAAAGCAAGCAGGGCAGCCTGAATAACGAAAATAGTCATGATCCTGACATGTAACAACACACATCACTTCATAGTAGGTCAGGGAATGTGGGTTCGTTATGAAAATCACAAACGTTATATAGCCTCTGTTTCAGCGGTGAAATTCAAAAATTTCCCCTACCAGTTCTGTGGGCGTGGCTTGGTAGGGGAGTCATGTGACTGGGTGAATATGGCCAACTTTTTTTTTTTTAGCATTTTTTAACTAAAAAAAGTTAAACACATTTCCGACAATCAGCTGTGCCAAGCGATCGTGGGAACCTTTTTTTAAAAAAAAAAATTTAAAGCATTTTTTTTACTACCTATTAGCCTGAACCGGTAGCATTTTTTACTACCAGTTTGGGCGAACAGGCCCGAACCGGTAGCATTTCACCCCTGCTCTGTTTATAACTTTGGGGGGGTGGGGGGGTCACATCGGTACTCGGTTCCACTCTGGCTTAAGATCCCGTTCCACTCCAGTTAGTGTGGAGTTAACCTTAACTTAACAACATATACAGAATAGCTGCAGGAATTGCGTATGTCTAGTCTAGTGAAAAGAAGGACTATGGGGGACGCGATAGCAGTCTTCCAATATTTGAGGGGCTGCCACAAAGAAGAGTTGGGGGCCCACCTACTCTCCAAAGCACCAGAAGCCCAAAAAAATAAACAATGAATGGAAACTAAACGAGTAGAGAACCAATCTAGAATTAAGGAGAAATTTCCCGACAGTTAGAACAATTAATCAGTGGAAGAGATCGCTTTCAGAAGTTGTGAATGCTTCAGGTTTTTAAGAAAGGATCAGACAGCCATCTGTCTGAAGTGGTGTAGGGTTTCCTGCCTGAGCAAGGGGCTGGACTAGAAGACCTCCAAAGTCCCTTCCAATTCTATTGTTCTGTTCCTATTCCTATTCTGTTCAATGCAGTGGTTCACTTAACAGTCGTGGCAAGAAAGGTCGTAAAATGAGGCAAAGCTCACAACCACCGTCTCGCTTAGCAATGGAAATTTTGGGCTCGGTTGCGGTCGTTAAGTCGAGGTCTACTTGTCTCTCGCCCTACCGCACCGCTCGCCATTTCCCGAGCAGCCGTTATCTTCCTCCAACCCCAAATGGCCTTTTTTTAAAAAAACAAAAAAACAAAACTTGCCTTGTGTTTGTTGATGGTGCTGAGATCTTTTTGGCTAGTACAGAACTGCACAAGTAGGCCCAGCATGATCGCATATCCCTGATTGGCTTCCAAATGAAGAATGATGGAGAGACACTGATCCACCAGCCCAGGATTCTGAGGTCAAAAGAAGAAGAAGAAGAAAAAAAGAACTGCTTATGAGAAGCCAAACAGAAGAGCCTGCTTTGTCCTGCAATCCCTATATCCCCAACGCAGATTTATTTTTTATTTTTGTATTTGTTGTTGTTGTTAGTTGCGAAGTTGTGTCCGACCCATTGCGACCCCATGGACGACGTTCCTCCAAGCCTTCCTGTCCTCTACCATCCTCTGGAGTCCATTGAAGCTCCAACTGCTTCAGTGACTCCATCCAGCCACCTCGTTCTCTGCCGTCCCCTTCTTCTTCTTTTGCCCTCAGTCGTTCCCAGCATTCGGCTCTTCTCCAGGGAGTCCTTCCTTCCTTCTCATTAGGCAGCCAAAGGATTTGAGTTTCCTCTTCAGGATCTGGCCTTCTAAAGAGCAGTCAGGGTTGATCTCCTCTAGGACTGACCGATTGGATCGCCTTGCACTGTCTGTCTGTCTGTCTATCTATCTATCTATCTATCATCTATCTATCTATCTATCTATCTATCTGTTGTTGTTGTTAGTTGCGAAGTTTTGTCCGACCCAGGCTTTCCTGTCCTCTACCATCCCTTGGAGCCCATTGAAGCTCCCACCGACTGCTTCAGTGTCTCCATCCAGCCACCTCGTTCTCTGCCATCATCCCTATCTTCTTTTGCCCTCAATCGTTCCCAGTATTAGGCTCTTCTCCAGGGAGTCCTTCCTTCTCATTAGGAGGCCAAAGCATTTGAGTTTCCTCTTCAGGATCTGGCCTTTTCAAGAGCAGTCAGGGTTGACCTCCTCTAGGACTGACCGGTTGGATCGCCTTGCAGTCCAAGGGACACTGCCTCAATGTATTGGATCATGATTTCTTCCAAGCCCGGTCAAGATATACAATTTCAACACATCCGGAAGATACGAGATGGACAGGCCTAATTGAAATTCGGATGGCGTTTGCCGAAAATGTAACTTCACCTCTTTCCAGAGTCTGTTCAATTTCTTCACGGCGCCATTCACCACAGGTTTGCGGGATCCGCCCAGGATCTCCAACAGAAGGAAACACTGAACTTCAACCTGTTAATAAAGACAAGCAAAGGGATCATTTAATATCACGGACAATCCTTGATCTGTTTCTAGCTTGTGGACACTGCTGGTCTGCAGCCATATTTCATGGGGTCATTATTTTGAAGCAAGCAAGGGCTGAGGGGACCAGGAAGTCTGCCTCAGTCTTCCCCAGGATGATGCCCTCCCGGTATTTTGGACTACTAGAACTCTTGTCATCCCTCCAGATATTTTGGCCTAGGAAACTCATCATCTACAACTTCCATCGTTTTTGAATACTATCGTATTTTTCAGACGATAAGATACGCCTGACTATAAGATGCATGTAAATTTAGAAGAGGAAAACAACAAAAAAAGGTTTTGGCCTCCGCGTGCCCCACTTTTGGCACGCGACAGCAAAAAGGTTAGCCATTACTGGTCTATACTATCAAATAATCAAATGTAGAATGTTTTACCTACAGGGCCTACAGCATGATGCCTGCAAGTACCAAGTCATCCATTAGCTCTCAACAACTGCAGTGATTTGCTTTAACAATCGGGGCGAGAAAGATTGTAAAATGGGGCAAAACTCAACTTAACAACTGCCTTGCTTAAACAACGGAAATTTGGGGTCCAGTTCCTAAAGGACCACAAAGGACTACCTGTAATCCAACCAAGATTAAGGTCTCACAGGAGAATCAAGGCTTCATACCAGTTTCTCCCACGTCTCTCCATGCCTCTTGTCTTGCGTCGGGAAGACAATGCGAACGAGCAGGCAGGTCCATGAGAGAGCCAGCGAAGCAGCAGAAGCACTGCTCTTGCTGTGACAAGAAAGGAAAAAAGCAAGGGAATTATATATCTCAGGGTTTTGGCAGCACCATGCGATTCCCATCGCTGGGTGCAGACGGGAAAGTTAAGTCAAATGTTACAGAGTAAGATGAAGGATTGCAGCTGTACCAAGACGCACACTTCTAGTGTACCACTGATTCACGTGAATTCATTTCATTGCCCCCTGCTACAATTTGATTACAACTTCCTCAACCGCTTGTATAATGGCCAGGGACAAATAAAGCCCAAGGCATTTGATCATCTCATTATCATCTTCTTTTAATGACCCTGTAATACCCCGCCAGCAGCCAGCGGATCTGGCAGCCGATTCGGAGAGTGATGAGGTTGGGGAGGAACGTGGGCCAGTCCTGGAGTCTGGGGAAGTGCTCTGCGTTGAGGCAGAGATGGGGCCAGGGCCGTCTGACAGTTATCAGCTGCCTTCGGAGTCAGACATCAGTGAGGCAGATGAACAGCTGGAGCCTGTTCCCAATATGTGCCTACGCAGAGTTGCCAGACGAAGGGAACAGCTAAAGAACAAGGGTCGACTCAGGAGTAAGGCCACAGGTGGACGGAGAATGGCCCCTCCCAGAGGGAATAAAGAGGCGCGAAGGGGAGGGGAGTTTACAGGAGACAATTAGTTCATTTGGGTGAAGATCTGTTCCTGCATTCTTGCCAAGTATTGTCAGTTACAGCGTGGAGTCTGAAAGATATTGGCCTGGCCACTCTCCAAGCCTGATAAAGGTCAGTAATTGGGAACTAATCCCAAAAGTACTTTTTTTCCAAAAGGCAACTGGACTTTCTTGGGTTTTTTTTTTTTTTTTTTTGAAAACATTTCGCTTCTCGCCCAAGAAGCTTCTTCAGTTCTGTTCCCAAAGAGATCTTTGCCCAGCGCGCATCTCTCACCTGGATCCCCCAGACTTGCTGCTGATTCCTGAAGATTGCAGGGAGCACAAAAGATTCTTCGCGGTCACTTCCGGCTGGCATTCGGCAAGCTGCCGAAGAGCTGTTTGAAGGGCTCTGTGTGATGCGGCATCTCTAGCAAAAATGCGGCAATTGAGAGACAGGAAGGGGAGAGATCGTGAGCTGAAAAATGTTGGTTCTGAAATATCCTGCCCTCAATCAAGCTTTCCTAATAACCTGCCTGTTTATTTCTATAGCAAAGGTTTATTCTTTAGCAAAGGTTGAAGGTAACCTTTGCTAAAGAGGATTAGGGGCTTGGAGGCTAAAACATATGAAGAATGGCTGCAGGAATTGGGTATATCTAATCTGGTGAAAAGGAGGATTGGGGTGACATGATAGCAGTCTTCCGATATTTGAGGGGCTGCCACAAAGAAGAGGGAGTCAAGCTATTCTCCAAAGCACCTAAACGCAGGACAAGGAACAATGGATGGAAATTAATCAAGGAGAGAAGCAACCTAGAACTAAGGAGGGATTTCCTGACAGTGAGAACAATTAACCAGTGGAACTGCTTGCCTCCAGAAATTGTGGGCGCTTTTAAGAAGAGATTGGGCAGCCACCTGTCTGAAATGGTACAGGGTCTCCTGCTTGAGCAGAGGGTTGGACTAAAAGACCTCCAAAGTCCTTTCCAGCTCTGTTATTCTGTTGTTGTTTTTTACAATTATATTTATAATTATACAATATGTCTGAGTTCCCTTTTGTAACACAGAAGAGATTACAACATACATTTTAAAAAGCAGTAAACAGAACTGTGTTTTGTATTTCCATCTCTTTTAGATAAAGTCAAAATATGAGCCAGACTTGCAAATTTCTGAATAAAAGCACTCTTTCATAATTAATCCACAAAATGAATGCTGGGCAGGAATTCTGCATCCAGAAGGAACAAGTTGCGCAATGCTATTGTACATGATCACTAGTTAAAAGTTTCATCTGTGAACTGAAAACATATTTCTTTATTTACAAGAATCTGCTTTGCTTTGTCTTCGGTCCTTATAAACAATTTCGCAGCAGACATGTTAAAGATAAAAGAAATGCTTCTCCAAAACAATCTCATTTACTGTGTATTTCTCCAGGCAGTCTGGTGAGACCATATAATTATTTTTTTTTAAAGAATGGTTTGGAAAAAAATCAAGTTTTTAATATTATTATAACTTTATTGATTAGCCTATAGGCCATATCAAAGCACGAGGTTCATAAATAAAATTGTATACATTTTGGCTAAGCATCCTACATTACAATAAAAAGGTAAAGGTTCCCTTCACACCTATGTGCTAGTCGTTCCCGACTCTAGGGGGCGGTGCTCATCTCCGTTTCAAAGCCGAAGAGCCAGCGCTGTCCGAAGACGTCTCCGTGGTCATGTGGCCAGCATGACTCAACGCGAAAGGCGCCCGGAACGCTGTTCCCTTCCCACCAAAGGTGGTCCCTATTTTTCTACTTGCATTTTTTACCTGTTTTCGAACTGCTAGGTTGGCAGAAACTGGGACAAGTCACGGGAGGTCACCCCGTTACACGGTACTACCATGTTTCCCCAAAAATAAGACCCTGTCTTATATGTTTTTGATCCTTGAAATAAGCGCTTGGCCTTATTGTCATGCGCTCAAAAGCCCGATTGGCCTTATTATCAGAGCATGTCTTATTTTGGGGAAAACAGGGTAGGGATTCAAACCACTGAACTGCCGACCTTTTGATCAACAGCTCAGCGTCTTAGCCACTGAGCCACTGCGTCCCTATTACATTACAATACTATACAATAAAACACAAATAATATCTCACACAAAAAAATGAAGGCCAATCGGAACAGTGCAAAAAAAAAAAAAAAAAAAAAAAAAGCAGACAATTTTAAATGAGAGAGAAGCCTTATCGTTAAGCCTCAAAATCTGCTTCCATACACCGCGCCAGAACAAATAAACATTATCTGAACCGGAGGGCAAAGTCTCCCGACTATCCTGTTTCACACAATTACCTGTATCGATGCAGAGTGAGGCAGAAAAGCTTACACAGACCCTTGACTGCGCCTTCTGGCAGATCTACGAAAGACCAAACCAAATTCAACACAGTACTTCAATGAAAAGCAATGCTTAAAATCAAAAACAATGTTTTAACACCCTACATCAGGGGTGCCAAACTCAATTTCATTGAGGGCTGCATCAGGGATGTGTTTGACCTTGGAGGGGGCGGGGGGGGCATGGCCAGCTGAACAATCGTGTCAGGGGCGCCTGTGGCGGCCCAAATGTTCTGCCAGCGAAAACAGGCTCCCGAGCTCCGTTTTCGCCTGCAACTGCCTCCTGCAACACTCTGCCAGCAAAAACAGAGCCCTCGCAAGCTCTGTTTTTGCTGGGAAAGGCACAGCGGGCTGGTCCTTCCCAATTTCCAAGGCAGCCCCGCGGG
This sequence comes from Arizona elegans, assembly GCA_022577455.1. NCBI lineage: Eukaryota > Metazoa > Chordata > Lepidosauria > Squamata > Colubridae > Arizona > Arizona elegans. The sequence continues at coordinate 3,756,076 of JAKOOJ010000044.1, forward strand.
ACAGATCTAAGCACCCCATGGGCCGGATCCGGCCCCCGAGCCTTGAGTTTGACATCCGTGTCCTATTTAGTTTCTATTTTCCCCACAAACGTCAACCAACGTTGATCTAAAATCAAAAACCGTCCACAAAAGAAACGTAAAACAAAATGGATGGGCAACATCAGCAAGTATGGTGGGCCCAATTGGCAATGAAAAGCTCAGGACTGTTGGGTTGGGAACATGAGGAAGAGGCCTTCATCCTGCAATGGGTAGACAGTGGCTAAAATGATGATGATGATGATGAACCAATGGGCAATTAGATTTTGAAGGGAACTACGGTCATTGGTCCAAAGGCAGAGAAGCCATTTCACACATTGCAGTTCTGATGAAAACACCCACCCTCACGTCCAGAGCTTCTATTGAGATTTAATTAAACCTTTTTAGACTCTTTTCTATTCAGTGCTACAAGTAGCCCTCAACTTACAACTTTAGTTTAGTGACCAAAGTTAAAATGGCACTGGGAAAAGTGATTTATGACCATTTTTTTCACACGTATGATCTTTGCAGCAACCCCGTGGTCACGTGATCGAAATATGGATGCTTGGCGGCTGGCCTGGATTTATCACTGTTGCAGTGGCCCAGAGACATCCAACTTTTGTCATTTTTCGCACAAACAAATTCAATTCAAATCCAGATTAACAAGTGTATTATTAACAGCTTCAGTGATTCAACTTAACAACTGTGGCAAGAAAGGTTGTAAAACGAGGAAAGGCTCGCTTCTCAACTGTCTCACTTAGCAGCAGAAATGTGGGGTTCAACTGTGTTCGTAAATCAAGGACGACCCATATTCTGACATCGTATAAGTACCTTTCCCAGTAATGCATCTTCCAAGTTCGCTGAGGATTTCTCTGCGCTCCTTCACGCTGGAGGTGGTCACTTTCACTGCAAATCTCTTCAGCGTTTCAGAAACCTAAACAAATGTTAAAAGATTTGGGGTAGGGGAAGAGAAGATCGTTCCTGTGAGGTCCCTTTTGGAGATGCAAAAGATAATCAAAAGGATCAAGAATAATCCAGTACAGATCATCAAAGATCCCTGTGTTCAACAGGTGAAGAGACACAGGGCAGAAAGCACAGCTCCTTTCAGCAGTTCCAAGAAGGCTCCACAGTGTCTTATATTTTTCTGAACCCTGAAATAAGCCCGATTGGGCTTATTATCAGGGGATGTCTTATTTTGGGGGGGAAACAGGGTTTTTATGTTGTTTGTATTTTTTCTCACGGATTGCACCAGTGAGGCTAAAAACAATTCTGTTGTCTACATGATATACAAATGACAAATAAAGGCTATACCAGTGGTTCCCGGGCCCCAAAAGAGGGGCAATTTGATTTTTAACGGGGGCAATTGGAACCTTGTTTAAACCAAGTTAATGGCCTTTAAGACTTCCTCCAAGTGAGTTGCAGTTCACTTTTTGAATAATAAGAATTATATGTCACGTTGGGGGGTGGGGGTGGGGGGCAGGGCATCAGGATTTTAGAGATACTTAGGTGGGGCATAGCCAAAAAAAAAAAAGGGTTGGGAACCACTGGGCTATACTCTACTACTTATAGTATACTATACACCATCGTTAAGTCGTTAGTAGTAATGTCTTAATGATGGCGGGGACTCGCTTAACAAAGGCGGCGAGATAAGTCGTAAAATGGGGACAGGGAAAAAAAACACTCCCTGAACAGATTTCTCGCTTAATGATGTGAATTTGTGTGTGTGTGTGTGTGTGTGTGTGTGTGTGTGTGTGTGTGTGTGAGAGAGAGAGAGAGAGAGAGAGAGAGAGAGAGAGAGAGAGAGAGAGAGACTGCGGTCGTAAAACGAGGACTACCTGTCCTGCTTCTCCCCCCCCTTCCAGGTCGACTTGCAAGCCCCCCCCCGCCGTTGCCCGGGGCTTGTTGACTACAAAACCCATCATCCCCCTCCTGATAGCTACCCCGACGCCCGTGCTGGGAACCATGGGGCCACCACGGGCTCCTGATAGTGCTGGGATCCATAGAGAGAGAAGAGAAAGAGAGGCTCCTTGCGGCCCTCCGTAATCCGCAGGAACCATCCTTAGAACCGGCCCAAGCGAGGAGCCGGGAAGCCGCCCGCTCGCTCCAAAGCCGACGGAAGGAAACGCGGCTTCTCGCCCGAGGAACAGAGCCGAGCCGGGCGGCGGGCAGGTGGCCTTGCCCGGCTTCTCTTTTTTCTTTCGGCCTTCGGTAGAACCCACCTGCGTGTCAGCCGCCATCGCGCCGGCTCCGCCCGGAAATTGTTCCGCTTCACTTCCGGCGCGGGTTGATGGCGTCACGAAACGCGCACTCGAGTGGCGGGGAGAAACCTTCGAGATACTTGAAGACAGGCGGAGGCCCGAGCGCGCCTGCGCATTGAGCTTACTCCTCCTTTCCCCCCCCCACTTTGGGAGCAATGTGCTTGTGATGGGAATTGGGTGTTTTTGACTCGCCCAAAAAAAGGGAAACGGCCAGATTTTCCTTCATTTTATTTTATTTCATCCCTTTATTTATTTTATCCTTTCCCTTTCCCTTATTTTTATTTCTATCCTTTCCCTTATTCATCAGCCTCGATGGGTTTTTCCCTTATTCAAATCATGGCATAAATTTCCAGACCTCCCATGAATTCTTACCAGTTTCAAAATACAGTATTTTTAAAATTAAATGTTGGGAGATCCCAGAAGGGCTTTTTTTTCAGGACTTTCTGGGGTTTTTTCCCTTTGAAGAGGTTTCGCTTCTCCCCTAAGGAGCTTCCTCAACTCTGACTAGAGTGTAAGGGATCTGAAGAAGCTTCTTGGAGGAGAAGTGAAACCTCTTCAAAAGAAAAAAAAAACAAGAAAGCCCAGTGGCCTCCTGAAAAAAAGCACCTTTGGGATAACCGTGACCTGGAGGACTGAGAATCCCTACAGACTTTTAATTTATCAAATTTCTCTGCCGCCCAACTCGCAAGGGACTCTGGGCGGCTTACAGCAAAAAATAATACAACAAAGAACATAGGAAAGTTATTTAAAAAACCATTATAAAAACATTTTAAAAACATTAAGTCCATGCACACCATTCGTTTAGCTGTACAATTTGGGATGAACACCCTTGGAATGATGGGAATGGATTTCCAGAGGAAAAAATTGTAGACTACAGGAACCAGGAGCACCATTCAGGTGAACCTGAGGACACAGATAAACCTCCAAGTGGCCTCAAATACCCTCTAAAGGTAAAGGTTCCCCTTGCCCATATGTGCTAGTTGTTCCCTACTCTAGGGGGCGGTGCTCATCTCCGTTTCAAAGCTGAAGAGCCAGCGCTGTCCAAAGAAGTCTCCGTGGTCCTGTGGCCGGCATGACTCAACGCCAAAGGTGCATGGAACGCTGTTCCCACCAAAGGTGGTCCCTATTTTTCTACTTGCATTTTTTTACGTGCTTTCAAACTGCTAGGTTGGCAGAAACTGGGACAAGTAATGGGAGCTCACCCCGTTACATGGCACTAGGGATTCGAACTGCTGAACTGCCGACCTTTCAATCGACAAGCTCAGCGTCTTAGCCACTGAGCCACCACATCTTTTTAACGACCCTCTAAATGATGCAAATGACCAGCTGGAATATAAATATATAAATCCTTCCATCCTCCACCATCCAGTCCAGAGCTGAAACTACTTGAATGAGAAGCGAAATATCTTCAAAAGAAAAAACAAGAAAATCCAGTTGCCTCCTGAAAAAAACCGTGTTTGGGACAAACCGTGACCTGGATGACAAGAGAATCTCCAGACATGTTGTTGGATATTCTTTCAAGGACACCACTTCCCATCCATCTGTCTTCAGATCAGACTTGACAATTATTGCCTTTCTTTCAGTAGTTTTTTCTTCGGTGTTCCAAAATCCACTCTGGACACCACAAAAGGATCTGTCCCATTCGTACGTTTTCAACCCTTTGCACCCTTCAGCAGTTGGTCCTAATATTTTATCAAATGGTAGCTAAATACACTAAACAGAGACAGTCAAGGCTATGGTTTTCCCAGTTGCAATGGTTGGCTGTGAAAGATGGACCGTAAGGAAGGTTGAGCGCCAAAGAATGGAGGCCTTTGAACTCTGGTGCTGGAGAAGACTCCTGCGAGTCCCTTGGACTGCAAGGAGAACCAGTCAGTCCTAGGAGACCAACCCTGACTGCTCTTTAGAAGGCCAGATCCTGAAGAGGAAACTCAAATACTTTGGCCACCTAATGAGAAGGAAGTACTCCCTGGAGAAGAGCCTAATGCTGGGAACGATGGAGGACAAAAGAAGAAGGGGACGGCAGAGAACGAGGTGGCTGGATGGAGTCCCTGAAGCAGACGGTGTGAGCTTTCAATGGACTCCAGAGGATGGTAGAGGACAGGAAGCCCTGGAGCAATGTTGTCCATGGGGTTGCGATGGATCAGACACGACTTCGCAACTAACAATACATCATGCAAATGTTGTAAAGGATTATTCCCATTTCTCCAGGAACGGATGTCTAAAGTGAAGTGATTCTACATTTTTTTAAAAAAAAGGTTTCTGGTTGCCATAATTTAAAAAGTTGAACCATTTCAAAACCTGGAGTTAAGACTTAACAATTTTGCCTATGTAATGAAGCAGGAGGACTACTCTACTCCAGAATGACACCAATAGTACCGCGGTTGTCTGCTAACTCAGGCAAAATAATTCTGACAAACTCAACCGGCCACTTCCATAGGATGTGGTAAAGAAGTATACTTTTTATTTCTTTCTTTTGAATTTCACTCTACCCGGCCTAGGACAGGTGGGTTAGTCAAAAAGCCCAAAGCCCATGTCCTCATCAGATTCTTCAGATTCTTCCTTGACCTCTTCTTTGGCCGGAGCTGCTGCAGCAGGAGTGGCTGCTTCGGTCACTGCCGGGGCAGCAGCGGCAAAAGCTGACGGATCAGCCAAGAAGGCCTTCACCTGCAGGGGGGGAAAAAATCAAGTCATGTTTCAAGTGTCAAAATATTCTTCCAAAGCTGGCCGTTTTCTGCTTTTCCAGACTTTCCACAGAACGTTGAAAGGTCTTATGGGGACATGGAACTGAGCCCAAAGGAATTTTTTTGACCTAGGCTTCCCCAAGAGCATGAAACAGACTCCTTGTCCCAACAAAAAAACCCTTTTTTATTAACTTTATATTAAGTTTAATGCTTAACGCATTGTAAGCCGCCCTGAGTCTCCGGAGAAGGGCGGCATATAAATCAAATTTAAAAAAAAAAAAAGTTACTGTGAATTCTTCTCATTCACATCCAGCAAAGTCTTTCCAGGAGAATTTATAGCCACAGACCTTATCTGGCTTGGAGAGCTGCCAGGCCGATATCTTCAAAACTTGGCAAGGAGTCTGGGAGAGTCAAACCAATTAAGCAAATTAATTGTCTCCTGCAAACTCCACTCCCCTTTCGCTCCTCTTTTATTCCCTCTGGGAGGGGCCCTTCATCATCCACCTGTGGCCTTACTCCTGAGTCGACCCTTGTTCTTTAGCTCTTCCCTTCGTCTGGCAACTCTGCACATGCGCATACTGGGAACAGGCTCCAGCTGTTCGTTTGCCTCACTGATGTCTGATTCTGAAGGCAGCTGATAACTGGCATATGGCCCCGTCCGCATAACGCAGAGCCCTCACCAGAGCCTTCCCCAGGCTCCAGGACTGGCTCTTGGTTCCTCCCCAACCTCCTCACTTCCGCTGCTGCCAGCTCCACTGGCCGGCCACGACAGGAATAAAAAGCCAACAGTAGACTGGAAGCTAGCCTCAACAGACTTGTAAGTCCTCAAAACGTACAACAGTTTGTGTCATTTTTGCAGCAACGTTATCCTGAAGAGCACAGTTACTTTTGGCACAGGTTACTTTTGGCAACCATATTTGCCAAAAGTAAGAGTAAATTTCTCTGCAAGGGATAACCCAAATACAGAGGCAGGCTTAATTCCTCAGGTTTCTCACTGCACTTGGGAGTTATGTGGGTTTGGTTTTCCATGGGGTGTATACAAATTTTGTTCAGGGACAAGAGCCTCGTGATTTGAGAGCCTAAAAAACTCAAACCTGCCAGCAAGACGACTCCAATCCTTCTAATGTTCGAAGTCAAGATCCCTTAAACCAGCAGCTCCCAACCTTTTTTGGGCCGCCGGGACCGGTTCCATGGAGGTTTTCCGTGGACCGGAGAGGGGGGCGTGGCTCCGTCTGCATCTCGCAGATGGGGCTTTGCTTGTTTGTGTGGACCGGTTTCTGGCAGGTCAAGGACCAGAAATTGGGGAGCCTTGCCTTAAACAACCTTACCTTTTCAGCTAATGGGAAAGAGTAGTTTGTCTCCACGGCCACAGCCAGGACTCGCTTGTACCCATTGATGATGGAGTGGGGCAGGGAGGCCACAGTAGGGTAGCCGATCTGCAGGCAAACGCTGGCTACGTTACGGACGCCCTACAAGGGACAAAAGAGACAGGTTGCAAACATCCCATTCTCAGGACAGCGTTCAGATACTTTCGGTCTGGCCCCCTAACCTCCACATTCAAGAAGCAACTGAAAATAAAGGCTGCTAGTGGTTCACCTTAGTAACACATAAAGGTAAAGGTTCCCCTCGCACATCTGTGCTAGTCGTTCCCGACTCTAGGGGGCAGTGCTCATCTCCGTTTCAAAGCCGAAGAGCCAGCGCTGTCCGAAGACGTCTCCGTGGTCATGTGGCCGGCATGACTCAACGCCAAAGGCGCACGGAACGCTGTTCCCTTCCCACCAAAGGGGGGTCCCTATTTTTCTACTTAATCAATTTAATCAACAGAGATAAAACTCTCCCTAAATTTCTCTCCGCCACCCTACTCTCTTCCTCAGCTGCTTTGTTCTGATCCCTCACAAGGGCCGTGGCACGGATGGGATGGGTCATTGAAGTCCGAGAGCCTTTGCTTACTTCCAAAAAGCGCTTGTGCAAAGTTTCCTCAGTGATATCCAGAACTTCCGGATTGTAAATGCTGCCGTTATCAAACACTTGCTGGATGATGAGCCCGAAGGAGAAGGGCGAGATGTTCAACATGTTGAGCAGAGTGGCTTCGCTGGCGCCCACTTTGTCTCCGGTTTTAATCAGCTGCACGTCGCTCTAAAGAAACGAGAAAGGGAGGGAGGGATCAGAAGACAGGGCAATTTCAGGAAGCCGTTATCTTGACAACACGCTACGGAGGGTCTAGGACAATTCGTTCGTGGCCAATTGGCCACACCCCATCACCGCGGGACAAGTTAATATCAAAGAAACGGTGAAATAGAAGAATGAAAGGAAGGATGCAATAGGAGAGACAGAATGAAATGTGAACGACAAAAATTGGCCAGCTTGCCACGAAATAAAATTGTTGAATTGTCCTGTGGCGAGTTGGCTGTGGCAAGCTGGCCAAGGAGCCCCTGCTCAGTTTTTGCACTTTGGGCATTGCTGTTTTAGTCTAAAAACCAACTACGTGGTTTTTAATCTGTTTTTATTGACTTAATTGCAAGCAGCCAGTCTTCTTGGGAGTTTGGTGGCCTTAAGAGATCCAACAAATAAGTAAACAAACAATGCAGCCAAACATAAAACCAAACTTAAGCCACATTTAAGAAAGTTCAAAACATTCTTGAAGATCCATCTCATCCTCGGCACCCTTTTTTGGAACTATTACCATCTGGCAGCCGGTACAGGACAATAAAAACAAAGACAAATAGGCTGAAAAACAACTTCTATCCCAGAGCAGTAACTATATTGAATTCTACTGTATAGTGCAATATTAATGCAATATCAGTTTTCAGTTCAATTGTATAGAATGTGAAGGATGGACGTTTGTGTTTTATTTTTATAGTTATAATGTACTCTGAAGATGGCATTTAATTTCGTGCAATGACAATAAATTAAATTTGGCTACAGGAGACCTTGACTTACACTTATCATTTCATGGCAGTTCAAAGTTACGATAACTTGCAACAGGTCCTCACGCTTATCACCCCCGAAGTGTCCCCGTGATCAAAATTGGGGCACTTGGTAACCGGAATACACCACATGACTGCCCTTTGGAACCTTCTCAGGGGGGCTTACAACGAACCTAAGTTAGAAGCTTAACGTGACCAGGTGATTCGCTTAACGTCCGAAGAAAGGTTAAAGTCACACACCGCTCACTGAAGAATTGGGATTTGGGTTCCCCGTTAATCGGATCTCACAACTAAGGGAGGGCTAGAATTCCCAAGTCTCTCGATTTCTAGCAAAGCTGGGCGACCCGGTAACCCATCGCACTAGACAACGCGTGGCAAGGGGCTCTTAACTCAGGACTCACCAAGATTTCAATGGTGCCTCTGGAGATTTTGGTGGTGATGCCCAAAGCTTGGAAAAAAGAGGTCTTTTCAGGACCCAGGCCGGTGTTTTGAGCTGGCACAAGGACATCGCAGGGGGCAATTGCTCCAGCCCGGGCAGCAGCTGGCACCTAGAATGAGAGAGAGAAAAGAATCCGCAAATATTCATCCTCAGCTCGGCTATACCTGTGTCAGGCCTGGAAGCCATCTTTTTCGTTGGATCTTCAGGCCTGCCACATTTACTACTGTGGGAAACTGGGAGGGGGGATTGTATGGAGCATGGGTGATATGTAGTCATAACATTCCTTTCTCATAGCGTCAAGGCCTTCTTGCCCTGCACCTGGAGGGGTGTGACTGGGAGGCATCTCCAGTTGGGACGGTGCTTGGATTGGACCATTTGATGGACATGTGGGTGATTGACAGGGACTTGGACTTTCCTTTGGGTGGGGAAATCTGGTTTTCCCAGATGTGCCAATAAGACATCTCTAATAAAATGGAACTTTGAGGAACTTCAAGCCTCGGAGTCTTCTTTCGTTGGGGGTGTTCCTTGAAACCCTTTGACAGCTTGAAACATTTCTATCCCCAGCTTCCATTTACCTTGTTGGCCAACAGCATATCCCTGATTTCGGTCAGATCCTCCTTGGTGAACACAAAGCCCACGTTCCCACGGATGTGAGGCAGCAGCCTAAAAACACAGCCAGCGTTATTTGTCATCATTCCAACCGAGCAACTTTAAAAAATAATAATGTGCGCTAACCACTTGCGGAATAGAAAAAGCTAATTTTGGAGGGATTTAACTAGCTCGGGAAAGGCAACCTCATTCTGCTAGAGGACCAGAAGTCAAAAGGAAGGCAGGTCTGTTGCGAAATTCTCGTTTTGCAACTAAGATGTCGTGATTCATTCAGGTAAAGTCAATACAGGCTGGCAGAAAAGGTCTGGGCTGGCCGTATTTCTAGAACTGAAACTCAAGAGACTTACGAGACGAGTCAAGTTTATGTCTGGACCAAAACTACTTTGTGAGCAGAAAATTAATGATTTGTTTTTTTAAAAAAAAAAATCCCACAAACATACCTAATACTCCCTTCTCCTCTTTTCTTTTCCTCACGACAACCCTGTAAGGTAGCTCGAAGTCACCTAACCGGTTTTCATGCCTAGGGCGGACTAGAATCAAGTCTCCTGGTTTTTAGCCTGGCAGCTTATCTTTTAAACTTTTTCCCCCCCCCAGGTGTTAAGGACTGGCTTATTGTGTTTATTTTAGAAAATAAAAGCTAAGATCCTATGGGGCCTTGTCCACAACCAAATCTTATTCTGTTTGACACAAGGAAGAATTCCTCTAAAACAGTGTTTCTCTACCTGTAATCCTCGACACACACACACAGGGAGATTGATGCAGTTTAGTGCTTTAAATCTTGAGCTTAACTCTCGGGGGTCCCTGAATATATTTAAAAAGGGTCCATGGTGAATAAAGCTGGAAGGAACCTTGGAGGTCTTCTAGTCCAGCCCCCTACTCAAGCAGAAGATCCTATACAATCACAGAGAAGTGGCTGTCCAGTCTCTTCTTAGAAACCTCCAGTGATGAACAATCAACATCTGGTTGCAAGCTGTTCCAGTGGTTAATTGTCCTCACTGTTAGGAAGTTTCTCCTTAATTCCAGGTTGCCTCTTTGGTTAGTTCCCATCTGTTGCTTCTTGTCTTGACTTCAAGTACTTTGGAAAATAAATTGACCCCCCTCCTTCCTCTTCTTTGTGACAGCCCCTCAAATACTGGAACACTGCTATCATGTCATCCCTAGTCCTTCTTTTCTCTAGACTAGCCATACCCAGTTCCTGCAAACCGTTCTTCATCTATTTTAATCTCCAGGCCCTTTGATCGTCGTTGCTCTTCTCTGAACTTTTTCCAAAGTTTCAACCTCTTTTTTTTGTCGTACGGTGAGCAAAACTGGTTGCAGGTGTGGCCTTATTAGGGTTTTATAAAGCGGTACTAATATTTCCTCTGATCTTGATTCTAAGCTAAGATTCTACCTGTAGGAAAGGTTGAGAACCACTGCTCTAGAACACTTGAGAGCCCCGGAAGCTTTGGAGTACTAACTTTTCCAGAGCAGGGTTGTTTTCCAGATGGCCTCGGATGGCTTTACGCATCATGGTATTCTTCCCCATGAGGACAACTGCCTTCCCACGCAGGGACATCCGGATTTGCTGCATCTGCTTGGAGCCGACATTGTCTGCTCCCACGATGAAACATTTTGGATAATCGTCCAGGAGTTGCTGAAGGAATAAAACGAGGATTTGGGGTTATCGTTATTCAAACAAGTAGGCAAACTTCAAAGGGAATTGACATACTCCAATCCCTTCAATCTGTTTTATTCCTGGAGGGAGAAGGGTGTAATGGCATTATTCCAGATCAGGAAAAAGGAGGAAATTGTAGGGATGCCTCACAAAAATACAATTTGCATTTTCTTCTATTTGATTTTTTTTTTTACACTCTTCTAACATAAGGTGACAATACAGTTCTGTATTTTGTCCTTTGCATCCGATATGGCCTAATGGATAATCCACAATGTGTCATTATTATTGTTGGTATTAGTATTACTATATACTATTTTATTTCTTGGTTTCTATATACCGGTTTTTTTTATTTTATATATACCGTTTGATAATCTGCCATCTTTATTTTATTTATTCCATCATTTTATATATCATTTTAATTTTATTTTTAATATATACTGCTCAAAAAAATAAAGGGAACACAAGCAGAAGACATCCGAGCTCTGAATGAATGAAATAGCCTTATTAAATACTTTGTTCTTTACATACAGTAGTTTATACACTGCTCAAACAACTAAAGGGAACACAAAACTACTGTATGTAACGAACAAAGTATTTAATAAGCCTATTTCATTCATTCATTCATATCTCGGATGTCTTCTGCTTGTGTTCCCTTTATTTTTTTTGAGCAGTGTATATACCATTTTATAATATACTATCTTTTAAATTTATTTTGTATAGACACCATTTTTTACTGATACCATTTTTTAAAATTTATTTTATCTATGCCGTTTTACTTTTTATCCATACCATTTTTAAATTTTATATCTATTTTTTTTTTAATTTATATGCCGCCCTTCTCCGGAGACTCAGGGCCGCTTACAATGCGTTAAGCAATAGCCTTCATTCTTTTTGTATATTTTATACAAAGTCAGCTTATTGCCCCCACAAACTGGGTCCTCATTTCACCTACCTTAGAAAGGATGGAAGGCTGAGTCAACCTTGAGCCTTAGAGATTCGAACCAGCAGAAATTGCAGGCAGCTGTGTTAATAACAGGGTGCATTAAACCACTGTACTATCAAGGCTCTATACTATCTACACCATTTTATTTTTTTTTATTTCTCTATTTCAGCTTTTTTATATTTTATTTATCTATACCATTTTATTTTTATTCACTTTATATATAGTTTTACTTTTTATCCATACCATTTTTAAATTTTACATCTATTTTATCTACACCATTTTATTTTTTTATTTCTCTATACCAGCTTTTTTATATTTTATTTATCTATACCATTTTATTTCTATTCACTTTATATAGACAGTTTCACTTTTTTATCTATACCATTTTTATTTTACCTATAACGTATAATGTATTTATTTTTTATTTTATATATACCATTTCATCTACATACCATTTTATTCCTTTTTATTTATTTTTTTCCCCTTTCTTTCTTTGATTAAGCCCTTGGTGCTAATATCAAAGCGCAAAATTCCAGAAACAAATTATTATTAAAATATGATAAAAAGCAACTTAAAATGAAACTGGAATAAAATACAATTTAAAAGGAAACTGGAATAATAAAATTCCTTCCTACAAAAAAAAAACAGTCTTTTTCTCTTGGTTTTCCTCCTTGGCTGATCCTAACAAGAGACAGAGACACAGTTGCCCCCCCCCCCTTCCCCAGCCAGGCACTCTGCACATGCGCAGGAGCCCTCGAGACTCACGATGATCTTGAGGAAGTAGTTGGACTTCCACGTGGCTCGGTCTTCCCTGGGCATCGCGGTGTCCCAAGGATCGCACGGCGGGGCGGCGGTTTAAAGACAGCGGCGTTTCTCTGGAGAAGGGAGAAAAAGAAAGAAGGGGGGTGGGAAATTAGGCCCAGCCGAGGTAGGCCGCAAAGCAAGCCAGCCGCTCGCGTAGCCTCGCAGCGAGGACTCACCTCACGAGGCCACGAGAAGAAAAGGAGTGGCGCGAGTCCCGCCGCTGCCTTTTATACCCAAGACGCGGCGACCAATCAGCGGGGTGGCCTCTGGAGGGCCCCGCCTTTTCCTTCCACGGATTGGGCGAGCCGTGAAAGAAGAGGAGGAGACAGGAAAATGGAGGCGCGAGATAAGGTCCGCCCCTCGGGTCTGATAGGATGGTTGGGACGGTCACTCAAAGGAAGGGTTCTGTGATTTTTTTTTTTTTTTAAGGACTTTAAGATAACTTTTACTGTCGCTTTCAATGCAGGCTAATCGGGCAACACATTAAAATTAAATTTCCCCCTTTTTTTTTTTTTTTTTCCAGCTCTCCTACAGCTGGTCTGGAGTTTAGCAAGCTTTATCACCTCTGGCTGGCCCCAGAGTGGGGTGGGAATGGAGATTTTGCAGTACCCTTCCCCCTGGAGTGGGGAGGGAATGGAGACTTTGCAGTATCCTTCCCCCAGGAGTGGGGTGGGAATGGGGATTTTGCAATATCTTTCCCCCAGGAGTGGGGAGGGAATGGGGATTTTGCAATATCCTTCCCCTGAGAGTGGGGAGGGAATGGGGATTTTGCAGTATCCTTCCCCCAGGAGTGGGGTGGGAATGGAGATTTTGCAGTATCCTTCCCCCCAGGAATGGGGAGGGAATGGAGATTTTGCAGTATCCTTCCCCCCAGGAGTGGGGTGGGAATGGAGATTTTGCAGTATCCTTCCCCTCAGGAGTGGGGTGGGAATGGGGATTTTGCAGTATCCTTCCCCTGAGAGTGGGGAGGGAATGGGGATTTTGCAGTATCCTTCCCCCCCAGGAATGGGGAGGGAATGGAGATTTTGCAGTATCCTTCCCCCCAGGAGTGGGGTGGGAATGGATATTTTGCAGTATCCTTCCCCCCAGGAGTGGGGTGGGAATGGGGATTTTGCAGTATCCTTCCCCTGAGAGTGGGGAGGGAATGGGGATTTTGCAGTATCCTTCCCCCCCAGGAATGGGGAGGGAATGGAGATTTTGCAGTATCCTTCCCCCCAGGAGTGGGGTGGGAATGGGGATTTTGCAGTATCCTTCCCCTGCCACGCCCACCAAGCCACAGCACACCACAGAACCGGTAGTTTAAAAAAAATTGGATTTCACCACTGCTCTGCCCCCCCTCTCCTCATTTGTGCGTTCCGTTTTTATCGCCACACACAGACGCAAGCACAGTCTAAGCCACAAACGACACCCAAGTCTGACTTCCAAATCTTTTATTTAGCATCATCACAGGGACTTTTAAGAAGGGGGGGAAAAAAACACATTGCAAAAAAAGGTATACAGAAAATGGAGAGGGGGGAGAGAGAAATATATAATTCCACAGGAAAACCTCTCCTTCTCTTCCTGAGCACAACAGCTGAAGTTTTCATCAAGAGCCACTTCATTTTGAGGCACTTAAAGAGTTATGGTTGTGTTTTTTTTTTTTAAAGGGAGTGAAGCACAGGAATTTTTTAATTAAAAAAAAAAAACTGCCTCTATTGCCAAAGCTACAGTAACTCAGGATAGTCCACCCCAAAAAGATGGGAAATATTCTTTAAAAAGCACAGAAAATGAGGGAAAAGGCACATATTTTTTTTTTGTCCTAACAGATCAAACCATTCTCGTGTTGAAAGCAAAATAAAACAGCTGGGATTTTGAAAGAACCTTCAGCCCAAATTCAGGCTTTGGAAACAAAAGGGGAAAAAATAATAATAATAAAGGAAAGGGACGGTAGTGGAATCCCTGCAGATTTTATTCTGCTAATCGTTGCCGACCCTAGGGGGCGCTGTTCATCCCCGTTTCAAGGCCGTTGAAGCCAGCGCTGTCCGAAGACCTTTCCGCCGTCGTGCAGCCAGCATGACGTCACGGTAGCGCTGTTATCTTCCCACCGAAGTGGTACCTATTGATCTACTCGCGCTTGCATGCTTTCGTACTGCTAGTGGACAGGAGCAGAGGTGAGGGTGGGAGCTCGCCCCGTTGTGCGGCGCTCGGGTCTCGAACACGGGCTGCTGGTTTTTGCAGCTGACAAACCCAGCATCTTAACCACCGATCGCCTCTCAGGCTTTGAACAACCTTTCTCCCTTAAAAAAAAAAAAAATATTGGAGAATCCATGCAAAAATGCATTAAGACTACATGAAACAGCGCAGAACATTTTTCCCAGCAGCAACCGATTTCCGCAGTAGGTGGGAGAGGATATCGCCAGTTTGATCCTAAAAGGAGACACCACCACCCACCCCCCTCGTAGCTTGTCTCTATCATCCGGGACCCCAAACCAGTGAGGCAAAAAGGAATGAAAAATTATATCTGTCAAAGGGTAAAATCTACGTGGCAAACCACACCCCAACAGCAACATCTGAAACAGGCATTGGAACTTAAAAGCAAATATCTTAATAGGTGTGCTTTTTAAGTGAACTTAAGGCAAGGGTCGGCCGCTGGGGGTTCGGGAGAACCTCTAGCTAAGATTCTGTGCAGTTTGGAGAACCCGCAAATCCCACTCCTGGCTGGCCCCGCCCACCCCATCCCGCCCCACCCCTCCCAGGAGTCCCCACGCGGCCCATTTTGGATGCAGGTATGTGCAGGATGCACGCGGAGGCTTGGGGAGAGCGATAAACAGGCCTACCGGAAGTTCAGAAAGGCCAGAAACGGGCCTGTTTCTGGCCTCCAGAGCCTGGGGAGGCTGTTTTCGCCCTGCCGGAGGCTCAAGAAAAGCCTCCGGAGCCCGGGGAGGGCAACCCCCCCCCGCACTGTGGTGCAGGAGGCCGACTAGGCCACGCCCACCATGGCCACTCCCACCCAGCAACAGGGCAGAGAACCCCTTGCTAAAATTTTTGAAGCCCATCCCTGACTTAAGGCTCTTTTGAAAATCCAGGAGAAGGCAAGACGAACAAGTCTTTCTCTCGTCTTGACTTGTTTTTACAAAATCCATTCCAGTTGAACCCTGATCCGTACAAAACTACTTAATAAGCAAAAAGAGAAGGAAAAAGAAAAAAGAAAAGGAAATATACACACACACTCCTAATAGATTCCTCCACTTCTCTGACACCCCCCCTATTTTTTAAAAAAGGATTTATATATATATATATATTTATATATAATTAATAGTTGGTTTTAAGAAAGCGTCAAGGCTCATCAAGACAGGAAACTAACAAAGATTAGGGTCCTGCCCGAGGAAAAAAACCCAGATACTTATAAAAAGCATCCGTCGAAAAATTGTTCATAAAACTAAAATTTCCATATAAGAGATTTAAAAGCTTTGTTTTTTTTCTTGTTTTGTTATGCTCTCAAAGCCCAGTGTAAAAAAAAAAAAAAAAACACGCCACATTCCTCACCCAAACACACAGCATTCGGCTGAATAGCAAAAAAGTTGTGTTATCTCACAATCAAAAATACCCCGGAAGGGGGGAAAAAAGGCTCGAGCAGAACACCAAAGGTTTTATGAAATTGTTCCGTCGATATAAAAAGTTTTGAAATTATTGCTCAGAAGGTCCTGTCTGGGGAGAATCTTACATAGGCACGAGAGACGGGTTGGAGAAGAATCAAAAAGGCAAAAAAAGAAAAAAGTCAAAATTCGTGGTTTTTTACGCTTCTCCCTTCTCTCGGGTGCAACCACAAAATATAACAGAACTCCTCGACTGACGACAAGAATTAAGATCGGGATTTCTATTGCTCCAGCAAGGCAGCCAATTTTACAACTATTTTGCCCTGGCTGTTAAATGAGTCACTCAGTTATTAAATGAATCTGGCTTCGCCCTTTGAATTTGCTTGCCCGAAACCGGCTGGGAAGGTTGCAAGAGGCATTCAGATGACCCTGGGAAGCTGCAACCGTTGTAAGTACAGATAGTCCTCGACTTAGGACCGCAACTGAGCCCCATGTGGCAAAGTGGGACATTCAGGAAGTGAATTTTGCTTCATTTTATGACTAACTCCGTGTCCACCAAACCCACCCCAACCGTCCTTCCTGGCTCTCAGATGTCATGAAGACCCATCTTCCTACTCAACTATCTCTTCGGACTTGGGCATCTTCCAAAAACCTTGGCATCTTAGCATGCCGACGTCATGGAACCAGAGTTCCCCAAATCCCAAAACAAAGCTGGCTCAGAATGCCGGGAAGTCTGGTTCCCCTGTTCTCCAACGGAGGAGAAGTTGGAGTAGATCCAACCTCCGTAAGTCCCTTGTGCCTCTTTTCTCTGGATGATCATCCACCTTCCCAGAGCAGCCGCGAGCATCTCATTCACATTCACACAACACACACACAATTCCTCTTCTTCCTCATCTCCTACATCAACCCGCTCAAGTTGCTGGACGCGGGACGACCCGCCGCAAAATAAGGCGAGGGTTTCCTGGCAGGAGACACCACGGATGGTGAGGTGAGCCTCAGCAGAAGAGTTTCAGGAAGCAATTCTGGCAGTAAGGCTTGTCGTTCTGCTCTTTGAAGGTTCCCTTGTTGAGTTGCTTGAGACAGAAGGCGCAGACGAAGTGTTCCGGGTGAAATTTCTTAGCCATGGCGGTGATGCAGCGGCCCGTGATGGGCTTCTGGCATCCGGAGCAGAGCGAGCCGCGTCGTTCGTGGTAATGCACTTCGCAGTAGGGCTGCCCGTCGTGCTCGAAGAAGCTGCCATTGATGAACGGGGTGAAGCATTCCTGGCAAGAAAAACAAGGAGTACGAAATTTTAGCAAGGGGTTCTCTGCCCGGTTGCTGGGCGGGCGTTGCCATAAGTCCCTTTTTTTCAGTGCCATTGTAACTTTGAACGGTCACTAAACAAAGTCGGGGACTACCTGTATTACTTTAGTCTCCATCGTTAAACCGGAGAAATCGTCTTCTTCAAAAAACGTTGGAAATGTTACCATGGAAAATGGAAGGAATCGCGGGGTCCCTTACCCGACAGACGAAACACTCGGGATGCCAGAGGGTGTTCAAGGCCGAGATATAGTTCTCCAAGATGGCCCGGGCACAGCCGCCACATTTGGGCGCGAACATATCGAAGTAATCTTTACGGCAATAGGCTTTGCCGTCTTTCTCGTGGAAGCCTAGGAGGCAAACAGAAGAGAATCCTGGTTAATCGGTTGAAAGAGCAGAATAATATAAGGTAAAAGGTAAAGGTTCCTCTCGCGCAACTGTGCTCGTCGTTCCCGACTCTAGGGGGCGGTGCTCATCTCCGTTTCAAAGCCGAAGAGCCAGCGCTGTCCGAAGATGTCTCCGTGGTCATGTGGCTGGCATGACTCAACGCCAAAGGCGCCCGGAACGCTGTTCCCTTCCCACCAAAGGTGGTCCCTATTTTTCTACTTGCATTTTTTATGTGCTTTCGAACTGCTAGGTTGGCAGAAGCTGGGACAAGTCACGGGAGCTCCCCCCGTTACGCGGCGCTGGGGATTCGAACCGCTGAACTGCCGACCTTTCGATCGACAAGCTCAGCGTCTTAGCCACTGAGCCACCCGCATCCCAGAATAATATAGCGTGTGTCTAATTTAATCTAATAACCTTGGACCCACAATCAAGAAGTAAACAATCCCAGTTAAGGAGCTGCAAACAAGCTAACAGTAAACAGGCCCAACCCAAAGAACCAGCAAGGTCACTCCGGCAGCAAAACTTGACAGGGAAAGCCATCAGAATGTAAACTGAAAGCAAACTAGCACTGATGATGTTACCAAGCTGGGTAATGAAATGTCTGCAAACAAACAACCCAGTTCAGAGAACACCATGGACCCATAATCCTCTTCCTCCTCCTCCTCCCTGCAAACCCCACTTCCTTCCAGCACCGATGATGTTACTTGGGTCATGAAACGTCTTCAAGAAAACAACCCAGTTCAGAGAACACCATGGACCTTCCTCCTCCTTCTCCACTTCCTCCTCCTCCTCCTCCTCCTCTCCACAAACCCCACTCCCTTTCAGCACTGATGATGTTATCTAGTTGGGTCATGAAACGTCTACAAGAAAACCATCAAGCTCAGAGAGCACGAAGGACCCACAATCCTCTTCTTCTTCTTCCTCCTCCTCCTCCTCCTCCTCCTCTCCACAAACCCCACTCCCTTCCAGCACTGATGATGTTACCTACTTGGGTCATGAAACGCCTGCAAGAAAATAACCAAGCTCAGAGACGCCACAATCCTCCTCCTCCTCCTCCTCCTCACAAACCCCACTCCCTTCTAGCACTGATTACATTACCTAGTTTGGCAATGAAACGTCTGCAAGAAAACAAGAAAGGTCAGAGAGCACCAAGGACCCTGCAGTCCTCCTCCTCCTCCTCCCTTCAAACCCTATTATCCTGTCTTCTAAGCAGAGATCAAATATCGGAATTAGTGTTAATAAAGGAGATTTGCAGCTCAGGGCTGACACGAAGGGTGCTTGGTGCTTTTTGAGCTTGCTTGTTTTCTGAGCTGGCTTCTTGCAGACGTTTCATGACCCAATTAGGTAACATCATCAGTGCTGGAAGGGAGTGGGGCTTGGGGAGAGGAGGAGGAGGAGGAGGAGGAGGAGGAGGAGGAGGAGAACTATGGGGTCCTTGGTGCTCTCTGAGCTTGGTGGTTTTCTTGCAAACATTTCATGACCCAGTTAGGTAACATCATCAGTGCTAGAAGGGAGTAGGGAAGAGAGGAGGAGCAGGAGGGGGGGAAGAGGAGGAAGAAGAGGAGGAGGATAACTGGGGGGTGCTTGGTGCTCTCTGGGCTTGTTTTCTAAGCTTGCTTCTTTTCTTGCCGACGTTTCATGACCCAAACTAGTGGTAGAAGGGAGCGGGGCAGAGAGGACGAGGAGTGGGGGGGAGGAGGAGGAAGAGGAAAATTGTGGGGTCCTTGATGCTCTGTGAGCTTCCTTGTTTCCTGAGCTTCCTTGTTTTCTTGTAGACGTCTAATGACCCAAACTAGGTACCATCATCAGTGCTAGAACGGAGTGGGGCAGAGAGGAGGGGGAGGACTGTGGGATCCTTGGTGCTCTCTGGGCTTGCTTGTGAGAGCACCCACGACCCCTCACGGAATTGGTACATCAAGTCCTAAAACCCAACAGGCCATTCTTTGAGGGCAAGTCGCGCATTTGGCCCTAAGCTCTGTGCAGAAACGTTTAAAAAAAAAGGAAAGAAATCAAAACCTTTATTGTCAATGCACAACGGTGTACAATGAAATTGAATATCATTGTACTCACGTGTACAATGTGGTGTAGGGTTTCCCGCCTAGGCAGGGGGTTGGACTAGAAGACCTCCAAGGTCCCTTCCAACTCTTGTTATTCTATTCCAGGGGTGGGTAACTGCGGCCCTTTTACAACCTGTGGACTTCAACTCCCAGAATTCCTGAGACAGCTTTCCTGTGGACTTCAACTCCCAGAATTCCTGAGCCAGCTTGGCTGTGGACTTCCAGCTTGGCTGTGGACTTCAACTCCCAGAATTCCTGAGCCAGCTTGGCTGTGGACTTCAACTCCCAGAATTCCTGAGCCAGCTTGGCTGTGGACTTCAACTCCCAGAATTCCTGAGACAGCTTGGCTGTGGACTTCAACTCCCAGAATTCCTGAGCCAGCTTGGCTGTGGACTTCAACTCCCAGAATTCCTGAGACAGCTTGGCTGTGGACTTCAACTCCCAGAATTCCTGAGCCATCTTGGCTGTGGACTTCAACTCCCAGAATTCCTGAGACAGCTTGGCTGTGGACTTCAACTCCCAGAATTCCTGAGCCATCTTGGCTGTGGACTTCAACTCCCAGAATTCCTGAGCCATCTTGGCTGTGGACTTCAACTCCCAGAATTCCTGAGCCATCTTGGCTGTGGACTTCAACTCCCAGAATTCCTGAGCCATCTTGGCTGTGGACTTCAACTCCCAGAATTCCTGAGCCAGCTTGGCTGTGGACTTCAACTCCCAGAATTCCTGAGCCATCTTGGCTGTGGACTTCAACTCCCAGAATTCCTGAGCCAGCTTGGCTGTGGACTTCAACTCCCAGAATTCCTGAGACAGCTTGGCTGTGGACTTCAACTCCCAGAATTCCTGAGCCATCTTGGCTGTGGACTTCAACTCCCAGAATTCCTGAGACAGCTTGGCTGTGGACTTCAACTCCCAGAATTCCTGAGCCATCTTGGCTGTGGACTTCAACTCCCAGAATTCCTGAGACAGCTTGGCTGTGGACTTCAACTCCCAGAATTCCTGAGACAGCTTGGCTGTGGACTTCAACTCCCAGAATTCCTGAGCCAGCTTGGCTGTGGACTTCAACTCCCAGAATTCCTGAGCCAGCTTGGCTGTGGACTTCAACTCCCAGAATTCCTGAGCCATCTTGGCTGTGGACTTCAACTCCCAGAATTCCTGAGACAGCTTGGCTCTGGACTTCAACTCCCAGAATTCCTGAGCCATCTTGGCTGTGGACTTCAACTCCCAGAATTCCTGAGCCATCTTGGCTGTGGACTTCAACTCCCAGAATTCCTGAGCCATCTTGGCTGTGGACTTCAACTCCCAGAATTCCTGAGCCA
Organism: Arizona elegans; assembly: GCA_022577455.1. Lineage (NCBI taxonomy): Eukaryota > Metazoa > Chordata > Lepidosauria > Squamata > Colubridae > Arizona > Arizona elegans. The sequence goes on from JAKOOJ010000044.1 coordinate 3,777,040, forward strand.
GCTTGGCTATGGACTTCAACTCCCAGAATTCCTGAGCCAGCTTGGCTGTGGACTTCAACTCCCAGAATTCCTGAGCCATCTTGGCTGTGGACTTCAACTCCCAGAATTCCTGAGCCAGCTTGGCTGTGGACTTCAACTCCCAGAATTCCTGAGCCAGCTTGGCTGTGGACTTCAACTCCCAGAATTCCTGAGCCAGCTTGGCTGTGGACTTCAACTCCCAGAATTCCTGAGCCAGCTTGGCTGTGGACTTCAACTCCCAGAATTCCTGAGCCAGCTTGGCTGTGGACTTCAACTCCCAGAATTCCTGAGCCATCTTGGCTGTGGACTTCAACTCCCAGAATTCCTGAGCCAGCTTGGCTGTGGACTTCAACTCCCAGAATTCCTGAGCCAGCTTGGCTGTGGACTTCAACTCCCAGAATTCCTGAGCCAGCTTGGCTGTGGACTTCAACTCCCAGAATTCCTGAGACAGCTTGGCTGTGGACTTCAACTCCCAGAATTCCTGAGCCAGCTTGGCTGTGGACTTCAACTCCCAGAATTCCTGAGACAGCTTGGCTGTGGACTTCAACTCCCAGAATTCCTGAGCCAGCTTGGCTGTGGACTTCAACTCCCAGAATTCCTGAGCCAGCTTGGCTGTGGACTTCAACTCCCAGAATTCCTGAGCCATCTTGGCTGTGGACTTCAACTCCCAGAATTCCTGAGCCATCTTGGCTGTGGACTTCAACTCCCAGAATTCCTGAGCCATCTTGGCTGTGGACTTCAACTCCCAGAATTCCTGAGCCATCTTGGCTGTGGACTTCAACTCCCAGAATTCCTGAGCCAGCTTGGCTGTGGACTTCAACTCCCAGAATTCCTGAGCCAGCTTGGCTGTGGACTTCAACTCCCAGAATTCCTGAGCCATCTTGGCTGTGGACTTCAACTCCCAGAATTCCTGAGACAGCTTGGCTGTGGACTTCAACTCCCAGAATTCCTGAGCCAGCTTGGCTGTGGACTTCAACTCCCAGAATTCCTGAGCCAGCTTGGCTGTGGACTTCAACTCCCAGAATTCCTGAGACAGCTTGGCTCTGGACTTCAACTCCCAGAATTCCTGAGCTGTCTCAGGAATTCTGGGAGTTGAAGTCCACAGGTTGTAAAAGGGCCACAGTTGCCCACCCCTGTTCTATTCTATTCTACATGTTGTCAGAAGACCATCTTCGAGGATCCATACCTTCAGGGCCAAAGAAGGCTCCACACTGCGCACAGAAGAAGTGCTCGGGGTGCCATGTCCTGTCCAAAGCCGTCACCACTTTCTGCGAAAGAAAAAAAAAACCACACAAATGATGAATATAAGCGCATCGTCCACCATCCAACCTGGTCACTATTCGGAGATTGTGGAATTCCACGTGTGGAATTTACTCGTCCAGCCTGATCAACAGCCTGAGGGATTTCAGGTGGCTCCTCGACTTAAACAACCGCAACTGGGAACGGAGCTTCCATTGCTAAGCGAGGAGGTTGCTAAGCGAATCATCGCGACGGATTTTTACTTTTCTCCCCCACTGCCCCACTGCCGTTACGCGAATCATGGCAGCCTTTAAAGCAAATCGTACGGTCATTAAGTGAAACGGGCGTTGCCCGTTGACTTGGCTTGTTCGAAGCCCCCTGTGAAGATGATCACATGATTCTAGGGCAGGGGTCAGCAACCAGGGACTCTGGAGCCGCATGTGGCTCTTTCATCCCTCTGCTGGGGCTCTTGGTCGCTCAAAACGTGTGTCGCAACTGGCAATGTGCGACACCCCGGCGTACGATTTATTTATTTATTTATTTAATTCAAAAAGTTTTTTTTTTTTTATTTTATAAACCAACAAACAATAAATACATAATCAATCATTCCTGATTTTATGATGGGGTTTTTAAAATAATAAAATTGGTTTTGAAATTGAAATGTTTTAGTTATGGGCCAAATTATTTAATTATTTTAGATCTATTTTAACTTTTGTATATAAAGTGTTTTACTTGGCTGTTCACCGCCCTGAGTCCGAAAGGAGAAGGGTGGTATAGAAATTTGAAAAATAAATAAATAAATAAATTCAATATATTTTCTGAATACATCTTTTGTGTCTTCTTTTTGCTCCTCCAATATTTATCACATCTTAATATTATCATTTCCTTTATTATAACATTTCCCCCGCTTTTCTTACTTCTCTATTAATACATTTATCTATCTTTTAATTTTATTGAAAATTAGACAACCATTTTATCCCCACACAACCTTCCCTTCCCCAACCCCACCGGCACACGATTTATTGAGCTTTTCGATCCCTGGTAGGTTTTGTGGCTCCCGGTGTTTTCTTTTCTGTGGGAAACAGGTCCAAATGGCTCTTGGGAGTGTTTTAAGGTTGCAGACCCCTGCTCTAGAGGAAACAGATTAGAAGAAAAAAAAACAAACGAGTTTCATAGTAAGTCGTCACATCTCAGGGGACTTACATCCAGGATGGGACCGTTGCAGTAGTAACAGCGAGGGGAAAAGAGGTTGTGGTAATCTCTCTCGCAGTAAGGCTGGCCGTCGCGCTCGAAGAAGTTGCGGGAACCGATCTCCTCCTGGCAGTGGGTGCAAACGAAATGCTCGGGGTGCCACGTCTTCCCCATGGCTGTGACTACCTAGGGGTGGGAGAAGGAGGAGGACAATCCTGACTCTAGGAAACGTTCCACTTTCCAGCTGAAGGCATCTCGTTGGACATCACACGCTGGGCAGAGCTCAGCACCGAGGAGGAGAAGAAACGTTCTTAGAAATGTCTATGTCAGCGTTCCAGAACAACCCAACTCCAATTAAAAACTCAAAATCTTTCATTTGCACATTTCGCTGTGCACGGAAGACCCTGTTGTTCCGCCAGGCCGGGCTATCGACATGATAATTTTAAATTGGGGTATTTTAAATTTCTGGGGTTTTAAACGGAGCCAAATTTATTTAATAATTTTAAATTTTAAATTGATGTTTGTCTTGTGTTTTTAAATAGGCTGTACACTGCCCTGAGTCCTTTGGGAGAAGGGCGGTATAGAAATATAATAATAATAATAAATAATAATAATAATAATAATAATAATAATAATAATAATAATAATAATTATTATTATTATTATTATTATTAATAATAATAATAATAATAATAATAATAATAATAATAATAATAATAATAATAATAATTGAAGGTGGCAGCGTGGAAGCTTCCGGGGTTAATAGGGCTTCCAAAGCTGATGGTCTATGGAGATTCTCCATCATCTAGGATTATCCCAAAGGTGCTTTTTGGAGAGGCAACTGGACTGGTTTTTCTCTTGAAGAGGTTTCGCTTCTCCTCCAAGAAGCTTCTTCAGTTCTAACAGGAAGAATCCTGAACTGAGAACTGAAGAAGCTTCTCGGGAGGAGAAGCGAAATGCCTTCAAAGAAAAAAAACTAAGAAAGTCCAGCTGCCTCTTGAAAATATAATAATAATAATGCACCTTTGGGGCATTCTTAGAAATGGAATAGCAGCTGACCTGGATTGGGAAGAAAATTATGAATTGTCTATATCATCCCAAAAAAGGAATGTCCTTCATGGGCCAGAGAGAAGCTCTGGAGGGGCTCATGCTAGGACCCCTTGCTAGGACATAGAGTTTTCTCTAGGTCCTTCCATAGTGCACTATGGAAATGCACTTCCATAACTGGATTTATCTGCATGATTTTAATAGCCCTCTCTGATCTTTTTAACATTTGTGTTTACTTGCCTACCACCACAAGGTGGCACACATAATCCTTTCACCTTCTATTTTCACAGCAATGGCGCCATGGGGGGGTGGGGGGGCTTGGGCTGAGAGTGAGAGAGAGGGACTGGCTCAAAGCCATCCAGGTAGCTGGTCATGCTGAAGATGGGACTAGAACTCACCATCTCCTAGTGATTGACCCAAAGTCAACCAGACACCTTTCACGCTTAAGCTGGAACTAGAACTCACCATCTCCTAGTGATTGACCCAAAGTCAGCCAACCAGTTTTCATGCCTAAAACAGGACTAGAACTCACCATCTCCTGGTGATTGACCCAAAGTCACCAAGGGCGCTTTCATGCCTAAGGTGGAACTAGAACTCACCATCTCCTAGTGATTGACCCAAAGTCACCCAGCCAGCTTCCATGCCTAAAACAGGACTAGAACTCACCATCTCCTGGTGATTGCCCCAAAGTCAATCAGACAGCTTTCACACTTAAGCTGGAACTAGAACTCACCATCTCCTAGTGATTGACCCAAAGTCACCCAGCCAGCTTCCATGCCTAAGACAGGACTAGAACTCACCATCTCCTGATGATTGGCCCAAAGTCAACCAGACAGCTTTCACGCTTAAGCTGGAACTAGAACTCACCATCTCCTAGTGATTGACCCAAAGTCACCCAGCCAGTTTCCATGCCTAAGGCAGGACTAGAACTCACCATCTCCTAGTAATTGACCTAAAGTCACGAAGAGGGCTTTCATGCCTAAGGTGGAACTAGAACTCACCATCTCCTAGCGATGGTCCCAAACTCACCCAGGCAGCTTTCATGCCGAAAGCAGTACTAGAATTCACAGACTCCTGGTTTCTCCTCCAACCCCTTCACCATAACACCAAACTAGTTCTCAATGGTTAAGAGCTGAAGTTCTCTCGAGGCTTACCTGCCCGGCAATTGGCTTCTTGCAAGCTCCGCAAACACCTTTGGCGACAGTTGCTACTCCGAGTTTGTTCAGGTCAGACTGGAGGCTTCCAAGCATGTTGTCCAACTGGCTGCCAGGTTTTGGAGGGGTGGTGGACGGATAGCTGCCAGCTCCTTTCCCCTGGGACATAAACTAAAGGAGAGACCCAAGCACAGAATGGTCAGATACAAAAACCACAACCTCAACGTCCTTCTATCCATTGGAACGTCAAAGCAAGCTGTTTGTTGTGGTCCGCCAGCAGCCTGCGGAATCGGAGAGTGAGGAGGCTGGGGAGGAACATGGGCCAGTCCTGGAGTCTGGGGAAGGCCCGGACGAGGGCTCTGCATCGGAGGCAGAGATGGAGCAGGGCCATCTGGGAGTGATGCGCGGACTCAGGAGCCTCCAGAGTCGGACAGCAGAGAGGCAGAGGAACAGGAGGAGCCTGTTCCTAGTGTGTGCATACACAGAGCTGCCAGAAGGAAAGAAGTGTTAAAGCTAAAGGGACGACTCGGGAGTAAGGCCTGGAGAGGATTGGCCCCTCCCATAAGGCTTAAAAGAGGAGCAAAGGCACGTGAGCCCTTTGCAGGAAAGCAACGTTGTTAATTCTGTTCCTAGTCGGCATCTCTGTTTGATTCTGGACTCCGTGGGGCTTTGCCAAGTAGGTCTTTTGGCAGCGTGTCAAGGGAGATAAAGGCGGGTGATTATCCCGAAGGGACTTCTCCCCGAAGGACTTTTTGCAACTAATTGGGACTCAGCTGTGAATGAACGTAATTCACAGCTGTCGCAATAAAAGAGGTTTTTGGGACTGTTTTAATGACTCAGGAAGCCTAGGTTACAATACTGTTTGGAATTTCCATTCGCGGGTCCTGGAACGGTTGATGCAACTGCAGAAGCTAGCAAAGGGTCACACTTGAGAATAGATAGGAAAAATTTGTTTTAAAAAAAACAAAAAACTGTGTCAGAATTTTCTCAAGAAAAGGGCCCACACACTCTAAGCATTTTGCAAGCACGGACGAGGTTCAGAGCACTTCCACACCGCAAGGCCTTCCTCGGCAGTTCTACTCATCCAAACCACAACACACAGCAATATTGAAAAGAGGGCTAGAGAAAGGAACCGCTTTAAATTCGAGTGTTAAATATATATATATATATATTTGGAATAGCGTTGTCGAAGTTTGGAATACAGAGTCGCGCCCGAAATGGACGCCGTTCCAGCGAGACATTTTACCGACCTCAGAAGGATGGAAGGCTGTGTCCAATCTTGAGAGCCGGTTAGAATCGAACTGCTGGCGGTCGGCGTTTCAGCAGAATTAGCCTGCAATGCTGCGTTCTCACCACAGCGCCACCAGGGCTCCTGGTAACTTTTGTAGGCTTATAAGTAACTTTTAGAGTCATTTAGAATTCGCTTCTCACCTGTGGCTAGCAATTTAAGTGCACGGCATATAATTTGAATTTTTACTGGCTCAATTGCTGAATGTCAGTTGCCTTCTCGGCCTTTCTCCAGCCCCAAATTTCTCCGCGATCCTCAAAAACGATCATGCCGCAAGACCGCCAAATTCATGCGAGGTTTAAAAAGCCGACCGCCGTTTCTTTTTAAGCTCGCAACGAAACAGACCAACAAAGTCTTAGGAAAAACCCAGCAAACTAACTAACCCCTCGCAACTCCATGCAAGATCCACAGACGGGGTCAAAGACATTTATTTATTTTTTTCCACTCAACATGCTGAAGCAGGAATTAAAGCAAAGATCCTGCCTTCTCGGGAGTAGGTGGGCGAGTAGCAAGGAGGTGATCCAAAGATGGAATAGGAAGGACCTGAAAAAGCAGAATTCAGAATGAGACGAGCAAGGCTGCATCTGTTAAAAAAAAAAAAAAGCTGGCTGGATGGTTGAATTTTAAGAAACTTCTGATTTAAAGTCATGTTTTTTTTAAAAAAAAAAAGGGAGTGGGGGAAGGGGGGATTCTTAGTGTAAAAACCTGGATCTAATTCTGCATCTAAAATGCAAGTTAGTCCTTGACAGCTCATTTAGTGACCGCTCAGTTACAACGGCACAGTGGTGAAATCCAATTTTTTTTTTACTACGTTATGTGGGCATGGCTTGGTGGGCATGGTGTGGCTTGGTGGGTGTGGCAGGGGAAGGATACTGCAAAATCTCCTTTCCCACTCTACTCCAGGGGAAGGATACTGCAAAATCCCCATTCCCTCACATATGTGTGAGGGGAACCTTTACCTAATTTTTTGGGGGGTGGGCCTAAAATTACCCCTACCCTGAAAATAAACCCAGGGGATGAGCTGGTGGGGGGGCAACTGTCTGGTTACAGCCCGCTGATCCTTTGGGGCAGCGTAAATACCGCTTTTGCCCTTCTCTTTCTGGGCGCAGCGCTTCTGCTTCTTGGGCCGCTTTCCTGAAGTTGGCAGCTCCGCGGCCATCTGCTTTGCTTTTTCCCTCTTTTTGGGAGGCTCGCGGGAGGCTTTTTGGTGAACGGGAGGCAAATGGGGAGGGGGAATTTTCCTGCCTGTCATCTATTCCTCAAGCTCAGAACAGACTGAGGCAAGGGCGGCAGGCAGGAAAATTCCCCCTCCCCATTTGCCTCCCGTTCGCCAAACAACCTCCATGCCGAACGCTGAAGGTTCGGAATGGAGGCGACGGTGCGTCCACAGCGCATCCAGCTCACCGAGTCTGACCTGCTGCACCCCCCAAAAAAAGTAAGATCGCCTCAAAAATAAGCCCAAGTGCTTATTTTCAAGTCTAAAAGAAAATAAGACTAAAAAAGAAATTTAGACACGGTAGGTGTTCCTGGACTTAACGGCCGTAAGGGTGCCCATAATTTCTGCGCTGAAGTTGAGACATTTCTCGAGGGAGTTTTCGCCCTGTTTTGCGACATTTCTGGCCAGAGCTGTGAAGTTGTTCAGGAAGCAGGAGAACATCAAAGTGAGACCGTGCCTGCTGTGGTGGAGGGAAGGAGGGAGCCTCTTCTGTTTGACAGCTAACCGACACGGAGCCTTTGGAGGAAAGAGCCGCTGTGGTAGGCCGCGTGGGAATTGGTGCATGCTGGGGGGAAATTTCTTCCAACAGCATTTCCCACGGGACGGGAGGCTGAGTCGGATGGGAGGACGGCACATAGTGCAGCTGAGGGATATGTGGCGATGCGGGCAAGGGCAAGGGAGGTGGTGGCGGAGGAGGAGAAGATGGAAGAGAAGAGCCAAGAGTGGCGTTGACGGAAGCGGTCTTGGAGACATCTTTAGGAAGGATCTGCGGTGGAGGAGAAGGTGGGACAGAGATGGTTCTTCTCAAAGGAAGGGGTGACATAGCAGGAATAATAACCTGAGGGAAAAAAGCAGGAAGAAACATGAACAGGCCAGAGATGCCTCGCCCAGAAATACTTGAAGGCACCAAAAGGAGATGATCATGGAGGTCAACCTTCTCCAATCTTCCCCGGGCACTTCCCAAAGGGTGGAGGTCAACTCCAGAAGTCTCGCCAATGGACACAAAGGCTGAGGGAGTCTGAGAGTTGAGGCCTACCCTTTTGGAAAGCAACAGGTTGGAGAAATGTAACGGTACCATACCTCACCTTCCTGAAGGACGCAAACCCAACAAGAGCGAAAAAATGAACAACAACAACCAGAGGCCCCTCCCAAGTAGAAATGGAAAGCATGCATCTCTGTAGGCTTCCGAGATCCTTCTGCCCCCAACTGGATGGAGGAGCCTTCAAAAGCTATCTAATGGTGCTAGGTATTCCATCCAAGAAAACGGTGATCCAAGATCTCGCTTGGAAAAATCTGGGGGAAACTTTCAGTTTCTAAGGAACTGACCAACGACTGGCCCCTGTTGGAAACCCCGAATCAATTAGAGATGACAACAGCCCAGAGAAGTATGGACTATGAGCCAAACTGTAAGGAAATCCAACCAACAAGACAACGTGTGGTGAACCTCAACTGATGGCCAATTTGAGAGGACTTCAACCAGCGAAACAAGCTTTATTTTGAATGTGCTTTTCTGGGTTCCAGCAGGATATTAACCCCCAGAAGAAAACAACAACAGAATAAAGAAGAGTTGGAAAGGGACCTTAGAGGTCTTCTAGTCCAACTCCCTCTCAAGCAGGAAATCCTAAACCATTTCAGACAAACGGCTGTCCAATCTCTCCTTTAAAAAAACCTCCAGTGATGGAGTGCCTACAACTTCTGAAGGCCAAGCCGTTCCACTGATTAATTGTTCTGTCATGAAATTTCTCCTTAGTTCTAGGCTGGTTCTTTCCTTGGTTAGTCTCCACCCATTGCTTCTTCTCCCATCTTCAGGTGCTTTGGAGAATAAGTATGTTCTCCAAATATACACTGGAGAATAAACCCACAATTGGCAAGGGATGGACCTCTCCCTTTTTTTGACATGCAACCAAGGACGCATCTGATATTCTCTCCATTCAGAAGCGTAACGTTCATCTCATCTCTCTTGGTCCTCAAGTGAAGGACCTACATTCTCTGCTAATTCCTAATTTCCAAATTGGCCGTCAAGGCTCTTGTGTGGGCAAAGCATGAAGTAGGGGAAGCTTAAGAAATGATCTTGCTTTCATCTGCTGTAGGCATGACCAAGAAGAGAGAAGATCCATCGGCCGTCGGCCATGGAAATGCTCCCTCTGGAAAGAACCAGAGATGTTCTGGAACCAGCATCCCAAAACTACCTTCCTTGTACCAACTGGAAGACTCCTTCGGAGCTCCCGGCTACCTTTTCTATTCGTTGACTACCATCTTTGTCCTTCTTCTGAGGCCTGGAGGTGATGATGACCCCCTCAGTCAACCAGTCGTCGGGGCTCCGTTGACGTTCTTCGTCTTCGGCTTTGCTGATGCCCAACCTGTCTTGAAGCTCTTCGATCAGGCGGTCTTGGGAGACGGTTTTATGGAAGAGGACCGGGCCCAGCTTGCGTCGCGGCGAGAGATCGCGGCACATGGGATGCACATTGGAGATCTCTTTGGTTTTCCTGATCACGGACTTGATCTTTTAAGGAAGGGGAGGAAAACATTCAGGTTGAGTAAGCTTCACCCCCTCCCCCGGAACCGGACGGCACAGAATGCACAGTCTTGAGGTTGACCGGGGTTAGTGGTCACAAGCCGGGAAAAGCAGAAATGACCCCTTCCTCAACTGGAGGAAAAGTCCTTTCAGCACAGCCATAAGCAGCCGATTCATCGTTAGGAAAAGCTGTCCAACTTCAACCACATGCAGCACTGATGTTGTTAACTAGCTTGGTAATGAAACGTCCGCAAGAAAACAAGCAAACTCAGAGAGCACCAAGGACCCAACGATCCTCCTTCTCCTCTTTCTCCTTCTTCTCCTCTTCCTCCTCCTTTCTGCAATCCCTCCTCATGTCTGTAACCTCTTCTAGCACTGATGTTGTTAACTAGCTTGGTAATGAAACGTCCGCAAGAAAACAAGCAAACTCAGAGAGCACCAAGGACCCAACGATCCTCCTTCTCCTCTTTCTCCTTCTTCTCCTCTTCCTCCTCCTTTCTGCAATCCCTCCTCATGTCTGTAACCTCTTCTAGCACTGATGTTGTTAACTAGCTTGGTAATGAAACGTCCGCAAGAAAACAAGCAAACTCAGAGAGCACCAAGGACCCAACGATCCTCCTTCTCCTCTTTCTCCTTCTTCTCCTCTTCCTCCTCCTTTCTGCAATCCCTCCTCATGTCTGCAACCTCTTCTAGCACTGATGTTGTTAACTAGCTTGGTAATGAAACATCCGCAAGAAAACAAGCAAACTCAGAAACCACCAAGGACCCCACAGTCCTCCTTTTCCTTCTTCTTCTCCTCTTCCTCCTCCTCCTCCTCCTCTTTCTCTTTCCTTCTCCTCCATTCTGCAACCCTCATTCCCTTCTAGCACTGATGATGTTACCTAGATTGGTAATGAAACACCCGCAAGAAAACCACCAAGCTCAGAAAGCACCAAGGACCCAACAATTCTCCTTCTCCTCTTTCTCTTTTCTTCTTCTCCTTTCTGCAACCCCCATTCCCCCTCCTAGCACTGATGATCTTACCTAGTTTGGTAATAAAATTTTTGCAAGAAAACAAGCAAGCTCAGAGAGCACCAAGGACCCCTCGTCTCCGGCCCGATCTATAGATCTCCTCCTTTACGAAACATGGAAGATTCAGCTCCTTTCAACCCTACCTGTATCTCAAAGGGGTTCAGAAACCCTGGCGTGCAGAAGGTGATTCTTATCTGCAGGCGAGCCCAATCCTTATCATCTTAAGGTTGTCCCATTTCTCGCCATTCCTCTACTCAGCAGAGAGCCCAGCAAAAACCCAAAACACATTAAGAGCAGCACTTGGCTGGCTACGGCCCTGACAAGCGCAAAGTGCTCCCTTTTCAGCACTTGCTGCCAAAAAGGTTTGCCATCCCTGATATAGAGCAGGGGTCACCAACCTTTCGGACCTCAGGGACCACTAAACTCATAATTTTAAATCCCGCGGACCACTAATATGATTTGCCTAATGTCTGGTTGGGTGGGCGTGGCTAGGTGGTCATGTGACTGGGTGAGCGTGGCCAACTCGCTGTCACTCATGTCGAGGGGCGCCTCACCGGCCTCTCCTCACCCCTCCCCTGCCAGCCACTCCTCACCTGCCCACCCAGGCTCCTTAGAGCCCCCAACAGGAAGCAGTTGTTGGAGCTAAGCAGCCACCCCGAGAAAGAGTCGGCAAAACAGCTCAGTTCAAATTGGATCTGACCGAGAAGGAGGCTCAGTAGAAGCACCTCACTGAGGACTAGGAGCATAGGCTTTCCAAGCAGAGGGAAGTCCTGCAGGAGTGCAAGGCCAGGTACCGGCGCCAGGAGGCTCAGTGGGCTGAGATGGTCAGCCAGTTCCAGGCCATGATGCAGCCCCACTGGAACGAGGCTCTCCGGCTCTTCTCCACCAGCGGCTCTTCCCTCCAGCCTTCGCCCAAAGCCCCACACCAGGAGGCCGAAGCAGACCCCAAGTCGGAATTTCTGCCTCCCTCCGATCCACACAAAAAGACCCCAAAGGGGGAGACTCTCTGCAGCAACACAAACGTTCATTGCACATATCTGTCCCGGGGACCGCAGTTTGAGGACCCCTGATTTAGTGCAAGATAAAAAATGCAAATAATTTTTTTTTTGTGGACCACCAAAATTTTCTCACGGACCACCAGTAGTCCACGTACCACCAGTTGGTGACCGCTGATCTAGGAGAAGCATGCAAACCTCGCTAAATCCAGGCACAAACTCCAAAGCGCGTTTCATGCACAGGCCAAAGCAAAAGCAGCACGGAGACATCCCCTCCCTCGTGTCACCAGCTGGCTCATCTCTTCCCCATTCATCCGGATGCCTGCCTGGCTCGAAGTGGATATTCTCTCCACGGAGATTGTAGGATCAGCGATACTACGGTCCCATTCTTCTTCCCGGATACGTTCGGTGGCCTTTGACGCAGCCGCGACACCGTTGGGAAGGCTGTTCTTTCTGGATCCCCTCTCGGCCACATCAGGACAGCTGTTTGCCCTCACCGGATCTCGGATTTCGGGCCTGTGGTTCGAGGCCTGCTGGACAGCCCAGCCTGGAAAACTCTCCCATCGTTCTACATTAAAAAGATCGGGGGGACCGACGTGAACGTCCTTCTTGACAGACGTTCTCGGCGCCAACAGAGACGTTTCTGAATTGCTCTGCCTGGTGTAACCCATTGTCCTCATTCCGTTCTCCTTGAAAAAAGGAGCTTTGGGGTGGAAGAGAGCCTTCTCTTCTTGGGGGGCTGGCCTCTTCGAACCCCTGCTCAGAACTGAAGGAATGTCTTCGCCGTTGAGGTTCTCCTCCTTCCAAGGTCCTCCTGGCTCCATGTTTTTTTGAGTTCCCGCACCATCCGCACCAATCCATAACAACTCGGGCTCTGAAGAAGAGACGTGTGACTTCTCAGGAGGGGTTTTGCTGGGTCCATCGGAGCTTGGGCGGGGGGCAGAAGCTTTACCAAGGGGGGGCTTGGTCCAAGGTCCGGCGGGGTGACGATGCAAAACATTGGAAGGAAGTTCTGGGATCGCGGCTACCGCTAAACCATTGCTTTTCTCGTCAATGTGTAGGACCTCCAACTCAAGAGGGGCCTCGGAACTGGGGTGAGGCCCATCGTGTTTTGCCCTGTGGGGCTTTGAGGCACGTGGTGGCGGCACCGTATGGGATGGGACAGGTGGTCCAGAAGACAGCGGTAGGGAAGGCTCAGAGGCCAGAGATATGGTGGAACTGGTCTGAAAGAGAAAGGAAGGCGGGAAGGGAGGAAAGAGAGTGGGGGGGGGGGGAAAGGAAGACAGGAGAAAAAGATGGAAATAGGATTGAAGGAAGAAAGAAAAAGCAAAAAAAAAAAAAAGGGCAAAATAGCGACAGAAAAATAAAAAGGGCCCTGCGTTGAACTCACTCGAGTTAGTTAAAGGCAAAAGGAGACCCAGGAAAATGGACATAAAAGGACTAATAATTCCTGATAGCAGTCACAAAACAGGATGTGGTTGAAGATGTGCCAACACCATCATCCCTAGGCCAGAAAGGAAGGTAGGTGGGTGGGTGGGTGGGTGGGGGGACAAATGATAACAAGGAGGGGGCACCTTGAAGTCTGAAAGGGAAGCCATGAGCTCATCCAGTTCTCTGGTTGCTGAAGAGGCAGATATGCGGGTCTGTTGCTGGCTGGAGGCGAAGCGCTGAGGACTGCTCATCCCTCCTTGATTCACAGTAATAGCTGGTCTAATGGAGGCAAACAAGACAGAAACGGTCATTTATTTATTTTTTAATTTGATTTATATGCCGCCCTTCTCCGAAGACTCAGGGCGGCTTACAATGCGCTAAGCAACAGCCTTCATCCTTTTGTATATTTATACAAAGTCAGCTTATTGCCCCCACAAACTGGGTCCTCATTTCACCTACCTTTGAAAGGATGGAAGGCTGAGTCAACCTTGAGCCTGGCGAGATTCGAACTTGCAGTAATTGCAGGCAGCTGGTCTTAATAACAGGGTGCTTTAGACCACTGTACTACCAAGGCTCTTGAGGTTTGCTTCCAGGAACAAAGACCCCCCCCCCCACTTCCCTGCCTCCCTTCCCAGCCTCCCCTGTGGCCTTAGGCTAGAGCACGGGTCAGCAACCTGCGGCTCTGGAGCCACATGTGGCTCTTTCACCCCTCTGCTGCAGCTCCCTGTCACCCAAAATATGCATCACAACCGCCAATGTGCGACACCCACTGGCACACAATTTATTGAGCTTTTCAACCCCCGGTAGGCCAAGATAAATACAAGAAAAGAAAAGTTTCCGAAGAAAACAGAGCATTTAATTCAACTACTAGCACCCCGGTAGGCCAATCATGGATAAATCCAAGAAAAGAAAAGTTTCAGAAGAAAACAGAATATTTAATTCAACTACGTATGCTAGTTTTGTGGCCGTTCAAGAAATAGTCAGGCCGGGAAGGGTTTTTGTGGCTCCCGGTGTTTTCTTTTCTGTGGGAAACGGGTCCAAATGGCTCTTTGAGGGGTTAAGGTTGCAGACCCCTGGCCTAGACAGCAGGCATGTCCAACTCACAGCCCATGGGCCACCCCCCACACACAAGATCATTAAAAATATTTAAAAATTAAAAGGAAATGGGTTATTTATGCACAAGCTCTATGAACTACGTTAATTATATTATAGGTCGTTCTCCACTTAAAAGCCATTCCTTTGGGAACTCTGGGAGTTGGAGTCCACCCATCTTAAAGCATACTAGCCAGGGAATTCTGGGAGTCGAAGTCCACATAATCTGAAAATATGCTGACTGAAGAATTCTGGGACATGATGTCCATGCATCTTAAAACATCCTGGCCAGAGAATTCTGGGAGTTGAAATCCGCCTATCTTAAACCATTCTGGCTGGGGAATTCTGGGAATTGAAGTTCGTCCATTTTAAACCATCGTGGACTGGGAATTCTGGGAGCTGAAGTCCGTCCATCTTAAAACATGCTGACTGGGGAATTCTGGGAGTTGAAATCCCCCCATCTTAGAGTTGGCCAGTATGTATCTTAAAACATACTGGCTGGGGAATTCTGGATGTTGAAGTTGAAATCCATCCATCTTAAAACTTGTTGGCTGGGGAATTCTGGGAGTTGAAGTTCACCCATCCTGGCCAGAGAATTCTGGGCACTGAAGTCCACCCATCTTAAATCATCCAGGCCAGGGAATTCTGGGAGTTGAAATCCACCCATCTTAAACCATTCTGGCTGGGGAATTCTGGGAATTGAAGTTTGCCCATCTTAAACCATCATGGACAGGGAATTCTGGGAGTTGAAATCCACCCATCTTAAACCATTCTGGCTGGGGAATTCTGGGAATTGAAGTTCGCCCATCTTAAACCATCGTGGACAGGGAATTCTGGGAGCTGAAGTCCGTCCATCTTAAAACATGTTGACTGGGGAATTCTGGGAGTTGAAGTTCACCCATCTTAAACCATTCTGGCTGGGGAATTCTGGGAGTTGAAATCCACCCATCTTAAACCGTTCTGGCTGGGGAATTCTGGGAATTGAAGTTCGCCCATCTTAAACCATCGTGGACAGGGAATTCTGGGAGCTGAAGCCCGTCCATCTTAAAACATGCTGACTGGGGAATTCTGGGAGTTGAAATCCCCCCATTTTAGAGTTGGCCAAGGTTGAGAAGCACCGTCCTAATGGGAGGCACCACGAATTCCCCTCTCTCTCCAGAAACCGTCACACCTTAGCTGGATGGATAGTAATCAGGGGGCTATACTCACACAGGACTAGGCACGGAGCTTTCCAGTTCATCCAGAAGGCTCTCCACGCTGGGGCACACTTCTTCCACCCCCGGCCCCCCATTCCACTTCGGCTTCTCTTTCCCTGGGGCTGCGGGTTGTGTGGCCAAAGAGGTAGTGTTCTCCAGGAGGCTATAGGGGGAGCCGGTCCCACCAGGCCGCGAGGGGCTTCCTCCTGCATTCTCATCTTACAAGTCAAAAAAATAAATAAAATAAATACAGACAGGACTTGGAAGCACGTTTCCCATTAAAAAGGCGGAAATATATATATATTTTTAAAAAAACAGTGGCCTTCTAATGAACAACTCATCCGTGGGACGGTTTGTTTTCGGAAGTTATGGATGCTCCATCCCTGGAGGTTTTCAAGAAGGGGCTGGACAGCCATTTGTCTAAAATGGCACAGGGTCTCCTACGTAAGCAGGGGGTTGGACTAGAAGACCTCCAAGGTCCCTTCCAACTCTGTTATTCTGTTTGGTGACTGTGAGAACAATTAACTTAAAACCATCCCTTCAGGAACTCTGGGAGTTGAAGTCCATCCATCTTAAAACATGCTGACTGGGGAATTCTGGGCATTGAAGTCCATTCATATGAAAGCATCCCCTGCCCAGGGAATTCTGGGAGTTGAAGTCCACTCATCTTAAAGCATCATGGCCAGGGAATTCTGGGCATTAAAATCCACCCATCCTGCCCAGGGAATTCTGGGAGTTGAAGTCCACTCATCTTAAACCAACCTGGCCAGGGAATTCTGGATGTTGAAGTCCGCTCATCTTAAAGCATCATGGCCAGGGAATTCTGGGCATTAAAATTCACCCATCCTGCCCAGGGGATTCTGGGAGTTGAAGTCCACTCATCTTAAACCAACCTGCCCAAGGAATTCTGGGCATTGTGAATGCTCCATCACTGGAGGTTTTCAAGAAGAGATTAGACAGCCATTTGTCTGGAATGGCATAGGGTCCCCTTGCTCGAGCACGGGGTTGGACTAGAAGACCTCCCAAGGTCCCTTCCGTTCTTCTGCCGTTGTTCTTCCTAACCAAAGCAAAGCTATCACGCTCCAATTTTTCGGAGCCCACTTTTCTATTCCTTGCCCTCCCTTCCCTTCGCCTGGGCAGCTTCTAGCAGCTGCAAGAGACATGCCACAAACTCAGGAAGTGCATTTCCGTTGTGACAACGGGTGCATAACGGACAGGCATCAGACGTGGGCGTCAAGACCTCTGAGTAGTTCCGGACTCTGAGTAGATCAGAATAGGGAACCCAAAGCAGCACAAGTGAAGGCTGCTTATATTATAAGGTTATAAGGTTAGCCACACCTTGCGAGTCTGAATGGGGTTCAAGGTAAAGGTTCCCCTGGCACATATGTGCTAGTCGTTGCCCCCTCTCCCAACCGTGTGATCCTAACCCTAGAGCCCAGCCCCTCGTACCTGTGGGGCTGCCAGGTGAGGGGTTGTGCTGCACAGCGTTCAATTCCAGGAGGAGCCGATCCAGTTCGGACAGGTTATTGCCTAAGGAGGAGCTCATCAGGGTAGGAGATGGTTCTGCAGACTTCTGCTTGTTGGGGAAACTGAGGTTCAGGGGATAAAGAGTCTGTTATTTGGAAGTGACCAGCGCACTGATCGAACCAGTTCCCTCCCTCCCTTTCTACCTTCCTTCCTTCCTCCCTTCTCCCTCCTTCCACTTTTCCTTCCTTCCTTCCTCCCTCCCTCCCTCCTTCCTTCTTCCACCTTTTCTTCCCTCCTTCCTTCCACCCTTCCTTCCTTCTTCCCTTCTTCCCTCCCTCCACCCTTCTTCCTTCCGCCCTTCTCCCTCCTTCCACTTTTCCTTCCTTCCTTCTTCCCTCCCTCCCTCCCTCCTTCCTCCACCTTTTCTTCCTTCCTCCCTCCCTCCCTCCACCCACCCTTCCTTCTTCTCACCATTCCTTCCTTCCTTCCTTCTTCCACCTTTCCTTCCTTCCTCCCTCCCTCCACCCTTCTTCCCTCCTTCCTTCCACCCTTCCTTCCTTCTTCCCACCATTCATTCATTCCTCCTTCCACCTTTCTTTCTTTCTTCCCTCCACCCACCCTTCCTTCCTTCTTCCCACCTGCCTTCCTTCCTCCCTGCTTCCACCTTTCTTCCCTCCCTCCACCCTTCTTCCCTCCTTCCTTCCACCCTTCCTCTCTGACTTACTCCTTTTCCCTCCTTCCTTTCCTTCCAGTCTTTCCTTCCTTCCTCACACATTTCTCCCTCCTTCTCTTTTTTCCTTCCTCTCCTTCCACCCTTTCTTCCTTCCTCCCTTTCTTCTTCCTTCCTTCCTCCTTCTCTTTCTCCCTTCCTATCTTCCTTACTCCTTTTTCCCTTTCTGCCTTTCTTTTCCTTCCTTCCTTCCCTCCCTCGCTTCCTTCCTTCCTGTCTTGCTCTCTTTATCTTCCCGCCCTCACTATTTCTCTCCCTTCCCTTCCCTTTTCCCTTCCTTTTTCCCATCCATCCTCTTTCTATTTTCACACATTTGTTTTTCAAATAGGAACCGCAAGAGTTTATGCACGTGGGAAATAGGTGGCGATGGCAGAGTGGAAATAGAAGAAGCTGCCTTATGCTGGCTTGGTTGGCATGTGGCGATAAACTGTGGTTTGTTTAACCCAGGACACTTGGCTGGATGCCCAGAACATACCAACTCCAATCTTCAGTATGACCATAGGGGCATTTCCCATCCCATCCTGACCCCAGGGGCTGAAAAAGCTAGATAATACAAGAAACAAGGGATGGAAACTGATCAAGGAGAGATTTAACCCAGAAATAAAAAGAAATTTCCCAGCAGTGAGAACCATTAACCAGCGGAACAGCTTGCCACTAGAAGTTGTGGATGCTCCATCCCTGGAGGCTTTTAAGAGATTGGACAAACCATTTGTCCATGGAAGGGTGTAAGGCAGTGTTTCTCAACCTTGGAAGCTTGAAGACGGGTGGACTTCAACTCCCAGAATCCCCCAGCCAGCGCTGCTGGCTGGGGGATTCTGGGAGTTGAAGTCCACCCATCTTCAAGCTTCCAAGGTTGAGAAACACTGGTGTAGGGCATCCTACTTAAGCAGGGGGTTGGACTAGATGACCTCTGAGGTCCTTTTTGACTCTGTTATTCTAATAAAAGTGTGTGTGTGTGGGGAAAATAGAATACCTATAGACGTGTTCCTCGTCGTTGGCACGCGAAGGAGAGATGGCACACTCTCTGGGCACCGAGGCACTGGCACTATACATAGGAGATTGAGACGGCAGCTGTAAAAACGAATTTTATTTAAATATGTTAAATAAACATATCAACATTTCTACCAGAAGACCAAACTCGACCTGTTTTGTTTTTATTATTATTATTATTATTAAATTTCTATACCGCCCTTCTCCCGAAGGACTCAGGGCAGTGAACAGCCACAAGATAAAACACATAAATACAAAAATTTAAAATAAGTTAAAAACGAATGAAATAATTTGGCTGAATTTAAAATACCCCATAATTTAAAACAAATTAAAAATGACATTTAAAAAGGGGAGAAGATTTAGGCCTGCGCTACAAAAAAAATCTGTGGCAGCTATAAAAGGTAAGTCCTCGACCTACGACCCCAATATTTCTTTTGCTAAACTTAGCAAAAGTTCGAAGTTACCTCGTCACTGGGGAAAAAAAAAACAGTGACTCGTGACGCCCGTTTTTCATACTTAACGACCGTTGGCAGCATCCCCATGGTTCACGGGGTGAAAATTCAGACGCTTGGCAACAGTCTCATACTTACGACGGTTGCAACCTCCTGGGGATTGGGTGATCCCCTTTCGCGACCAAGTCAATGGAGAAGCCAGCAGCCGAGTTACTAACTGAGCAACGGCAGTGATTTACCTAAACAACTGTGGCAAGGAAGGGCCGTAAAAATGGGGGTGAAACTCCCGTCGCAAATGTCTCGTTTAGCGACATAAATGTTGGGCTCAATTACGGTCCTAAGTGGAGGACTTTCTGTGTAGTTTTTAAAAAAGAGAAAGGGAAACGCAGATCATTTATGAAAACTAGCTTCTCTTTAGTAGACATGCCGGATGGAAATTCCGAAATGGGAAACAAACAGGATACAGAGCAAACAATGACAATCTTTGTCCTTTCCGGAAACACAACTCACGTTTTCACCTCCTCTCTTCTGTGGATTTTACAGATAGTCCTCAACTTACAACAGTTCATTTAGTCATCTTCTTTTAATAACTCCATAATGCCTTGCAGGGTGGAGTCTGGGCAACTGGATGGAGCTGGGTTTTTTTTTACTGGCCGGATGCCCTTCCTGTCGCCACTACGGAGTTTAGTTCAGCAGATATATTCTCATTGTGCCCAGGCAGAAAAATATCTGCCTCTACCTAGGATCGAACTCACAGCCTCCTGATTTGTGAGGCGAGAGCTTCCCCTTTAGGCTGTCCCGCCGCTCCATTTGATCTTCATTTCTCTCCATAGTAAATTATTGTGTTTTATTCCAATTTCATTTTAAATTGCATTTTACTCCCAATTCCATTTTACGTTGTTTTTAATAGGATTTTAGTAATGATTTTTTTGGAACCCTGTGTATTTCGATATGGCCTATGGGCTGATCGATAAACTAGTTGTTAAAAGGAATCATGCAGTCGTTAAGCGAATCAGCGGAAGCGAAGGCATCCAGCTTATGAGGTCGTAAAAACGGGGATGGGGAAGACCATGTCACTACTCTGCATATCTCCCCAATGGAGGCCTGTAGTGGCCGCACTTCTAGTGGAATAGGGTGTCACTCGATGAGGCAACGGAATATGATTTGGAAATGCACGCCCGTACCCACCAGCCTATTGTTGATGCTGTGACTTTATTACCCAACTTGGAAGGTTGGCACGACACAAACAGGGACTCCGATCTCCGAAAGGAAGCTGTCCTCTTGATATAGATGTGGAGGGCCCTCCTGGCATCCAAGGGGTGCCATTTCCTCTCTAGGGTATGGGTTCAGTGGTGGATTAAGGCTCACTGGTGCAGGGGTGAAATGCACCCGGTTCGGACCGGATCGCCCGATCCGGGTAGTGATGGAGGCGGGTGGTTCAGAGAACCGGTAGCAAAAATCCCTCCCTCCCCCAATTGTCCAGCTGAGCCGCGCAATCATCAGAGGGTTTTTTTAAAAAAAATTTTTTTAAAGCATTTTTTCTACAACCTCTTCCGCCGAAAAAAATGCTTATAAAAGTAAAAAACAAAAAAAAAAGCCTCTGATGATCCCGCGGCTCAGCTGGGATCGTCAGAGGCTTTTAAAAGCATTTTTTCTACAACCTCTTCAGCCGAAGAGGTTATAGAAAAAAATGTTTTTAAAAGGAAAAAAAAAGCCTCTGCCGATCAGGCAAGTCAGCTGGGATCGTCAGAGGTTTTAAAAGCATTTTTTTTTACAACCTCTTCAGCCGATGAAGTTGTAGAAAAAATGGTTTTAAAAGTTTTTTAAAAAAAAAAAGTTGGCCACGCTCATCAGTCATATTACCACCCCACCACCACCACCAAGCCAAGTTTAGGCTACCTAAAAGTTTGACAAAAAAATGCAATACAACATCCATTTTAATATTTCACAAGTTTAATGCATCAAAGTTCCAATTGTCTTGACTTGGAAAGCATTTTTTTCTACATTTTATTTTCGCAAAACCACCGAAAACACCCTCGAAATTAATACTTCTCAGAACATCTGCTTCAATTTGTTTTTCTTCAATCCAAGTTTTTTTTTAAATTTTATTTTATACCTTGTTTCCCCCAAAATAAGACGTCCCCTGATAATAAGTCCAATCGGGCTTTTGAGTGTATTGGGCAGTAAGGCCAAGTGCTTATTTCAGGGTTCAAAAAAAAATATAGGACAGGGTCTTATTTTTGGGGAAACATGGTATTATTTATATATATCGATGTGTGAATGGTGTGATACCCCAGTTACATACACTTCAATAAAAATAAACATCATATTATTATACACAATTATAACTTTTCATTTTCATTGTGTCATATTATTTGGGCATATCCTTTAACTTCAGTTCTAAACCTTCTTCTTACTCTTACTCTTCCATATATCTTAATATATTCAGGGGTGAAATCCAGGAGGTTCTGGAGAAGCAGTTGCAGAAGTTTTGCATAGTTCGGAGAACTGGGAAATAACACCTCTAGCTGGCTCCAGGAGTGGGGTGGGAGTGGAGATTTTGCAATATCCTTCCCCCAGGAGTGGGGTGGGAATGGAGATTTTGCAATATCCTTGCCCTGCCACGCCCACCAAGCCACGCCCACAGAACACGTAGTAAAAAAAAATTGAATTTCACCACTGAATATATTGGTATATTTATACACCATAGTTGCCCTCTAATTTCTATCTCTATTTTAGCTTTTTTTCCCCCCTCCTGTCCTTATAATATGCAAAGATGTGATAGTAACATTTATTTTCTATTCCCTAATACACATTTTTTTTTTTACAAAACATTCTTTCGTTTTCTAATCTTCCAATTAAAAACTTAAATTTTTTCTTCATACCTCTCTGTTCGTATTTCCCACCCTTGAGATTCTACTATGAAGACACGTTTACATCAAAATATCAAATCACCTGTTATTTAGTTCTAGCATTTCACAATTAGCCATATTTTGATATATATATAGATATATATTTAACTATCACACGACACACAGAGAAATTATGCAACTTATATACTTCTAATATGAACGCACGTTATTAAAACCCTTTCAAATGTTTAATATACACAGCGAGGAGAGTCTTTCTGGAACCACAACTGATCTCTCTGGGTTTTCTCACATTTCAGTTGTGGGAAAGACCTCTCTGCTGCGCAGTTGGTGAGCATTAATGTTAACACACACACACACAAAAAAATTCTTAATGCAATTTCAACATTTGGAAAGGCGCTCTCTAGTTTGTCTTCTTGCAATTGTGTTGTCCCACGTGAGCGAAATAGGTTTTCTTGGTTGTTTTAAACCGAAGAATGGACCTGCTGAAGCTCTGTAGACAAGAGTGATTGTTCACGTCCTCTGGATAAGCATCTATAAGTGTCTGACAGCTCTTTGGGTACCTTTCTCTTTCTGATCATTAGAAACTAGGACCTTGTTAGCAACATCCGTCAGACAAGAGAATTTGATCTACACTGAGAGCACATGCAGCAAAGACAAAGTTCTTGTGCGTCCAATCACACTTGGCCAAAAGAAAAGAATTTTTTTTCTATTTTTTTATTTTTTTATTTTTTTTCCCTATTTTTTTATTTTTTGTATTTTTTTGTAATTTTTTGTAATTTTTTTTGTAATTCTATTCTATTCTATTCTATTCTATTCTATTCTATTCTATTCTATTCTATTCTATGTACACCTTTCCTCTCCTCTTCCTTTCTCTTTAGAGAATCCCTACCGACATCCAACTCAGGACAATCCAGTAACAGAGTTGGAAGGGACCTTGGAGGTCATTTAGCCCAACCCCCTGCTCAGTCAAAAAACAGTTCTATCTGAGTACCAGAAACTAAGCCTGGGCCCGTAACCTTTGTAGGGATGGGGGTTTTCGGAGATGTTGACGAAGAGAGGAGGGGGGGCATCTCCTTTCGAATGATCCTTCCTCTGATCACGCTCGTGATCACCCAAATGTGTCGCTTCAGCAGAGCAGAAGTCCATCTCCCACGTGCAGCTTTTCACTAGGGACCACACCTGGTCTTTTGGCAAGGAAGGAAAAAAATAAGTTGACTCGCATTCAAAGACACGCCCAGGGTATCTACTCCACAGCAGTTCAAAAAGGAGAGGGGGGGAAGAGAGAGAGAGAGAGAGAGAGAGAGAGAGAGAGAGAGAGAGAGAGAGAGAGAGAGACAGGAAAAGGAAGTACATGGGATTAAAAAAGGTAAAAGGTTCCCCTCGCACGTATGTGCTAGTCGTTCCCGACTCTAGGGGGCGGTGCTCATCTCCGTTTGTCTGGCAGGATCCTCCAGGATCTGGACACTGATAAGTTGACTAGATGGGTAAACCATGGCCTTCTGGGCCAGGGAGGAGACAAGAGTATCTCCGCCAGCACTTTCCCAATTACCCCTGGGATGAGGGGAAGCGGAGGAAAGGCGTAGAGCAGCCCCCAGGGGCCATGGAATGGGGAGTGCGTTGACCTCTTCCGCCCCCGGTGTGGCGAACCGGGCGTAGAACTTGGGTAGCTGGCTGTTTGGCAAGGTGGCGAACAGGTGCCGGGTTGGAGAGCCAAACCTTTCGGACAGTGTCCTGAACAGCTCGGGGTGCAGGCGCCATTCTACGGGGTTGACTGCTGCTCGGCTGAGCCAGTCCGCCTGTACATTGGATGTTCCCCAAAAATGTTCTGCTGACAGAGATAGAAGATGCCATCCCACCCAGTGCCCCGAGCGCCCAGCTTTTTGCATGAGGGAGAGGTGTTGGATTGCAGCTTCCAAGTGGGATCTTCTTGTTCCGTTTTTTGAGACGGGGCAGTGAATAAAGAACCTTGGGGAGATAGAGAGAAAGTCGAGAGCGAAGCCTAGTCGGATGGCGTTTAGGACTCACGCCCTTGCGGTCGTTTCCTCCCATTGAGCCGTGAAGAGGCTTAGCCAGCCACCAATGGGAGGGTTGGATTTGAAGTTATCTGGAGGTGTGCTGGAAAGGACGACCTCCTCCGCCGCCTCGAAATGGCCGTTTGGCCTGGAACTGCTGCTGTCTGTTGTTGTCTCGGAAGTTGGGCCTATCCGATTGGCGATCCTGATGCTGGAAGTATGTCCTCTGCGGTTGGGAGAAGTTGTGTGTGGCATCGCCTGGTCTGAAGTTTGGCTTCCGAAAGTAGTTCGCGGCTCGATGTTCGGAACGTCTGGACACAGAGGGCAGGATTTTCTTTTTGTCCTTGGTCTCTATGAGGATAGGCTCTAAGGCCTCTCCGAATAGCTTATCACCTTTGAAGGGGGCAGAAGCCAACTTCCACTTGGACTTCATGTCTGCCTGCCAGTGACGGAGCCACAGCAGTCGTCGGGCCGTCACGGCGGAGGCAATGGCCCTGGAAGCGAATCTGGCCGTGTTCAGGGTGGCATCGGCAGAGAATTCTGCTGCTGCTATCAGCTTGTTGAGGTCCTGGTGACTGCGGACGTCGGTGGCTGGGATTCTGTCTTGCAGCTGTTTGAGCCAGAGCAAGGAAGTTCTATTGAAGAAGGAAGCAGCCGTAGCCGACTTAACCGACCAGGCAGCCGAATTGTGGACTTTGCGGAGTGTCAGCTCCGCCCTCCTGTCTTCTGGATTTAAAGCGTCCTCCGCGTCATTGGACATCATGGTGGAGGAGGCTAAGGCTGCCACGGGCGCATCGATTGATGGCATTTGTAGTGCCTCAGAGAGATTTGGGGCCACATTGTACAAACGCTTGTCAATCGAGCTTGCGGCTGGATATCCCCCTGGTACGGCCCATTGTCGCTGGACAACATCCAGGAACAATTTCGGGGAGGGGATCTCCTCGTTATCTGTGGCAGGCTCTGAGAACAACAAATTATTGGGGTCAGATAAGCCCAAAGCCGGATCTGACTCGGCTGGGTCCATTCCCAGCCGGGCTGTGGTTTTGGCTTTGTAGAGAAGTGACTTAAACAAGGCAGGGCGGAAGAGCCCTGTGACGGGTAAGTCCCTTGTATTATCGGGCGCAGGAGGCTGCCCCTGGGGTACAGGGTTCTCAGGGGCTGGAGAGGCTGCCGGTCGGTTCTGTTGCATGCCGGCGGCAATGCCCTGAGCGATAGCCTGTGAGATGATCAGCCTCATTCGTGGGGAGATTTCCGGCTCCTGCGCCTCCTTCGGGCGGAGTCCCGCCGCTGTAGGAGTGAAGGTAGCCTCTGGGGTCGGCTTTGCCCTCTTAGGAGCCGGCTCCTCCCAAGGGCTTTCAGATGGGAGTAGATTGGAAACAGAAGGTAGGGACATGAGCTCATCGGGTTCTAACTCGGGCTGAGAAAGTTGTTCTCCGGCGCCATCTGGCGACCAAGTCAGGCTAGTCGCCTGACGGACCTCTTTTGTTAGAGGTTGTAACGGTTGAGAAGCGCGGGAACTGTTAGGTTCGTCCACCGGGGGGCTCTCTTGCACCGCCTCCCTTTCTGCGTTGGCAACAATGTCTCTGTCTAAGGCCTTTGGGCGGCTTTGGGCGGAGGAATCCTCGGCCTTGGTGGCCTTTCTGGAGGAGAGCAATGCCTTCGCCTTAATTCTGGCCGCAGCTCCTCTAATAGCCAAGTTGGGCTTGGCAGAGGCACGTTTCTTTAACACCCGGGGCTTGGGGGTTGGTAAAGTCAGTTCTTCCCCACTCACGTTTTCCTCGTGGTTGTCTCCTGCTGCAGTCGGCTCCATTTTCCAAGGTCGGAGAAAGCAGACGTGGTCTCTGGGTTGGAAATGTGGCTTGTTTGCAGGAGTATGCGCCGGAAAAACCCGGGCAGTGACTCAAATCCTTTCCGAATCTCCCTTTTTTTTTTTTTGCAAGGACTGCGCAATGTTCCAAAAGGGACCTCAAAAGGCTTTCCAAGGAGAAAGGGATGCTTGCTTGTCCTCGGCCTCCTCCTTGTAGTAGTGGGGGAGAGGGAAATGGGGGGGTGGGGGTCCTTCAAATTCTCTCTTCTCAGGGTGGAATGATCCGGAGGAGGAGCAGAGGACAAAGGCGTCTATCCTTGCTGAAGGCCTCAGTTGGAAAGAATGAGCAAAAGGGGAAGTCGACACAGGAGAGGCGTGGCTTGGCTTGAATGACTCAGTCTGACGAGCAGGAAGGCAGAGAAAAGTTTTAACCCATTCCTTGGATTCTCCCCCAGCACAGACTCAAAAAGGAGAAGAAATGCAGCTTTGCTGGATAGTTTGTTTGAGGAGGGTCTTGGGAATGGAAGAAGTGGCACGGTTGTTAAGAATGCTACAATGGGCATAAATGATGACCAGTCATAAGTGCCAAGACCGGTCATAAGTGCGAGGACCTGTCAGAAATCACTTTTTTCAGCCCTCTGGGTAGTCCTTTTGTGCATATGGACTACTCAGAGGGCTGAAAAAGTTATTTTTGACTGGTCCTCGCACTTTTGACCAGTCCTCGAACTTACGACGGTCCTCCCATTTTACGTTTTTTTGCCCTATCTTATCACCATGGTGAAGAGAAGCAGTTGTGAAATGAGTGACATGGTTGTTAAGAATGCTGCACGGGCATAAATGTGAGGATGGTCATAAGTGTGAGGACCAGTCAAAAGTGCGAGGACCTGTCAGAAGTGACTTTTTTCAGCCCTCTGGGTAGTCCTTTTGTGCATATGGACTACTCAGAGGGCTGAAAAAGTTATTTTGGACTGGTCCTCGCACTTTTGACCAGTCCTCGAACTTACGACGGTCCTCCCATTTTACGTTTTTTTGCCCTATCTTATCACCATGGTGAAGAGAAGCAGTTGTGAAATGAGTGACATGGTTGTTAAGAATGCTGCACGGGCATAAATGTGAGGATGGTCATAAGTGTGAGGACCAGTCAAAAGTGCGAGGACCTGTCAGAAGTGACTTTTTTCAGCCCTCTGGGTAGTCCTTTTGTGCATATGGACTACTCAGAGGGCTGAAAAAGTTATTTTGGACTGGTCCTCGCACTTTTGACCAGTCCTCGAACTTACGACGGTCCTCCCATTTTACGTTTTTTTGCTCTATCTTATCACCATGGTGAAGAGAAGCAGTTGTGAAATGAGTGACATGATTGTTAAGAATGCTGCACGGGCATAAATGTGAGGATGGTCATAAGTGTGAGGACCAGTCAAAAGTGCGAGGACCTGTCAGAAGTGACTTTTTTCAGCCCTCTGGGTAGTCCTTTTGTGCATATGGACTACTCAGAGGGCTGAAAAAGTTATTTTGGACTGGTCCTCGCACTTTTGACCAGTCCTCGAACTTACGACGGTCCTCCCATTTTACGTTTTTTTGCCCTATCTTATCACCATGGTGAAGAGAAGCAGTTGTGAAATGAGTGACATGGTTGTTAAGAATGCTGCACGGGCATAAATGTGAGGATGGTCATAAGTGTGAGGACCAGTCAAAAGTGCGAGGACCTGTCAGAAGTGACTTTTTTCAGCCCTCTGGGTAGTCCTTTTGTGCATATGGACTACTCAGAGGGCTGAAAAAGTTATTTCTGACTGGTCCTCGCACTTTTGACCAGTCCTCGAACTTACGACGGTCCTCCCATTTTACGTTTTTTGCCCTATCTTATCACCATGGTGAAGAGAAGCAGTTGTGAAATGAGTGACATGGTTGTTAAGAATGCTGCACGGGCATAAATGTGAGGATGGTCATAAGTGTGAGGACCAGTCAAAAGTGCGAGGACCTGTCAGAAGTGACTTTTTTCAGCCCTCTGGGTAGTCCTTTTGTGCATATGGACTACTCAGAGGGCTGAAAAAGTTATTTTGGACTGGTCCTCGCACTTTTGACCAGTCCTCGAACTTACGACGGTCCTCCCATTTTATGTTTTTTTGCCCTATCTTATCACCATGGTGAAGAGAAGCAGTTGTGAAATGAGTGACATGGTTGTTAAGAATGCTGCACGGGCGTAAATGTGAGGATGGTCATAAGTATGAGGGGACCAGTCATAAGTGCGAGGACCTGTCAGAAATCACTTTTTTCAGCCCTCTGGGTAGTCCTTTTGTGCATATGGACTACTCAGAGGGCTGAAAAAGTTATTTTGGACTGGTCCTCGCACTTTTGACCAGTCCTCGAACTTATGACGGTCCTCCCATTTTACCTTTTTTGCCCTATCTTATCACCATGGCCACCCAGTCACATGACCAGCTAGCCACGCCCACCCAGTCACATGACCTCCAAGCCACGCCCACAAAATAAGTCACACACACTGAACTGGTAGTAAAAAAAAATTTAGAACCCACCCCTGGTCTTGGGAATGGAAGGAGGCAAAAAAAGTTTAACCCATTCCTTGGATTCTCTCTCAGCACAGACCCAAAAAGGAGGAGAAGAATACAGCAATGCAGCCTTGCTGGATAGTTTGTTTGAGGAGGATGGTGGGAATGAGTCTTGTTTCGGTCGGAAGGCAGGACAAGAAGCGACGGGTGGAAACTCATCAAGGAGAGAAGCAACTTAGAACTAAGGAGAAATTTTCTGACAGTGAAAATAAGTGGAACTATTTGCCTCCAGAAGTTGTGAATGCTTCAACACTGGAGGTTTTTAAGAAGATGTTGGATAACCATTTTGTCTGAAGTGGTGTAGGGTTTTTTGCATAAGCAGGGGGTTGGACTAGAAGACCTCCAAGGTCCCTTCCAACTCTGTTATTCTATTTCTATTTAACTTTTATATGGGACTGGAGGCTAAAACATATGAAAAACGGTTGCAGGAATTGGGTTATGTCTAGTTTCCTGAAAAGAAGGACTGGGGGAGACATGATAGCAGTCTTCCAATATCTCAGGGGCTGCCCCAAAGAAGAGGGAGTCAAGCTATTCTCCAAAGCACCTCAGGGTAGAACAAAAAGCAATGGGTGGAAACGAATCAAGGAGAGAAGCAACCTAGAACTAAGGAGAAAACTCCTGACAGTGAGAACAATTAACCAGTGGAACTACTTGCCTCCAGAAGTTGCGAATGCTCCAACACTGGAAGTTTTTAAGAAGAGATAGGATAACCATTTGTCTGAAGTGGTGGAGGGTTTCCTGCCTAAGCAGAGGGTTGGACTAGAAGACCTCCAAGGTCCCTTCCAACTCTGTTATTCTAAATCTCTGGTCTACAAATAAAGGAACCCTTTTCAAACAGCGGCCACAGCACGACTGACTCTTGCCTCAATTTATGTCCTTACAAAGATGATCATTGCGACAGGATCCCAAAGAATAACTTTAGAAAAAGCCAATTATGATCTCATAACTGAAGACCTCTCATCTCCTGATTGGCAAACTCTGTTCACTGACTGCACCACTGCCGATGACCACGATAACATCTTTTTAAAAGTAAAGGTTCCCCTCGCACATCTGTACTAGTTGTTCCCAACTCTAGGGGGCATGTCCGTTTCAAAGCTGAAGAGCCAGCACTGTCCGAAGACGTCTCCGTGGTCATGTGGCCGGCATGACTCAACGCCAAAGGCACACGGAACGCTGTTCCCTTCCCACCAAAGGTGGTCCCTATTTTTCTACTTGCATTTTTTCTTTACCTGCTTTCGAACTGCTAGGTTGGCAGAAGCTGGGACAAGTCACGGGAGCTCACCCCGTTACGCGGCACCAGGGATTCAAACCGCTGAACTGCCAACCTTTCGATCGACAATCTCAGCATCTTAGCCACTGAGCCACCCGCGTCCCTAAAGTATAACTTTAGAAAAATCCAATGACGTTCTCCTAACTCTCATCTCCTGATTGGCAAACTCTGTTCACTGGCCGCATCGCCGCCTATATACCACGATAACATCTTTTTAACCCGAAGTCAACAAGAATCGTCAAATTACCTGTTGGGGAGGATTTCTCGGAAGGACGGGGTTCCATTGCTCCAAAGAGATGCTGACGGTCCCGTTCAAGGCCTCGGTGGTAGGTGGAGGTGGTACCGGCGGAGGCAGAGAAACTTCTTGGTAGGTGTGATTTCCAGTTGGATAGGAATACGAGGTTTCCTCCGACAGAAACACCGGCCGTTTGGAGATATGGGAGGTAGTGGATTCCAGATCTGCCAGCAAGGCGTCTGTGTGGGGAGGGGGGGGGGGGGCAAATGGGAGGGGGAAAGCCACAAGCAAAAGAGAAAAAAAAGTTGCTGGGATTGACGTCAACAGAATTACCTTCCCTCTTTAACCACGTTTCCAACTCAAGCATTCAAGCGAGGCGCCTGATTTTTGTCCCATAGTTAAAAATCTTTATTGGTAGATCTCGAGTGGATCAAAAGACCACTTGCCCCCCCCCCAAAAAAAGAAAAGTGCTTTGTACACTAAAAAAAAAAAAAGCAGAAGGGTGTGACAGCTCAGCTCTCGCAGCCCTGCTCAAGAGGAACTGGAGAGAGGCAGAGACGACTGAAGTCTGAAAGCAGCTAATTACAAGTTTTGGCACGGCGAAATCAAGTCAAAACGTGGCCGCAAGCAATCCTCGGGGTGAAAACGGAGATCTCTGAATCGGGCCGAAAATCCAGGAAGAGAAACATCATCGGTTAGCAAAAGATGGGGCTCTTCCGCCTGCTTTCCAGGTGCGGAGAGTTTAACCTGGGCTGCAGGTAACCGCCATTCCGTTTCCGGAAAGGACGTGTTTGGATCAAATTGCAAAATTCCTCATTCGGATTTCCTCGACATGCTGAGTCAGGTTGCACATTCCCTAAAAGGAGAGACATTGGTCTCTTCTAAAATCACGCAATACCTTCGGAAAAGGCAGGAAGGAAAATTGCAACGTGGAAGGGCCGGTGGGGGGCCTTGGATTTGTAACTTTCCACCCTTCTTCCATCAGATATTAAAATAGGGCAGAAGAAACCGGGTGGTAAGGTGAGATTAGCTCATTTTGTCGTAGAGAAAGCCAGACGAAAATGGAATTGCTGGGGACTTTTGGTGCTCTCTGGGCTTGGTGTTTTGTGAGCAGACGTTTTATTACCCAACTAGGTAACAGCATCAGTGCTAGAAGGAAATGGGGTTTGTGGGGTGGAGGAGAAGAAGGAGGGGAGGAGAAGGACTGGAAGGGGGGGGCTTGGTGCTCTCTGAGCTTGGTACTTCATCAGCAGACGTTTTATTACCCAACTAGCTAACATCATCAGTGCTAGAAGGAAATGGGGTTTGTGGGGTGGAGGAGAAGAAGGAGGGGAGGAGAAGGACTGGAAGGGGGGGGGCTTGGTGCTCTCTGAGCTTGGTACTTCTTCAGCAGACGTTTTATTACCCAACTAGCTAACAACATCAGCGCTAGAAAGGAGCGGAATACGGAATATGCCTGACATGATTGTCCTAAATGCAATCGACTTCAACCTGGGGATGCCTTCCAAAGAGCAGACTATGCCCCTCCAGCACAAAGGAGATCCTTCAAGGCCATGAAGTTTTAGCTGGCTTTTGTTGATAAAGAGATTTGCATTTGAAAAGAGGTCAATGGAGCGTGGGGGAGGGGAAACCCTCTTATCAGACCAGCTAAGTTTTCATTTGGGACAGGACTCGGTTTAGGACGGGTTTGCATTTTTCCCCATTGAAACTGATGGTTGAATCTGCCTATAACGTTGTGCAATTAAAAGAATTTAATTTAATTTAATATTTAAGTGTTAGCGGCCCTTGTAAATTGTTGCACTTGTAAATTGGAGCTGGAGAAGCGTTGAGCTCAGTGTTTCTCAACCTTGGAAGCTTGAAGATGGGTGGACTTCAACTCCCAGAATCCCCCAGCCAGCGCTGCTGGCTGGGGGATTCTGGGAGTTGAAGTCCACCCATCTTCAAGCTTCCAAGGTTGAGAAACACTGGTTTAGTGGATGTGATTGGGGGATTTTTTTCCCCTCCTTTTTGAAGATGTTTTGCTTCCCGGCCAAGAAGCTTCTTCAAATTCTGACCGAAGGATGCCGAAGGGAAGGATTTCCCAAAGGAAGTCCTCGCCTTACGACCGCAATGGAGCCCAACTGTTTCTGTTGCTAATAAGTGAGACGCGCATTCAGTGAGGTTTGCCCCATCGTACAACCGTCGTTAAGTGGATCGCTCACAGCTGATGAGTTGGTAACCCGGTCTTTAAGCGAATCTGGCTTCCTCCCGCCCCCCCGGTCGAGTTTGCTTGTCGGAAGGTCGCAAAATGGGGATCACGTGACACACACCCCCCGCTCCGGCGACACTCTGACCGTCATATTTATTTTATTTTTTATTTATTTGTTTCCATTTCTATACCGCCCTTCTCCAAATAGGACTCAGGGCGGTGAACAGCCAAAGTAAAAAACAGAACATACAAAATTTAAAAACAGTTTAAAATAATTAAATATTTTGGCCGTAAATTAAAACAACCCAATTTAAAATCAATTTAAAATTTAACTCAAGCCAGCCCAGTCATAATTGTGAGTCAGTTACCAAGTGAATTTGTCGTAATTCAGACACTTGAATTACGGGGAATTACGGGGGTCATAAGTGTGAAAAACGGTCGTAAGTCCCTTAACAAATGCTTGGCAACTGACTCGTATTTACGACTGTTGCAATATCCTGGACTTTTGACAAGCCAAGTCGGTGGGGGGGGGAAGGAGGGGGAAGCCAAATTCACTTAACAACCATGTTACTAGCTTAACCCTCGCAGTGATTCACTTAACAACTCTGGCAAGAAAGGGCGTAAAATGGGACAAAATGAACAAACGTCTCGCTTAGCGATGTAAATTTGGGGCTCAATAGTGGTTGTAAGTCGAGGAGTACGTGTGTGTGTGTGTGTGTGTGTGTGTGTGTGTACCCAGGAGGAG
Source organism: Arizona elegans (assembly GCA_022577455.1). Lineage (NCBI taxonomy): Eukaryota > Metazoa > Chordata > Lepidosauria > Squamata > Colubridae > Arizona > Arizona elegans. The sequence goes on from JAKOOJ010000044.1 coordinate 3,809,766, forward strand.
AAAAACTGAGGTAAATCCTTTTATAAACAACAACAATAATAATAATTCAGCTGTAATTGTTCATTTTTTACATTCCGTTGGTTATCAAACAGGCAGACTTAGCTGCCACTGGGTGGAGAATAACAACTGGTTAGGTTAATCGTAAAGCTATTTGTTCAGAGTACAGGCAACACATACACAATACACAAACACACACACACACACACACACAAAGGGGCAGGTTTTAACCCTGGCATGATTTTCCTCCACTTCCTTTTTTCCCCTGCCTGAACAAAGAAACTGGCGGAAAGGGAAATTCTGGCTTTTGGCTCTCTCTCACCAAGAAAATTATAGCAAAATATACAAAAATTCACAAACAAAACAGCTTGCAAGGCCGAGGTTCTTGCCCGCACGAGATGAATTCGGTATTTAATTTGTAAATTAATTTCTATTTTTTTAATCTATAAAATACTTTGTATTGAGTATTTTACATTTTAAAACCGAACAACACAAAAAAACAACAAAAACTCAAAAACACACACAGATCAGATGTTAAAATACAATATTAACCACAGATATATACAATTTTATAACTTTCTGCCTCGACTTTTGTCTTTCCTCTTAGCTTTTATCCTCCCGTTCCTTCTCTTTATTTTTAAATATTCATAATGAACTGTTTTCTTAGCAGGGTCGTTATTTACATTTATATCCAGTATGTTAATATCTAATTTCGCTTTATATTCTTATTTCTTAATTTGATTTCTGTTTTCTAAATTAATTTCTAAGGGGGCTCAAAGAACCCCGCCAGGGATAACATGCAAATAGAGGTAGTCTTTAGACTTAGGGCCACAATTGACCCCCAAAACTTCTGTTGCGGAGCGAGAGTGTTATTCAGTGAGTTTTTGGCCCATTTTTAATGATCTTTCCAGCTGGGGTTGTTAAGTGAATCACAGCACGTGTTAAAGTTACTTATACGGTTGTTAAGTGAATCTGACTTCCCCGTTGATTTTGCTTGTCAGAAGGTCCCAAAAGGGGATCACAGGGCCCAGGGACATGAGGGGGAGGAGAAGGAGGAAAAGGACTTTGGGGGTCCTTGGTGCTCTCTGAACTTGGCTGTTTTCTTGCAAACGTTTTATTACCCAACTAGGTAACATTATCAGTGCTAGAAGGGAGTGGGGTTTGCAGAGTGGAGGAGGAGGAGGAGGAGGGGGAGTGGGAGGGGAATGGGAAGGAGTGGGGGACGGGGAGGAGGACAATTAAGACTGTGGGGTCCTTGGTACTCTCGGAACTTGGCTGTTTTCTTGCAAACGTTTCATTACCCAACTAGGTAACATTATCAGTGCTAGAAGGGAGTGGGGTTTGCAGAGAGGAGGAGGAGGATTAGGAGGAGGGGAGGAGGAGGAGGAGGAGGAGGACTGTGGGGTTCTTGGTGCTCTCTGAGCTTGGCGGTTTTCTTGCAGACTTTTCATTAACCTACTAGGTAGCACCATCAGTGCTACAAAGGAGTGAGGTTTGCAAGGAGGAGGGGGAAGAGGGGGTGGTGGGAGGAGAAGGAGGAGGGGGAGGAGGGGGAGATGGGGTTAGGTGGAGGAGGGAGGAGGAGGGGGAAGGGGGAAGGGGAAGGGGAAGGAGGAAGGAAGGAGGGGGAGGAAGAGGAGGGAGGAGGAGGAGGAGGTGTGGAAGGGGAGGAATGGCTACTCTCTTAATTCCTGTGTTCTTTGCTTGCCAGTCAATGTTTAAACAGACTTTATGAGTCACCCTTGAGCAGGGTAGGTGTGGCTCCAAACACTTTCCTTCAGGCAAGGATTATTCATGCTTTTATTCTCTCTTCTACACACAAACACACACACACACACACACACACACACACACACCCCTAGCCTCATTCCCACCCACACCACAAGTTCTCCATTGCAAAGCAGGCCTTGAAAAGCAGAGTTAATGGAATAGCCGAGTTGGAAGGGACCTTAGAGGTCTTCTAGTCCAACCCCGTGGTTGCAGTGCCCCCCGGGGGGGGGTGTTGCGCGATCCCCCCCTTTTTGCAACCTTCCGACCAGCAAAAGTCAATGGGGAAGCCAGATTCACTTAACAACCGGGTGACTCGCTTCTCTGCTGCGGTAATTCGCTTAACGACGGTGGTTAGAAAAGTCACAAAACGGGAAGTAAAATTCGCTGGACAATTTTCTCACTTGACAAACATAAATTTTAGACTCCGTTGTGGTCATAAGGTGAGGACTTCCCCTACTAACTTACCAACCACAGTGATTCACTTAGTGACCAACGGCAAGAAAAGTTGTAAAAAAAAAAAACACCTCACTTAACAAACAGGTCTCGCTTAGCCACAGAGATTTTGGGCTCGGTTGAGGTCGTAAGCCGAGGACTGCCTATGTGAAGTTTCCGAAAGATGCCCTAATTAATTCATGAGCCAGGGGCCAAATTTCAAAAGAAATATATATTCCCAAACCGATTTGGGAAACCAGTGAAAAGCAAGGCACCCATTTCTCCTCAGGAGGAAGTTGCCGACGTGAGGGATTTTCAAGGATTCGATCTCGTTCCTTTCTTAGATCAATCAAAAGATTCCGCTTATCAATATCGCTGTCCTTCAGAATGGCCGAAATGCTCTTTTCAAAATCAATATCTCCCATATTATTACTATTATTATTTACTTTTTTTTCCCTAGGAAATAGCTGCCGTTTCTTTTTTTATTCTAAACCTGAGGGGAATATAAGAGAGCGGCTACCTCAGCGGTAAATCCTGAGGACCGGTATCGAATATTAGATAAAAGCTCTTGCTATGAAGGACTTCGTATCGGATGTCATTTCACGACGGATTTGCTTTTGACATTTTGGCAGCTCGTCACATCAAGATGTGCTTTCCAGTACAGAACTTTGAACGGTTCGTTTAGTGACCGTTCGAAGTTACGACGGCACTGAAAAAAAGGGACTTCGGACCGTTGTTCACACTTACGACCTTTCCAGCATCCCCGTGGTCACGTGATCAAAACTCATATCCTTAGCAACTGACTCGTATTTATGACTCGTATTTATGACGGTTGGAGTGTCCCAGGGAATCAAGTTGATCCCCTTTTGCGACCTTCTGTCAAGCAGAAATCCACGGGGAACCCGGATTTCGCTTAACAACCGGCTTACTAACTTATCCACTGCAGGGATTCACTTATCAACCGAGGCAAGAAAGGTCGTAAAACAGAGCAAAATTCAGTTAAGGAACATCTCACTTAACAACAGAAATGTTGGGCTCCATTGTGGTCATAAATCGAGGACTAGCTGTATACTTTCGGTTCGAAGTTCCCTCTATCCTTGAATTCTCAAACCTATTTGTTCTCGAATGATCTAGATAGATAGATAGATAGATAGATAGATAGATAGATAGATAGAGATAGATAGATAGAGATAGATAGATATAGAATTCTTTATTGGCCAAGTGTGATTGGACACACAAGGAATTTGTCTTTGGTCCATATGTGTGTGTATATAAATATGGGGGGAGGGGTGGCCTACAGGTGTAGCTCTCACCACACAATCAGGAGGCTGTGAGTTCGATCCTAGGCAGATCTTTCTCTCTTTGGGCACACCGAGAATATATCTGCTGATTATAACTCCGTACTGGCGACAGGAAAGGCATCTGGCCAGTAAAACACTCAGCTCCATTCAGTTGCCCAGACTCCACCCCGCAAGGGATTATGGGGTCGTTAAAACATGATTCATACATACGTACGTACGTACTTATCTGTAAATATATATTTACAGTTGCTTCTGTAGTCCACAAGATGGGGCAGGCTTACTAAGCCTCAAAATAATTAATACATTGCAGAAAAATTAGCCATTTGCTGATAAAATCAATATGGCTGGGCAATAAAGCACTCCTACGTGACAAAAAGGAATAAACACGCTCGGAGAGGAAGGAAAAGTTTACACAGATATTAAGAGAGATAGGCTAAGCACGGTGGAAGATTATTAGACCAAGATTTGAAGGCTACGTATCGCACAAAGATGAGTAACCAGGTTCCCTAAATATAGAAAAGCTGAGGATTTTGGAGGAGTGTACAAGGTAATCCTCGATTTATAACAGTTCATTTAGTGCAGGGGTGAAATCCAGCAGGTTCTGACGAACCGGTAGCGGAAATTTTGAGTAGTTTGGAGAACCAGCAAATACCACCTCTGGCTGGCCCCAGAGTGGGGTGGGAATGGAGATTTTGCAATATCCTTCCCCCGGGAGTGGGGAGGGAATGGGGATTTTGCAGTATCCTTCTCCTGGAGTGGAGAGGGAATGGGGATTTTGCAATATCCTTTCCCCCAGGAGTGGGGAAGGAATGTGGATTTTGCAGTATCCTTTCCCTGGAGTGGAGAGGGAATGGGGATTTTGCAGTATCCTTCCCCTGGAGTGGGGTGGGAATGGGGGTTTTGCAGTATCCTTCCCCTGCCATGCCCACCAAGCCACGCTCACAGAACCGGTAGTAAAAAAAATTTGGATTTCACCGCTGATTTAGTGACCGTTCAAAGATACAGTGGATTTGCCTTCTGGTTCTGTTGGGACTCCAGCTCCCATCCTGCTGAACAGGGCCGTTGAAGATTATGGAGGCTGAAGTCCAACACAACCGGGAAGGCAATCAAGCTGGGAGAATAATTGACAGACCGTAAAAAGCCAACTTAAAAAAAAAAAAAAAACGCAGGCAAGGAAATGTCTCTGCTTGCTTTTGCCAGCAACCCGTTGCACACAAATATTTTGGCACGCCCAGGAGGTGCATTCTTGCTACAGCTTAAATCAAGAGCTTGGAAATGAATGCATCTGGCACAGGCAGGCACCTCTTTCGTGGCACAAGCCAACCTCAATCCAAGACCCCCCAAAAGAAGAAGAAGAAGAAGAAGAAGAAGAAGAAGAAGAAGAAGAAGAAGAAGAAGAAGGGGAAGAAATTTGGGGCAAAGATACACAGGTGGCTAAGAAAGATGATAGGGAAACATGTCGATTTTAAACCTGAAGTGTTTTTATTATAGGTATAATATCAGGAAAAACTAGGTAAGAAAAAAGTATACATTTAAATATAAATGGCATAAGAGCGACGAGGATTATATTTGCACAATATTGGAAAAATGAAGAAACACTGCGAGATGAAGAATAGAATAGAATAGAATAGAATAGAATAGAATAGAATAGAATAGAATGAAAGAAAAAGAAAGAAAAAGGGAGGGAGGGAGAGAGAGAGAGAAAAAAAGAAAGAAAGGGAGGGAGAAATTGAGGAAGGAGGGATGGAAGGAGAAAGGAAGAAAGGAAGGAGGCAGAGAGGAAGGAGGCAGAGAGGAAGGAAGGAGAAAGGAGGCAGGGAGGAAGGATGAGAAAGGAAAGAAAGAAAGAGGGAGGGAGGGAGAAAGAGGGAGGGAGGAGGGAAGGAAGAAGGAAGGGAGGGAGGAAGGAAAAGAAATAAAGAGGGAGGGAGAAAGAAAAAAAGAAAAAAGGGGAGGAAGGAAGGAGGGATGGAAGGAAGGAAGGAGGCAGGGAAGAAGGAAAAGAGAAAGAAAGAAAAAAGAGGGGAGGGAGGAAGGAAGGAGGGATGGAAGGAAGGAAGGAGGCAGGGAGGAAGGAAAAGAAAGAAAGAGGGAGGGAGAAAGAAAGAAAGAAAGAAAAAGGGGGGAGGGAGGAAGGAAGGAGGGATGGAAGGAAGGAAGGAGGCAGGGAGGAAGGAAAAGAAAGAAAGAGAAATAAAGAAAGAAAGAAAAAGGGAGGGAGGGAGGGAGGAAGACATAAATGCATAAATAAGCCCTAACTAAGCCAGGATCCAAACCCCCATTTGTCATGCCTTCATCTACCTATACCTGCAGGCTCCCAATCTTTGAACCCAGGCTGACCTGGCCTCCTTTGGACTCCACCTCTCCAGGTGGTATCCAGACTTCAGCATCCTGTTCAGCCCAGTTACTCATCTCGGGAATCAAAATCCTCCCGATAGGATCTCTTGAACTGGGCCAGGATCTGATTGCACAGGGGAAAGATTGCGACATCGCCTGGCGGGAAACCTTTTCACATCCTCTCCTACACACAACATGTGGGTGGCTGCGATGGGGTTTACGATGAAGGCCAAGCAGGCTGAAAGTTTTACCCTTTGGGATCCGCAGGGGTGTATTTTGTATAACAGGCAAAATATACCTCCTGAACGTGTTTTAAAAGATGGGCACCGTTCGCTAACTAAGGCGTGTCGGCTGGTGGATGCCCAGAAGGAGGGCCTGTTTTGGGGTGACACCTGCCCTTTGGAACAAAAGGGAGGAAGGAGGGGAAGGGAGGAGAAGGGGGGAGAGGGAGAGGGAGGTAGGGGGGAAGGAAGGAAGGAAAGTAAGAAAGAAAGAGGGAGGGAGAGAGAAAGAAAGAAAAAAAGAAAGAGGGAGGGAGAGAGAAAGAAAGAGGGAAGGAGGGGAGAGAGAAAAAAGAAAGAGAGGGAGAGAGGGAGAAATGGAGGGAGGGAGGGAGGAGGGGAGGATGGAAGGAGAAAGGAAGAAAGGAAGGAGGCAGAGGAAGGAAGGAAGGAAAGAGAAAGAAGGCAGGGAGGAAGGATGAGAAAGAGGGAGGGAGAAAGAGAGAGGGAGGAAGGAGGGATGGAAGAAGGAAGAAAGAAAGGAGGCAGGGAGGAAGGAAAAGAAAAAGAAAGGAAAGGGAGAAGGAGAAAGAAAGAAAGGAAAGGGAGAGGGGGAAAGGAAGGAAGGAAGAGGAAAGGAAGAGGGAGAAAGGAAAAGAAAAAAAGAAAGAAAGAAAGAAAGAAAGAAAGAAAGAAAGAAAAGGGGGGAAGGAAAGGAAAGAAAAATATTGGATTTCTTCCCCCCGTTTTATTGAAAATCCCTTCCCAAGAGGTAAAATGAGTTTCATTCTTGGGAATCGGGGATCAGCCTTCAGCAGGAAGGATCCAACTTCCCTGGAGCGATCCGGCAATCTCCTCTAAGCCAGGCCTTTTCTTCTAAGCATTCTTTCTCTATCTAGATCCCTCCCTTATCTGAGAAGGGCAAAAAGTTCACCCATTCCAAGGTTTAGCCTTCAAGCAACCTCCGCATTCTTCTGGCGCTAGCTAGCTTAAAATTCAGCTACTTCAAAAGCAGGAGATCTTTCTTTCTTCCTCTTTCCCCACTAAACCGATTGGAGAGCCTGAAAACCCTTGACAGCCATCAAGGATCTCTGCTCCCATCGAATTAGCCTCATCGCTTCTCTTTAGCCAAACCTCCACGGCTAAATTATCTATGGAGCTTCTCAGCCATCCAGGTCAGGGTTGTCCCAAAAGTGCTTTTTCAAAAGGCAGCTGGACTTTCTTCGTTTGTTTGGGTTTTTTTTTTTTCTCTTGAAGACGTTTCGCTTCTCATCCAAGAAGCTTCCTCAGTTCTGACTGAGTGGTGAGGAATGGAAGGATTTATATATATATATATATATTCCTTGGAAACAGCTGATCCTTAGCACTTTGATCATCCAGATCAGGGGTCTCCAACCTTGGCAACTTTAAGACTTGTGGAATTCAACTCCCAGAGTTCCTCAACCAGCACAGATGACTGCCGAGGAATATAAATCTTTCCATAACTCACTTTGTTCAGTCAAAACTGAAGATACTTTGAGATGCGTGGACTTCCAACTTCCAGATTTCATGCTGGCTGGAGAATTCTGGGAGCTTGAAGTCCACACAGCTTAAAGTTGCCCAGGCTGGAAAAAACATTGATTTATATACGTGAAATGCAAAAGGACATTAGTGGGAAGCAGTATAAATACTTAAGGATATGGATTAGTGAAGAAAAACTATGAGGCTAGGCAGTATTTGCCAACTCGATACATTTATTGGCGATAAAACAATTTGGAAACAGGATAGGATAGGATAGGAAATATGGAAAACATTATATTATTATTATTATTATTATGTACTTTATTCATTAAACATGAAACTGACGTCAATTGAACATTCAAAAATGCATCACAAATGCCATTGACTGGTGCTAATGGTTGATACGGGTTGCTGCAGCATCCTAGGTATCAACCATATTATTATTATTATTATTATTATTATTATTATTATTATTATTATCTTTTATTCATTAAACATGAAACTCAGTCAACTGAACATTTAAAAATGCGTCACAAATACCATTGACTGGTGCTAATGATTGATACGGGTTGCTGCCAGCATCCTAGGTATCAACCAAGTATATTATTATTATTATTATTATTATTATTATTATTATTATTTTCAAATGCAGACGAATCATCATTTGGAACACAACACGCCAGATATCACAGTTGTCAAAAACCGAAGCATACAATTTATTGATATCGCTATACCAGGAGACGCCACTGTCGAAGAAAAAGAACTGGGGAAAAAAATCACAAAATATTGTGACCTGGCCATCGAAACTACGCGATTATGGATGAAACATTTGACACTGATATCCATTGTCATCGGGTACACTTGGCACCGTGTCCAAGAATTTTGCAAACTACATCAAGAAACTGCAGCCTCCTACAATAACACCTGCGGAACTGTAAAAAAAAACTGCGCTACTCAGAATATCGTACATTTTAAAAAGATACTTGGTTTTTACCTAGGATGCTGGCAGCAACCCATATCAACTATCAGGGCCAGTCAATGGTATTTGTGATACGTTTTTAAATGTTCAGTTGACTTGAGCTTCATGTGAGAAGAGAAGAGAAGAGAAGAGAAGAGAAGAGAAGAGAAGAGAAGAGAAGAGAAGAGAAGAGAAGAGACAGGGTGGGAAGGGAAGAAAAGGGAAGAGAAGAGAAGAGAAGAGAAGGTGGGAAGGGAAGGGAAGAGAAGAGAAGTTTTAAAATTCTTTTAAATCAAAATTTTAATCTGTTTTAAATTATTGGGATTTTTAATTGTCTCGGGCTAAATTATTTAATCTGGTTTTAATTATGTTCATAACTTTTTATGTATTTAACTATTTCTTAACTATTTATGTATTTTATTTTGTGCCTGTTCACCGCCCTGAGTCCTTCGGGAGTAGGGCGGTATATAAATCTAATAAAAGAAAAGAAGAGAAGAGAAGAGAAGAGAAGAGAAGAGAAGAGAAGGGAAGGGAAGGGAAGGGAAGGGAAGGGAAGAGAAGAGAAGAGAAGAGAAGAGAAGAGAAGAGAAGAGAAGAGAAGAGAAGAGAAGAGAAGAGAAGAGAAGAGACAGGGTGGGAAGGGAAGAGAAGAGAAGAGAAGAGAAGAGAAGGTGGGAAGGGAAGGGAAGGGAAGGGAAGGGAAGGGAAGGGAAGGGAAGGGAAGGGAAGGGAAGAGAAGAGAAGAGAAGAGAAGAGAAGAGAAGAGAAGAGAAGAGAAGAGAAGATAGAAGATAGAAAATAGGAATCGGAAGTGGTTGTAAGTTGACGTCTATCTGCAATCAATTTCCAAAGATCACCCCATCTCAATTCTAGATTGTGTGGATGACCTCTCCATAGAGTTTGGTCGCTCTGAGATTTAGGTCTCTCTTAGCGTCCTTAACTATACCACATTGTGACATGGGTGGGTGCCTTATTGAACCATTAACAACAAGGAACAGCATTAAACATGGATACAACCCAAGCCTTTTTCTCACATGCTTTTTGTCAAAGGTGGGGAGGGATTGTTCAAAGAATGAAATTTACAGTGGGGTGTGTGGGGTGGAAGTAGAGGAATGGCATTTTGGTGAGGAGACAAAAGACTTGGTGTTGTCAGCGAGTGGAGTGTGTGGGAGACAGACAATTCCTTCCTTATGCTGGCGGAGTCGGGCCCCTTTGGTGTGGGCTCTTGTGAAGCTTCTCCAGCGTGTTTGTCTCTTTCCCACAAGGTCGATCCAAGGTTATATGGGAGAACGTGAATGTCTATTCTGGGGCCAGAGTTTTTAGACGCAGGCGCAAGCATTGTGCCTTGACACGGTCAGTGAACTTGAATTGGCTGTTACCATCATCTAGATCAGGGGTCTCCAGCCTTGGCAACTTTTAAGACTTGTGGACTTCAACTCCCAGAGTTCCTCAGCCAGGCAGGAGTTCCACAAGTCTGCCAAGGTTGGAGACCCCCGATCTAGATCAAGTTTTCTCAACCTGCCTGGACCACTTTCCCATGTATGGATTTCAATTCCCAGAATTTCCCACCTTGAAAAAATAACAACTTACACTAGTCAAACCACTAGCAGTCAGAAGGCATGATGAGAATTTCACAACGTTACAGACGGATTTAACCAGAGTTTCAATTGGGGAAAAGGTGAATATCCTAAACCAGGGGTGAAATTCAGCAGGTTCTGACAGGTTCTGGAGAACCGGTGGCGGAAATTTTGAGCAGTTCGGAGAACCGGTGGCGGAAATTTTGAGCAGTTCGGAGAACCGGTGGCGGAAATTTTGAGCAGTTCGGAGAACCGGTGGCGGAAATTTTGAGCAGTTCGGAGAACCGGTGGCGGAAATTTTGAGCAGTTCGGAGAACCGGTGGCGGAAAATTTGAGCAGTTCAGAGAACCGGCAAATACCTCCTCTGGCTGGCCCCAGAGTGAGGTAGGAATGGGGATTTTGCAGTATCCTTCTCCCAGGAGTGGGGTGGGAATGGAGATTTTGCAGTATCCTTCCCCTGCCACGCCCACCAAGCCCCACCACGCCCACCGAGCCACACCCACAGAACCGGTAGTGAAAAAATTTGGATTTCACCTAGACTAAGCCAAGTCCAAAAACGCCAAAGGATTTCTAGAAGCCTGGCACCCTGACAAATCAGCCATCAACAGACACATAGACATAAACCACGTCGATAGAATATGCAAAAGGGACGATAACCCAGCCCGAAAAACACCCCAGCACTTCTCCACCAGCAATCAGCACCCAGATGAGTGTATAGATTGACTTCATCAGACCGACGATCCAGAAGTAAACAATACCCCAATCGAGAAACTTCCAAAGAAGCCAACAATGATCAGCCCAAGCAAAGAATTTCTACCACCGACCCAGGACAAGCCACTAGATTAGAATGTAAATGGGCAGCAAACTGCACTCCTTACCGGCACTGATGATGTTACACAGTTTGGTAATGAAAGATACTCTTTGGTAAGAGCCTGAGTGGCGTAGGAGGCTAATGCCTCCTAAAGGCAGCATTTAACATCCAGCTGCCTGCAATTACTGCGAGTTCAATTCTCCCCAGGCTCAAGGTTGACTCAGCCTTCCATCCTTTCTAAGGTGGGTAAATTGAGGACCCAGTTTGTGGGGGCAATAAGCTGACTTTGTATAAATATACAAAAGGATGAAGGCTATTGCTTAACGCATTGTAAGCCGCTCTGAGTCTCCGGAGAAGGGCGGCATATAAATCAAATTAAAAATAATAATAATAATTAAAAAATTAAAATAAAAAAAAATGAAATGTCTGGAAGAAAACAAGCACAGAGAGCACCAAGGACCCCGCAGTCTTCCTCCTCCTCCTCCTCTCTGCAAACCCCACTCCCTTCTATCATTGATTACATTACCTAGTTGGGTGATGAAACGTCTTCAAGCTCAAAGAGCACCAAGGACTCCACAGCCTTCCTCTTCCTCCTCCTCCCCCTCCTCCTAGCCCACTCCCTTCCAGCACTGTTGATATAACCTAGTTAGAATCACGTCTGCAAGAAAACTAGGAAGCTCAGAGAGCATCAACATGTCAACCCTGAGCTACCAATCTTCTCCTTCATTAACACCTTATACCGTTATACTATACTGTAGCTACCTGGCCTCTTAAAAGTCCATTTCTTAGTCTAATTAGTCACGATCTTAAAGGCTTTCGTGGCTTATTGTAAGAGTCGTTCCAGACCTCTGGATATATGGAGGAACAATATTGCAAAAAGAATTTGGGAGTGTCCTTGCCAAGGGCGATGGAGGAGAGTTTTGCCCGTCACAATGAAAGAGGGAGTCAGGCTATTCTCCAAAGCACCTGAGGGCAGGACAAGAAGCAACGGGTGGAAACTCATCAAGGAGAGAAGCTAACTTAGAACTAAGGAGAAAATTCCACGATAATGAAAACAATCATTCAATGGAACAGTTTCCGAAGTTGGGGGCGGGGGGGGGGGGGGCGCCATCACTGGAGGTTTATCAAGAAGAGATTTGGATAGTCATTTGTCTGAAATGGTTTCCTGCCTGAGCAGGGGGTTGGACTGGAAGACCTCCAAGGTCCCTTCCAACTCTGTTATTCTGTCCTGTTCTATTTTCTTACGGTTATTTATGAGATCGCTGTTTCAACACAGTTGTAGTCCTTGCCTTCCAAAACTGACTTAGGACAGGTCCTCAGGCTTATGACCATCTCAGTATCCTTCGTGGTCATGTGATCAGAATCCGGGCAATGTATTTTTGATAGTTCCACTGTCCCTGCGGTTATACAAGGGTCTGCAACCTTAAACACTCAAAGAGCCATTTGGACCCGTTTCCCACAGAAAAGAAAACACCGGGAGCCACAAAAACCCTTCCCGTGCCTGACTATTTCCTGAGCGGCCACAAAACTAGCATATATAGTTGAATTAAACGTTCCGTTTTCTTCTGAAACTTTTCTTTTCTTGCATTTATCCATGGTTGGCCTACCAGGGATTGAAAAGCTCAATAAATCATGGGCTGGTGGGTGTCACACTTTGGTGGTTGTGAGTGACAGGTAGCTGCAGCAGAGGGGTAAAAGAGCTACATGCAGCTCCAGAGCCGCAGGTTGCTGACTCCTGGGTTATACAATCCCAATTTTTATCCTTCTCAGCCCAGCTCAATGGTGGTCGTGAAGTCTCTTACGACCACAATCGGGCCCAGAATTTACGTCGCTCAGTGGGGAATTTAATTCAGTGAGTTTTGCCCACCCATTGGGACAGCCGCTTGTCCGGAAGAGTATTGGGTCTCCTGCTTGAGCAGCGAGGGGTTGGACTAGATGACCTCCAAAGTCCTTTCCAAAGTCTGTTGTTCTGTGATAATAGTTTTCTTATGTGGATGGATTCTGGAGGGACCTTCTGACGGGGCCGCCTAAAAACCCTTTGCAGAGAAACAGACACCCATGTTTAAAAAAAGCCCACGTCCCGCCATCGTTAGCCGTGACGACAAAATCTCCCGTTTGAGGAGGACACAACCCCAGCCGTAACTCAATCCACAGCAGGAGTATAAAATAGTGGTGAGCAACTGCTGAGGAATGGAGAACGCCGGTATATTTATCCCTTGAACATGCGTTCAGAAAGGACATTGCCCCTCGCTGCTAAAAGAGGAAACTCGGCGGAGAAATGCAGAATTGTCTTCGGCGACACAGGCAGAAATCTTTGTAAATCTGAATGCAAACTGCTCTCCCCAGGCCCCACTCCACCCTCCAGGACTGAAAATACAGAAACACAAAATGACAAGAGTGGGAAATGAAATTTTCTCACAAGCCAAAAGAAGTTCTTGGGAATCTCTGGCAACCGACTTTCTCTCTTTGACGTTAAAAATGAAGAGAACGGGATAATGGAAGAGATGGAAGGGAGCTTGGAGGTCTTCTAGTCCAACCCCCTGCTTAGGCAGGAAACCCTACATCACTTCAGACAAATGGTTATCCAACCTCTTCTTAAAAACGTCCAGTGTTGGAGCATTCACAACTTCTGGAGGCAAGTTGTTCCACTGGTTAATTGTTCTCACTGTCAGGAAATTTCTCCTGTTTTCTAAATTGCTTCTCTCCTCGATTAGTTTCCACCCGTTTTTTGTCGTGTTTTCAGGTGCTTTGGAGAATAAGTTGATCCCCTGTTCTTTGGGGCAGCCCCTGAGATATTGAAGACTTGCTATCATGTCACCCCACGTCCTTCTCTTCATTAGGCTAGACATATGACCCAATTCCTGCAACCGTTCTTTGTGTGGTTTTAGCCTCCAGCCCCCTAATCCTCTTGGTTGCTCTTCTCTGTGCTCTTTCTAGAGTCACAACTTCTCTTTGACAAATGGTTATCCAACCCAAGAAGAGATTGGATAACCATTTGTCTGAAACGGTGCAGGGTTTGCTGCCTAAGCAGGGGGTTGGACTAGAAGACCTCCAAGGTCCCTTCCAACTCTGTTATTCTATTCTATTCTATTCTATTCTATTCTATTCTATTCTATTCTATTCTATTCTATTCTACTGTAGTCTAGTCTAGTCTACTCTAGTTTAGTCATCTAATCTAGTCTATTTCTACTTCTACTTCTACTTCTATTATTTCCGTTTCTATTCTGTTCTAAATTCTATTCTCCTTCCTTCTTTCCTCATTCTATTCTATTCTATTCTATTCTATTCTATTCATTCTTATTCTATTCTTTCGTCTTTCCGAACTCTAGTTTTATTCTTCTTATTCTATTTTTTCTCCTTCCTTCTTTCCTTATTCTTTCTCTTTTCTCTTCTCTATTCTATACTATTCTATTCATTCTTATTCTATTCTCCTTCCTTCTTTCCTTATTCTATTCTATTCTATTCTGTTCTATTCTATTCATTCTTATTCTATTCTTTTGTCTTTCCGAATTCTAATTTTATTCTTCTTATTCTATTCTATTCTCCTTCCTTCTTTCCTTAGTCTTTCTCTTCTCTTCTCCTCTCCTCTCCTCTATTCTATACTATTACTATTCTATTCATTCTTATTCTATTCTATTCTTTCTTCTTTCCGAATTCTAATATGATACTTATTCTTATTCTATTCTATTCTATTCTATTCTATTCTATTCTATTCTATTCTATTCCTATTCCTATTCCTATTCCTATTCCTAATTCTATTCTATTCTATTCTATTCTCCTTCCTTCTTTTCTAATTCTTATTCTATTCATGGCAACCATAACTGAAGGCAATATTCCAAGTGTGGTCTCACCAAGGCATTATTAAGCAGCACTAAGTGTCACCTGAAGCTGAAGTACCAACTTCCAAACTGGGATCAAAGCAATCGGGACTCAGCTACAATCCCTTCTACACCTCTTTCTTTCTTTCTTTCTTTCTTTTTTTTTTCTTAAACGGGGAATAAAGTTGAGAGGGATTCCTGCAGAGCCTGAAAAGAAGCCAGGCCTCACCCTTCCCGTGTTCTCCTCCTCGAGAAACTGGCTTCGGGACAGCGACTCAAGGCCACGACAAGGTCTCCCTTCCGTGCCAGATTGTACAGCCAACGAGAGAGATTTCTTCGGAGGCAGCGTCAGAAAAAGAACTCGCTCGCCTGTGTTGGAGAACCAGATGGAGGCGGAATGTTTCTTTTTCCAACTGACCACAAAAAACGAACAAGCGGGCCAGTTAAGATGCCTCAAGAGAACGGAAGAAGAAGAAGAAGGGACCTTGGAGGTCATTTAGTCCAACCCCCTGCTTAGGCAGGACGCCCTCTACCATTTCAGACAAAATGGTAGTGGAATCTCTTCTTAGGAACACCCACAACTTCTGGAGGCAAAAGGGGATTGCGTGACCCCTGGGATAGTTCGGCAGTCATAAATACGAGTCGGTTGCCCAGCATCTGAATTACGTGATCGTGGGAATGCTGCAATGGTCATAAGTGTGAAAAACGGTCGTAAGTCGCTTGTAATTTTGGTCCCTAAATGAACTGTTGTAAGTCAAGGACCAACTGTATTAAGCAAAGGGAGAGTGTATAACCACAACCCACACAGAGATCAGCTAAAACATTTAATTATTTACAACGCTGATTAAAGTTGTTGTTTTTTTTAAATAGTTTTAGCATCTCAACAAGCCTGCTCAATCAGAAGATGACTGAGCATATTGCATTAAACGTAGGAAATGAATGAATTCAGGAGCCGAGTTGCATCCGGATATTTAAATCAGAGGAAAGAGAAATTAAAACAGAAATAGTTAAAAGCAAATATAGAGGCGGGAGTGGAGATTGCAGAGGAAAAACAAACAAGAACCAAGCAACTAAAATAACAATGAAAGCATTCTGGAAATCGGCAACGGTTCTCATTTGTTAAAAAAAAAAAAAAAACCCAGAAACGAAACTTTTAACCACACAGTTGCTTCTGCTGGTGAATGCAAAGTAGCTGTATTTGGTTTTTTTTTAAATACCAGAAGGCACCCAGTAGCATCTTTTAGAACTGTGAGAAGCATTTTGACTTGTTAGCTGGAAAAGGTGCTACTAAGATAGACGCCTTCTGGGATTTTTATTATAAAAATATTAAAGATTTTAATAGGAAGCAAAATTGGCTAGAGGTTGGAAAAGGCGCTGTTAAAAGACTCCTCCTGATTTTTATTATGAAAACACTGAAATGTTATTAAAAGAAAGAAACTAGCCGGAAAGGGGGTTACTAGATTCCTAATTATTATAAAAATGTTAAAAGTGTAATAATAAAAGACATAAAACGTGCTAGTTGAATATAGAATAACAGAGTTGGAAGGAAGCTTGGAGGTCTTCTAGTCCAACCCCCTGCTCAGGCAGGAAACCTTATACCAGGTGTCAGCAACCTGCGGCTCTAGAGCCGCATGTGGCTCTTTGGGTCCTCTGCTGTAGCTCCGTCGGATGATCCCACCACTGGCTGGCCCCGCTCCTCGCCCTCCCCTCCCAGTCACTCCTCGCCTGGCCTGAGTAGGTAAGGGTGACGGTGGGTGATGGAGAAGTGGCTGGGGCAGAGACAGAGAGATGGGGGGGGGGGGAGAGAGAGAGATGTAGAGAGATACAGAGAGAGGGGTGAAGAGAGACATAGATACAGAGAGAGAGGGGGAGAGAGAGAGACATAGAGAGATACAGAGGGGGGAGAGAGAGACAGAAAGATACAGAGAGAGAGGGGGAGACAGAGAGAAGGGTGAAGAGAGAGACATAGAGATACAGAGAGAGAGGGAGAGAGAGAGACATAGATACAGAGAGAGGCGGAGAGACGTAGATAGAGAGAGAAGGGTGAAGAGAGAGACAGAGAGAGATACAGAGAGAGAGAGGGAGAGAGACATAGAGAGAGAGGGGGGGATGAAGAGAGAGACATAGAGAGATACAGAGAGAGAGAGGGAGAGAGACATAGAGAGAGAGAGAAGGGTGAAGAGAGAGACAGAGAGATACAGAGAGAGGGGGGAGAGAGACATAGAGAGATACAGAAAGAGGGGTGAAGAGAGAGACATAGAGAGATACAGAGAGAGAGAGGGAGACATAGAGAGAGAGAGGGGGGTGAAGAGAGAGACATAGAGAGATACAGAGAGAGAGGGAGAGAGACATAGAGAGAGAGAGAGAGAAGGGTGAAGAGAGAGACAGAGAGATACAGAGAGAGGGGGGAGAGAGACATAGAGAGATACAGAAAGAGGGGTGAAGAGAGAATCATAGAGAGATACAGAGAGAGAGAGGGAGAGAGACATAGAGAGAGAGAGAGAGAGAAGGGTGAAGAGAGAGACAGAGAGAGATACAGAGAGAGAGGTGAAGAGAGAGACATAAAGAGATACAGAGAGAGAGGTGGGGAGGGAGGGAGAGAGAGATGTCAAAAAGGTTTTGTGGTTCCCGGTGTTTCTAACAACTGGTTCTCTGCCCTAATGACCAGCTGGGTAGGCGTGGCTAGGGGGGGTCATGTGACTGGTGGAAATGAGTGACGTCAAGTTGGCCCCACCCACCCACATTTTGTGGCTCCCGGTGTTTTCTTTTCTGTGGGAAAACGGGTCCAAATGGCTCTTTTGAGGGTTTAAGGTTGCAGACCCCCTGCCTTATACCGTTTCAGACAAATCTCTTCTTTAAATAATAAATAAATAAATAACTTTATTGTCATCGTACGTGTATACACGTACAGTGTTGGGAGCATTGACAACTTCTGGAGGCAAGCTGTTCCACTGGCTATTTTTTCCCACTGTCAGGAAACTTCTCCTTAGTTCTAGGTTGCTTCTCTCCTTGGTTAGTTTTTCTTCTTGTCCTGCCTTTCAGTAACCGAGTCGGAAGGGACCTTGGAGGTCATCTAGTCCGACCCCGCAGGAGACCTGTACTAGGGATTCGAACCGCCAAACTGCCGACCTTTCTGATCGACAAGCTCGGCGTCTTAGCCCCTGAGCCACCTAGTCAGCGGCTGAAAGTCATTGAAGTTGGAAGTTAAACTCCCGGTTACTAAGATAACTGCTTCCATAATATCTTATTTATTAACACAAAGAGCCGAGCAAACCTCCAGGCAATGGGGAAAGCCAGATTCCCTTAACATCCATGCTACTGACTTAACACCTGCGGAGAGTCACTTTAACAACTGGCGGTAAGAAAGGTCGTAAAACGAGGCAAAATTCATCTCACGTTAACTGTCTCCCTTAAGCCCCAGCAATTTTGGGCAAGCCGAGGAATTACCGATGGGTTTAAAATTTGCCACAATGACTTTACCCTCTGCAGTTTTGAGACCCCGACGTTCTCCGCTCCCTTCCCCGCACGCCACCCCCCCCCCCTTCGAGAACCCATGTCCAAATTTCACCATTTGGAAAGCAAAGGGGAATTTCATCCAGATCCAGCATTTTTGAGAAAGGGGGGGGGGGAGGAAAAAAACGTGGCTATTCCTGCCAAGGGATTCTTGGCCGGGCCTGCATTCCAGTTGATTTAAAACAATGACCAGAAAACAGCCAAATATGACATCAAACTTCCTCCCTGCACCGCCCCAGCTCCTTTCCTTCACCTCCACCCACAGAGTTCGTGCACAACTTCTCCAAAATGCAATTTGTACCACGCAGGGGCCGCTCCTTACTGGAATGCGGGGATGACCTTGGAAAGCTGATTTCTAAATCCTATATCAAGGGGTTTTTGTCTTCAGGTAGAACAGAATAGAGCTGGAAGGGACCTTGGAGGTCATTTAGTCCACCCCAGGCAGGAGACCCTAAACCATTTCAGACAAGTGGCTGTCCAATCTCTTCTTAAAAGCCTCCAGGGATGAAACACCCATAACGTCTGGTGGCAAGTCGTTCCACTGGTTAATTGTTCTCACCGTTAGGAAGTTTCTCCTTAATTCCAGGTTGCTTCTCTCCTGAGTTAATTTCCATCCATTGTTCCTTGTCCTGCCCCCTTCAGGTGCTTTGGAGAATAATAAGAGTTGGAAGGGACCTTGGAGGTCTTCTAGTCCAACCCCCTGCTCAGGCAGGAGAGCCTATGCCATTTCAGACAAATCTTTGTCCATTCTCTTCTTAAAAGCCTCCAATGATGGAGCACCCACAATTTCTGGTGGCAAGTCGTTCCACTGGTTAATTGTTCTCCGTGTCAGGAAATTTCTCCTTAGTTTTAGGTTGGCTTCTCTCGTGGATTAAATTCCACACTGCTGGCTTATATTGATCGTATCCAAGGTCCCTCTCTCACAGTTACTGTTTTAGGAGCCAGGTTTCGCCCAATCTGTGCTTGTACCTTTGGGGTTTTTTTCCTGCCTAAGTGTAAAATCTTGCTTTCCTCCACATTAAATTTCACGTTGTTGGATCGGGCCCAGGATTCAAATCTGTCAAAGTTTTTTTTTGAATCCTGAGCTTGGTCTTTCTGGGGTGTTGGCTATTCCTTGCCAGCTTGGTTTCACCTGCAAATTTGACCAGTTCCCTTCTAGTCCCTCACCGAAGTCATTTCTGAAGGCACAGAGAGGCACACAGAAAATGCTTTTAAAAGCTTTTGACGAAGAGGTTATAGAAAAAATGCTTTGAAAAGCCTCTGACGATCCCAGCTGAGCCTAGCGATCATCAGAGGCTTTTTTTTTTACTTTTAAAAGCATTTTTTCGGCGGAAGAGGTTGTAAAAAAAAATGCTTTGAAAAGCCTCTGACGATCCCAGCTGAGCCACGCGATCATCAGAGCTTTTTTTTTAACTTTTAAAAGCATTTTTTCGGTGGAAGAGGCTGTAAAAAAAAATGCTTTGAAAAGCCTCTGACGATCCCAGCTGAGCCACTCGATCATCAGAGGTTTTTTTTTTACTTTTAAAAGCATTTTTTTCGGCGGAAGAGGTTGTAGAAAAAATGCTTTTAAAAGTAAAAAAAAAAAAAAGCCTCTGATGATCATACGGCTCAACTGGGCATGGCGGGAGGCAGGGATTTTTGCTACCGGTTCTCCGAACCACCCGCCACCATCGCTACCGGATCGGGCGATTCGGTCCGAACTGGGAGCATTTCACCCCTGCCATAAATTGAGGACTCCCTGTTACCGAATGGTCGTTAGGCGAGGACTGTAGAGAAAGCTGGGGTGCACCAGCGATGGGGGTTCACGGAGATATTCCGTTTTTTTTTTTCTAACGGGACTCAAAGGAGTTAAACTTATCTTTGCAAAAACGAAACTATCTGAGGAAGTGCCAAAAACGGCCTTTGCTTTGAGCGTCAGGCGTCGGTCCAAGTCCAGCAAGACAAAACCAGCTCTGTTGTTTTTTTTTAACACGGGAATTGAATCATTTCGGAGCAGAGAAAAACCTCTCCGTGCGATGGGGAGGTTTTAGGCCCGCTGACCAGCCTTCACAATGCTATAAAGGCACAAACATACAAGGGTATTTCAGAAGACATGAGATACGTGAAGCGTTATGGTTGAATTGGGAGGAGGTCAAAAAAATATCATTATTTGAAGATTCCAATCTGGGTCTCTACAATTGAAGCTTTTTCATATCCAGTAATACTTAAAAGGGAACAAATCATTAGGTAGAGTGAATTGTTGGGACGAAAAGGGTGAACTTAAATTAAAGCAGGAATTAAAAAATCAGGGATATAAGACGGACAGGTTTTCATGTATGCCAATATTTTCTAGATATCGAGAAGATCTCAAACAAGAAGGTTTGTATAATGTTCCGGCTAATTTAGACAAGATTTTAATGGGCTCTGATGATCATATCATTAAAAAGTTGTATGGATATCTGTTAGAAGTAAAACTGGAAGAAGAACAAGTTAAAGAATCAATGATAGCGTGGGGGAAAAAAATTTGGTTATGGTATTGATTTAGAGAAATGGCCAAAATTGTGGTCTCACAATCAGCGGTGGGTTTCAAATTTTTTTACTTTTTTTTTTTTTAATTTGATTTATATGCCGCCCTTCTCCGGAGACTCAGGGCGGCTTACAATGCGTTAAGCAATAGCCTTCATCCTTTTGTATATTTTTATACAAAGTCAGCTTATTGCCCCCACAAACTGGGTCCTCATTTCACCTACCTGAGAAAGGATGGAAGGCTGAGTCAACCTTGAGCCTTGGAGAGATTCGAACCAGCAGAAATTGCAGGCAGCTGTGTTAATAACAGGGTGCATTAAACCACTGTACTATCAAGGCTCTTTACTACCGGTTCCTGTGGGTGTGGCTTGGTGGGCGTGGCTTGGTGGGCATGGCAGGGGAAGGATACTGTAAAATCTCCATTCCCTCCCTGCTCCAGGGGAAGGTTACTGCAAAATCCCCATTTCCTCCCAATCAACTGGTACTTGGGAGGCAGAGAATAGATGGAGGTGGGGCCAGTCAGAATTTTTACTATTGGTTCTCTGAACTACTCAAAATTTCTGCTACCGGTTTTCCAGAACTGGTCAGAACCTGTTGAAACCCACCACTGATGTAGGGGCCTCCAGGTAGGGTAGGGCAGGGCAGGGCAGGGCAGGGTAGGGTAGGGTAGGGTAGGGTAGGGTAGGGTAGTCAAGTCAAGTCAAGTCAAGTCAAGTCAAGTCAAGTCTAGTCTAGTCTAGTCAAGTCAAGTCAAGTCAGTGGTGGGATTCAAGTAATTTAACAACCAGTTCTCTGCCCTAATGATTTCTTCCAAAAACCAGTTTGCCAAACTGCTCAGAAAGTTAACAACCGGTTCTCCCGAAGTGGTGCGAACTGTCTGAATCCCACCACTGCTTACAATGCGATCAGGGCCAGATGATTCATGGCAGATGGAATTCAAGATCTTCATCTAAATTCATTAGACTTGTGACATTTTTTCACAGTTACGACCATTGCTGCATCCTATGGATGACCACGTGATCAAAATTTGTGACTATTGCTAGCGTGCTGTATCTTATAGAATAGAATAGAATAGAATAGAATAGAATGGAATGGAATGGAATGGAATGGAATGGAATGGAAATAGAATAGAATAGAATGGAATGGAATGGAATGGAAATAGAATAGAATAGAATAGAATAGAATAGAATAGAATAGAATAGAATAGAATAGAATAGAATAGAATAGGAGAAAGAAGGAACGAGAGAAAAGAAGAGGAAAGAGAAGAGGAAATAGAATAGAATAGAATGGAATGGAATGGAATGGAATGGAATTCTCTATTGGCCAAGTGTGATTGGACACACAAGGAATTTGTCTTTGGTGCATAGGCTCTCAGTGTACATAAAGAAAAAATAAATTTTTAATCGTCAAGAATCATAAGATACAACACTTGGTGATAGTCATCGGATACTAATAAGCAATCAAATCATACTAGGAAACCAGAAAAACAGTGTAAGTTGTAAAGAATGATTCATGATGAATGTACTTTTATGATGACTATGATCATGGTTTAATCACTTATAGCTTTTATGTACACTGAGAGCTTACGCACCGGAGACAAATCTCTTGTGTGTCCAATCACACTTGGCCCACGAAGAATTCTATTTGGATGCTTGGCAACTGGCTCTCATTTATGACGCTCCTGGCATCATGTGATCCAGTTTTGTGACTTTCTGACAAGCCAAGTCAATGGGGAAGACTTTTCCGCTTAACGACCTTGTGGCTAATTGAACAACTGCAGGGCTTCACTTAACAACGTGGCCCTTTAAACCTGCCAAGGTTGAGAAAAAGTAGCCCAGAATACCCCTCGGTACATGAATTTTCAGGGTGGGAGAAAAGCAGAGGGAAGGGGAAGCAAGCTGAATTCCATTGATTGAAATCTGGGATCCATTTTTGCAGATGGTATAAGAGGCGCTGTCGGGCCAGGCCAAAAGGAGGGAGTCGACGCAATCAATAAAATCAGCCTAATCAATAAAAGATGTTGTCAAGAGACAGGAATAACAAAATATATAACTTGACGAAGGCATCCAAAAATAAACCGCGCGGAATCGCCATATGTGAATCCATCATTCATTGGATTGAAGAAGCATCTCAGTTTTTGTGGGATAAATAAGAATTCTTTCAAAAGCAAGAGGAAAAGCTCGGCTTGGAGGCAGACTAAGGGTCTGTCTGTCTGTCTGTCTGAGATATACTATAACACCGTGATGGCGAAACTATGGTTTTTCTCTCTCTCCAGGCTCCAGAGCCTTTCTAGGAGTCTGGGGAGGGTGAAAACTGTCTTCCCCACCCCTGGGAGGCCCTCTGAAGGCTGGAAACGGCCCGTTTGCCAACTTCTGGTGGGACCTAAAGCCTCTGTGGAGCCTGGGGAGGGCAAAAAAATGAGCCCACCATGCCATTGCATGCCAAAAGCGGATGGAGTACGAGGGGGTGGGGTGGGCCCCACTTTTGGCACACGATGGCAAAAAGGTTAGCCATCACTGCTATAACGGATTGATTCTAGGGTCATATTTTTTTTAAAAAATTGGTACCGACCGTTTGTCAAATGAACGCTGGTGTTGCGGAATTGCAAATATTTCAATTTATGAATTTATGGCATGCCGACAGCTGTAACTTTTGCCTTTGAATCCCCGGGGTCTGGAGCAGATGAGTGTGTGTCTCTTTGGTGGGTTCACAAATGAAGTCAAAGTCTTTGTCCTTAGCCAAAGTAGCGGTCAGAACTACGAGGTAAACCGTTCGGGGAAACCGAAGACAATGCGAGGAAGATACGGGAGGTCTGAAATCCAAGCCCCGAGCAGGAGAACGGAGCAGGTATTTCTAAAATATCTGGTTTTTTTTAAATGACTGCTATGATGATACAAGGGAATGCAGACATTATATATTTACTTGTGTCCCCCTTGATTCTATTTACAAATAAATCAAATATATTCAGCATACCTCATATCCCTATAACAACTCCTCTTTGGAGATGGATGTGAGGGAGGGAGGGAGGGAGGGAGGGACGGGGAGAGAGAGAGAGAGAGACTGGGGTGGGTCATCCCACCTGCTTTCATGCCTAAGGTGATACTAGAACTCCCAGTCCCCGGGTGACTGGCCCAATGTCACCCCAGCCGGCTTTCATGCCTAAGGTGGGACTAGAACTCCCAGTCTCCTGGTGACTGGCCCAATGTCACCCCAGACAGCTTTCATGCCTAAAATGGGACTAGAATTCCCAGTCTCCTGGTAACTGGCCCAAAGTCACCCAGCTGGCTTCCACGATTAACATGGGACTAGAACTCCCAGTCTCCTGGTGACTGGCCCAAAGTCACCCAGCTGGCTTTCATGCCTAAGGTGGGACTAGAATTCCCAGTCTCCTGGTGACTGGCCCAAAGTCACCCAGCTGGCTTTCATGCCTAAGGTGGGACTAGAATTCCCAGTCTCCTGGTGACTGGCCTAAAGTCACCCAGCTGGCTTTCATGCCTAAGGTGGGACTAGAATTCCCAGTCTCCTGGTAACTGGCCCAAAGTCACCCAGCTGGCTTTCACGATTAACATGGGACTAGAACTCCCAGTCTCTTGGTGACTGGCCCAAAGTCACCCACCCGGCTTTTCTGGCTAAGGTGGGACTAGAACTCACCATCTCCTGGTTATTGGCCCAAAGTCACCCACCCGGCTTTCATGCCTAAGGTGAGACTAGAACTCCCAGTCTCCTGGTGACTGGCTCAAAGACACCCAGCCATCTTTCATGCCTAAAGTGGGACTAGAACTCCCAATCTCTCAGTTTTTAACCTGGTGCCTAAACCGCTAGACCACACTGGCTCTCCTCACTTCGAAAGACCTTTTCTTAATCCACGGTCCTTTACAACATCATGAGCACTGCCGTTTTCATTCCTCCGGTAAAAATGGAAGATGATTAATTAAAAGGGCAGAACCGAGTCGCGGATGCCAGCCAACTGTCTGATGGGACTCAGCATCTCGACGGGATTTATATCTCTGGGCTTGTTTTAGATCCGGCTTTTCTGGAGGCGTTACAGCCGATTTTAAATTAGCGCTGCAATTTAATACCTCAGGTCTAGGAATAAAATGAAGACTTTTCCTGGAGAACACTGGTTCTCCGAAACTGTTGGCTTTAATTACAATTCAACATATGTCACTAATAAATAAAAGAGTTAAAAGAGCAGAGTTAAAACCTCTGCGTGCTGTCACCCCCAACCAAGGTCCAGAGTTCCAATAATGATTTACTTCACTCAACTTTCCTGGAACACACGCACAAAATGAAACCCTTTGTAAGACTATCAGGGAGTTGGGCCAGGTCGCAATTTAGTGCATCCCTTTTTAAGTCTGAGAAAGAAGAAGGGGAAGTAGAGTGTCCGGAGATAAAACAGGTGTTGCTTTAAAAAAAATTATGGCAGGATGGTATGCAGAAAAAAATAATACTACATATACATATACATATACACATGTATTTCTCTTTAGCCAGGTTCTACCTACGTAAACCAAGATATTATGCAACCTATCTTGGTTTACATAGAGAAATACACATAAAACCTACGAAAAAGAAAGAAAAACATAGATAGATAGATAGATAGATAGATAGATAGATAGATAGATAGAAAGAGGGAGGGAGAGAGAGAGAGGGGTAGAGGTAGGTAGATAGATAGATAGATAGATAGATAGATAGATAGATAGATAGATATAGATGGAAATAGATAGATAGATAGATGGAGATAGATAGATAGATATATAGAGATAGAGATAGAGATAGATAGATAGATATAGATATAGATAGATATAGATATAGATATAGATAGATATAGATATAGATATAGATAGATATACAGGTATAAAATTTAATAAATAAATAAATAAAATAAATAAATATAGATAGATAGATGGAGATAGATAGATAAATAGATAGAGATAGAGATAGAGATAGAGATAGATAGATAGATAGAGATAGATAGATAGATAGATAGATAGATAGATAGATATAGATATAGATAGATATAGATATAGATAGATATACAGGTATAAAATTTAATAAATAAATAAATAAAATAAATAAATATAGATAGATATATAGAGATAGAAATATATAGATATAGATATTTGGCGAAGAGCTTGTAAAAAAATGCTATCAAAAGGCTCTGATGATCCCAGCTGAGTTGCCTAACCAGCAGAGGCTTTTTTTTTTCTTTTAAAAGCCTTAGACGATCCCAGCTGAGCCGCACGATCATCAGAGGCTTTTTTTTTTTTTTGGACTTTTAAAACCATTTTTTTCCGGTGGAAGAGGTAGAAAAAATGCTTTTAAAAGTAAAAAAAAAAAAAAAAAAATAGCCTCTGACGATTGTGTGGCTCAGCTGGACGTGGGGGTGGGGAGGGATTTTTGCTACCGGTTCTCCAAACCACCCACCTCCATCGCTACCGGATCGGGCGATCCGGTCTGAACCGGGAGCATTTCACCCCCCCTCCCCCCCGTTTTAGTCCCATTCTCGTTGGTTCTGGAATGAGCCCCACAGAATCCGGTGCCATTCCATAGGACGGGGATGGTTGACCTTTTTGGCGCCGAGTGCCCAAATCGCACACACGTGAATGCACACACACGTGTCCGAAATCCCAAAATGCAATGCAAGCACCCCCCCCCGTGCATATGCCCTGCCCCCACGCATATACACTCTCCCCTGCGCATGAGTCCCGGCCCCCCCTTGCACCCCGTTTTGGTTTCCAGGTTGGGGCAGGAGGCTTTCCAGGCCCAAAAGAAGGTGCAGCCACATCCCGTTTTGCGCCTGGAAAGCCTCCTGCGCCAACCTGCAACCCCCGTGTATGCGTGCGAGTCCCCACATGCACGGCAGGGACCCGAAGACCAGCTGGCTGGTGGGAGGTGCGCGCGGGCGCCTGCACGATGCAACTGGGCTAGGGCAACAACCGGCGTGCCCGCAGAGAGGGCTTTGCGGTCCACTTCTGCCACGCGTGCCATAGGTTGGCCATCCCGGCTATAAGATAAACCACAAACCACATTCCACAGCTACAAACCATAAGGTTTCACGCCCAAATTTGATGGAAAATTTCCTTTCCAGTAAAAGAAAAAAGAACTAGAGAACATCGCTCAAAGCGAGAAGCCACTTTTCCTCTCTTTTTTTTTGAATGCTCTTTTTTGTAAACTGGATATTAGAAAAAACAATGGGGGAGGGGGGAAATCCAAACTTTTGTTGGCAACTCTACATTCTAACAAAACTCTTGCTTTTGATTTCCTTTTTCTAATGTAGCTTCCTTGCTAATAGCTTCTTCTTCCTTGGGGATATGTAAACACTAGGGAGGGGGAAAAAAAATTCAACGTGTATCAAAGCAAGCTTAAAAGTCATGCCTAAATATTTTGACTGGGGAAAGAGATACTTTTTAAGGAGTTTGTGGGGGGTGGGGGTGGAAAGGCACCATCAGCCTGGTGTGGTGGTAGTGGTGGTGGGAACTTTGCTGGATGGATGGGAGAGGATGGGTGTTGTGATCTAAAGCCATCAGTTGGGGGAAGGGGTGTCTGGGGGAAAGATGGGTTCAAAAGGTACCCCTCGGTGGGGGTTTACACAACCAACAGCGAGGAACAATTCACCCGCTTGCCTTCAGAAGTTGTGGGTGCTCCATTACTGGAGGTTTTGAAGAAGAGATTGGACTTCCACTTGTGTTGGGAATAGTATCAGGTCTCCTGCTTGAGCAGGGGGTTGGACTAGATGACCTCTGAGGTCCCTAGGATTCTATAAGATTTTTCTATTAAGCCTAAAATGGATTTAGGGACTCTTGGAAACTGCCTATATAGAACGAAGGAGTGGAGAGGCGGCCAGGAAAACTGGGATAATATTATCTGTTGATTTGAGGATGAATACATGATATAGGAGAGTAGGAATGCTTAACCCCCATCTGGAGTTTAAGTCTGTGTTGTGTGAACCTGGCTCAGCCCCCCAAAGCAAAAAAGAAAAGAGAGGAGGGGGCTGAAAGAGGGAGAGCAGTCCGAGGGGGTGGAGGGCAAAATAGATGAACTTGAAGCCAAGAGGTGGGGGAGGGTGGAGTAGGTGGGGAGGGTGAAGGCAGAGAGAGAGGCTTGGGGAGGGGGCTTCCGCATGGCAGGTGGAGAGGAAGGGGCAGTTTTTGATCCAGTTTAAACTGAACTCCAAAGAGTCGAGAACTGGCCAAAAATTTAATTTCATTTATCGCATTTCTATGCCGCCCAACTCCCAAGGCAGAGGAAGAGGAGAAGTTTGGGGGACCCACAAGGACGCCCCCTTCCCCACCCAGAAGCAAAGCAGGAGAAGGCACGGGACCACCACCCCCCAGTTAAAAAAAAAGTCCATTTGGGAATTTATGGGGGGGGGGGGAGAGAGAGAGAGAGAGAAAGAGAGAGATCGGGGAACGTCTCAAAAACGGAAAGGAAGTAAGATTTCTCGCAACACTTCAAAAGAAGTTTTGCTATTTAAAACAAACAAATAAAAACGAAACGGACGCCTCCCAGCGAAAGGGATCGGGAGGGGGAAAAGGAGAGTAAGCAAGGCGATCGCAGCCCCCGAAAGGAAAAAAACCCACTTGGAAAAGTCAAGGGAGCGCTCCACAAAGGGGGAAAAAAAAAAAAAAACCAGGGAGGGGAGAAGCGACCCCAAGAGAGAGAGAGAGAGAGAGAGAGAGAGAGAGAGAGAGAGAGAGAGAGAGAGAGAGACCCCATCCCCAATTCAAGGCAGCAAAGGGAGAGGGGGAGGAGAAGGAGGCCCTCCCCCCCACAAAAAAAGAGAGAACAAAGTAAAGAGGTTTCCAAGAAAGGGGAGGAGAGGAGAGGGGAAAGAAAGAGAGATGGGCAAGAAAGCAACAGCAGCAACAGCAGCAAAAGACCCTCGCCCACTCACCCACCCACCCAAAAAGAAAGTAAGGGGAGGGGGAGTAGCCCCGTTGGCGCGTGGCTCACCCAGATCGTCCATGTTGCTGGTGCTGCTGCTGCCGCCGCCCCGACTGGAGCTGCTGCTGCTGCTGATGTCCCGGGAGCGCGCGAGGGCGCGTGACCGCGAGCCCACCGAGGTCCGCCCCCGCCGCGCGGGCGCCAGCTGGATCGCGGAGAGGAGAAAAGGGAGGCGGGGGGGGGAAAGGAGACCTCGCGGCGTCTCTGCGGCGCTTAGCGTCCCCTGGCGGCCGTTTTTGGGAATGGCAAGGGAGGGGGGGGGAAGCTTGCACCCCCACCCCACCCCACCCCCCCACCCCGATGGGGAATGCGGGAATTTAAAATAAATCCCGCAAGGATTATTGCTTGGATTTCGTTGCTCTCTTAAAGAGCAAAGTTTCTCAACTTTTGGCAACTTGGAGACGGGTGGACTTCAACTCCCAGGATTCCCCAGACAGCATGGCTAGCTGAGGGATTCTGGGAGTTGGTCCACAAGTCTTAAAAGTTGCCAAGGTTGAAGTCTCCCCGCCCAACCTTGCTCTGGATCAGACTTTCTAGTGGACTTCAAATCCCAGAATTCCCCAGCCAGCATGGCTAACTGAGGGACTCTGGGAGTTGAAGTCCACAAGGTTGGAGACTTCCCCCCTGCCGTTAGATCAATCTTTCTCAACTTTTGGCAACTTGAAGCCGGGTGGACTTCAACTCCCAGAATTCCCCAACCAGCATGGCTAGCTGAGGGATTCTGGGAGTTGGTCCACAAGTCTTAAAAGTTGCCAAGGTTGAAGTCTCCCCTCCCCACCTTGCTCTGGATCAGACTTTCTAGTGGACTTCAACTCCCAGAATTCCCCAGCCAGCATGGCTAACTGAGGGACTCTGGGAGTTGAAGTCCACAAGGTTGGAAACTTCCCCCCTGCCCTTAGATCAATCTTTCTCAACTTTTGGCAACTTTAAGAAGGGTGGACTTCAACTCCCAGAATTCCCCAGCCAGCATGGCTAGCTGAGGGATTCTGGGAATTGAAGTCTACAATGTTGGAGACTTACACCTCCCCTACGGGTGGACTTCAACTCCCAGAATCCCCCAGAACACATGTTAGGCTGATGAAACATGGCTTTAAAGAGCCCATCTTAAAGAGTTCCCCTAAAGTCAAAAAACGAATTCTACATAAAACGCGGCGTTCACACCCACGCACTTAAAATAGCTTTTCCAAGCAGCTAGCCCTCAGTTTATTTTTTCAATTCTATTCTTAAAACCAAAGTTTTCAGTCTCCGTAGAGACTGTCAAAAATTGCCAATGCCGACTATATTTCAAGTCGTCATGGCGGGGTATTGGGAAAAGTTTTCAATTAGCAATAATCGCGCCTCGGATAAACCTCATTGGCTACGATACTGCCACTGCGCAAAGCTAACGAGATCTGCCCCATCGTTTCGGTGCCGAACCAGGCAACCATGAATCAACCCATGGTGAGCCCTCAACTCAGTCTTATAAAAGTGATCATCCGTTTTGTATTCTACACACCCATACATTTGCGCTCTTATTTTTGCACGTTGGAAGGGGAAAATCACTCCTATTTCCCACTCCCAAGCGAATCCGGTGCTGCAAAGGCTTCTGGGAACCGTTATGTTAATTAGCACAAACGTCACATTCGGAAGTAAGAGCTGAGTGGAAAAGGGAGGGGCGAGAGAGGGCGGGATTTAGCTGTGACCTACAGAGCTGCATAGAAAAGGATGCATAGAAATATCAGGAAAAAAACTAGTAGATCTCTCCATTGCAACATTAACAATGTATGCAGGTGCGTGGGCTGCCAACAGAGCTGGGCTGCAATAAACCAGGCGATCACTAGAGAGCAGTTAAGTGCTCCATATCTCTCTGGGGCCATCTAGTGGTCATTGGGAATATTGCAAGCAAGAATGGAAAGAATTCTCCAAAAGAACAAAATATGGAGGTTTTAGTCTACTATATTTCAAATCTGAAATCTGGCTGGGTGATTTTTTAAAAAAATATTTTTTATTATAGTTTAAAAAAAAAACAAAAAAAGACAAATGTATAATAGTTTTTCTATCATGGTGTAAACATCACCAAAATATCCATGTATATATACACCAATAATCAGAAAGTAAAAATAGAAAATATTTACAGATTCTTATATACAAATTTACATTTCCAATACTTATTGACTGTGCTGAAAAGGTGACTTTTTCACACTTTAGGACCCTTGCAGCATCCCCATGGGCACATGATAAAAATTTGAATGCTTGGTCACTGGTGCATATTTATGACGGTCGCTGTATCCCGGGGGGGTCAGGAGAGGTAATCCCCCTTTTCAGATCTTCTGGCAAGCCAAGTCCATGGAGGAATCCAGATTTACTTAATAACCGTGTGACAAACGCAAGGATTAATTTAACAGCGGTGGCAAGAAAAGTGGCTGAAGCTCAATTAACAAATGTTTCACTTTAGCGACAGAAATTTGGGGCTCCGTTGCGATTGTAACTCAAGGTCTATTTGTATTAGGTAAGTTACACACACAGAGAGATCATATAATCATGACATCAATGGTGATAGGGGCCTGGGGTGCAATCTCAAATTATCTGGGGCACAATGTGAACAAAATTGGCATTGATAAATTCACCGTCGGTCAATTGCAGAAAACAGCTTGACTTGGAATCGGCCTGCAACGAGACTTTTAACACCATTGAAAATTCACAATCTACCTCCTCTTCCAGGTCCTTGGGAAGAACTCAATAGGTGAACCAGATCCAGCCTAAGGAGAAACTTCCTAACAGTGAGGACAATTTGAATATTGCTCACCTGCCTGGAACCTTCACTGTATTTCAAACATCAATACATGAGAGAAAATAATTTCTGAGCGCTACACAAAACTTGTCGGACAGGGTAGTTAATCTTATTCCCATTTATAAGGAAGTAAATTCCATTGAACTCAGTGAATTTACCAGCGTCAAGGTAGAAAAATAAGGGTGGGGAATAGAAAGAAGCAAACTTTAAACCTTACAATTCACAGAATGATGTTATTTGGGAAAACGTTGCAGCTACTTTCACAGGGACGTAAAGCTTCCCGATTCATTTCTCCTTCTACAGCAAGGAGAACTTTGTATAACCTTGTTTGTAAAGTTAGGATTGAAATTTAATCAATCTACCCTAAATTAGGGGACGCGGTGGCTCGGTGGCTAAGACACTGAACTTGTCGATCGAAAGGTCGACAGTTCAGCGGTTCGAATCCCTGGTGCCGCGTAACGGGGTGAGCTCCCGTGACTTGTCCCAGCTTCTGCCAACCTAGCAGTTCGAAAGCAGGTAAAAAAATGCAAGTAGAAAAATAGGGACCATCTTTGGTGGGAAGGGAACAGCGTTCCGTGCGCCTTTGGCGTTGAGTCATGCCGGCCACATGACCACGGAGACGTCCTCGGACTGCGCTGGCTCTTCGGCTTTGAAATGGAGATGAGCACCGCCCCCTAGAGTCAGGAACGGCTAGCACATACGTGCGAAGGGAATCTTTACCTTTACCTTACCCTAAATTATGCAAATAAATAGTAGGTCAAGTTAAAGACCTATCACTTAAAAATCTGCGAGCTGGAGATGGAAAGAAGACAAAATCACCTTAATTTTTAAATCTTCAGGGTTTCCACCAGAGTTGACACAGCCAAAAAGCTGGGGGGTTTTTTTATATGCAGTTAGTCCCTCAACTTATAACAGTTCCATTTAGTGACCGCCCAAAGTTACAACGGCACTGAAAAAAGGGACTTAGGACCAGGTGTTTTTTTTTCACACTTACGACCGTTGCAGGATCCCCATGGTTCCATGATCAAAATTCAGACGCTTGCCAACTTGGTTCGTATTTATGACGGTTGCAGTGTCCGGGGGTCAGGTGATCTCCACGATTCACTTAACGGCAGCGGCAAGAAAAGTTGTAAAATCTGTCAAACTCACTTAACAAATGTTTTCATTTAGTAACATAGATTTGGGGCTCCATTGTGGTCGCAATTCGAGCATTACCTATATGTTATGGGGCAAAATAGCTACCTTGATCCTTGTTTACATCAAGACCCTGATGTTCCAACAGGCGGGGCTAAACATATGAACATGTGAATGATTTTTTAAATGTTATCTAATTCTGGGTTTTATTTAATTGACCAAACTAAGTTAAATGTTTGTGTGTCTATATTTTTCTTGACTGTACACCGCCTTGAGTCCTACGGGAGAAAGGCGGTATAGAAATATAATTAATTAATTAATTAATTAATTAATTAATTTACGGGATCTGTACCACATCTAAAACTCACATCCTAAAGGAGCCAAGCTCCCATTCTTTTGCAGTGCGGTCTCAAAACAAGGCCACAAAGCAAGATGCAGCCTTTGCAAGAGCAGGTAGAAATCATATGAAACTTATTTCAACGGTTCATATGTCCAAGAAGACGGATGTAATAAACTAACAGATAACAGATTAACAGAGTTGGAAGGGACCTTATAGGTCATCTAGTCCAACCCCCCGCTCAAGCAGGAGACTCTACACCATTTCTGACAGATGGCAGTCCAGTCTCTTCTTGAAAGCTTCCAGTGATGAAGCTCCTGAAACTTCTGAAGGCAACTTCTGTTCCATCTGTTGATTGTTCTCACTGTCAGAAAATTTCTCCTTATTTCCAGGTTGAATCTCTCCTTGATCAGTTTCCATCCATTCTTCCTTGTGTGGCCTTCGGGTGCTTTGGAAAATAGCTTGGCCCCCTTCCTCCTCTCTGTGGCAGCCCCTCAAATACTGGAAGACTGCTATCCTGTCTCCCCTGGTCCTTCTCTTCACTAGACAAGCCAGGCCCAGTTCCTGCAACCGTTCATTGTATGTTTTAGTCTCCAGTCCCCTCATCATCTTGGTTGCTCTTCTCTGCACTCTTTCTAGAGTCTCCACATCTTTTTTACAGTGTGGTGACCAAAACTGGATGCAGGACTCTAGGTGTAGTCTTACTAAGGCTTTATAGAGTGGTATTAGTGCCTCCCTTGATCTTGATCGTATCCCTCGATTGCATTGGCTGTTTTGGCTGCCGCCAAAATGAACTAGATGCCCTCTGCACACTCTCAGAAGCATCCTTGCCTAGACATCCTCTCCAGCAATGCTAGCAACACTCTGAATAAGTGTTGTTTTTCATTGTTGTGGATCACTCTTTCTCAACTTTGGCTCAACTTTAAGACGAGTGGACTTCAACTCCCAGAATTCCCCCCAGCCAGGATGGTTAGCTGGGGGAATTCTGGGATATTGGAAGTCGACCCATTTTAAATAAAATAAAATAAATAAATAAATAAATATTGGAAGTCGACCCATTTTAAATAAATAAATAAAATAAATAAATAAAATAAATAAATAAAATAAATAAATAAATATTGGAAGTCGACCCATTTTAAATAAATAAATAAAATAAATAAATAAAATAAATAAATAAATATTGGAAGTCGACCCATTTTAAAGTTGTGCCAAGGTTGTAAACGATGTAGAGGCAGCATCCTGAGCTGCCTTTTTCTTTTTTTTTTTTTTGGTTGAAAAAAAACAGTCCTCCTGAAGAAATCTAACCCCCCCCCCAGCCCCCTCCCAGTTCCAGCCAGGTACACCTCTCAGGTGGGCGGAAGAAGAACAGATAAAGAAGAAGAACGATAAGGCGCATGCGCGGGTCTTCTGTCTTCCCCCCCCCCTTCACCCTTCCTTGCCTGAACAGCCGGGCAAGATTCCTTTTGCGCCTGCGCTGTAGGCCTCTTCGCCGACGGGTAGTGGTGGTGGTGTGGAGGGGGGGTAAAACGGAAGAGAAGAAGTACTGGCAGAAGCCGCCCTGTTGAGTCAGGGGAAAAAAAAAAAGGAGAGGAAGCGAGGCGAAAAGGGCGGCGCCGCGCGTGCGCGCCGGGGAGACCCGCTCGAGCCACTGGCGGTTTTTTCCCCCCCCCTCAGCCGCCCGGGCGGAGGAGAGTGCGCATGCGCCTGGGAGGGGAAGCGACGAGCGGCGGGGCGGGGGCTGTCGCCGTCGCTGCCGCCGCCGCTGTCAGTTCCGGCTGCAGGTCGAGGAGCCGATCCGGCCTCGGCGCCGCCTGAGGAGACTCGGCCTTCGCGCCCAAGACGGGAGCGGCCGCTTCCCCGGAGCCCCACCCCCACCCCCGCAAGCGGCCATGGCCCGGGACTACGACCACCTCTTCAAACTCCTCATCATCGGCGACAGCGGTGAGGGCGGAGGGCCGCCGGGGAGGCCTATCCCGGCCGGGGTGGCCAGCTCGGACCGAGCCTGGGCTTTCTGAGGGCGGGGAAGGCGGATGGGCGGCGTGGGGGAAGGGAGAGAATGGGGGAGGGGGGAGGGGCTGAGGAGTTTTTTTGAGGGGGGGAGGAGACCCCGAGGAGGGGGGTTGGGAAGCAGGGGGAGACCCTCCCCCAAGAAGGTAAGGGAGGGGCCTTTGAATAGGAGAAGGGATTTTGGGGGGGGTCCTGATAGGAAAGAGGGAGCAAGACCCCTAGGAGGGGAGAGGAAAGCAGGGGAAGACCACCCCCAAGAAGGGGTAAGGGAGGGGCCTCAGAATAGGAGTAGGGGTTTTGGGGGGTCCTGATAGGAAAGGGGGGAGGAGGACCCCGTTAGGAGAGGGGAGGGAAGCATGGGGAGACCCTCCCCCAGAAGGTCTTGAGGTAAGGGAGGGGCCTCAGAATAGGAGGAGGAGGAGGATTGGGGGGGTCCTGATAGGAAAGAGGGAGCAAGACCCCTAGGAGGGGAGAGGAAAGCAGGGGGAGACCACCCCCAAGAAGGGGTAAGGGAGGGGCCTCAGAATAGGAGTAGGGGTTTTGGGAGGGTCTTGATAGGAAAGGGGGGAGGAGGACCTCCTTAGGAGGGGGGAAGGAAGCACGGGGAGACCCCTCCCCAGAAAGACTTGAGGTAAGAGAAGGGCCTCTGAATAGGAGGAAGGGTTTGGGGGGGGTCCTCAAAGGAAAGGGCGGAGGAGGACCCCCTAGGAGGGGGGAGAGAAGCAGGAGGAGACCACCCCCAAGAAGGACTTGGGGTAAGGGCCTCAGAATAGGAGGAGGGGGAGCAGGATTGTTTTGGGGTTCCTGATAGGAAAGGGGGAGTGAGGACCCCCTAGGAGGGGAGAGGAAAGCAGGGGGAGACCCTTCCCCCCAGAAGGACTTGAGGTAAGGGGGGACCTCTGAATAGGAGGAGGGGGAGCACAAGGATTGTCTTGGGGGGTCCTGATAGGAAATGGAGCAGGACCCCAAGGAATGTGGGGGGAGGAAGGGAACAAAGGCCCCCTGAATATTTGAAGGACCCAAAAGGGAGTTAAGGGACAAAGATCCCCGAAGGATAAGAGGTGGACGATGGAGACCCTGGGGGGGGAATTTGGGGGGGGATCCAAGCTGGATCTGCTCCGCTCTGGGCCAGCAGGTCTCTGGCCATGGCGGGAGGGGTCTTGGCTGGAGAAGCTGATGGTGGTTTTCTCCTTCAGTGTGTTTTCATCTGCTGTATTTATTTGCTGTGTGTGGTGGTGTTTTCTTGGGGGTTTCATGGTTTTCCTTTCCTGGAGAAATTATGGAGGTTCTCAGTCATCCAGGTGATAAAGGTGTTTTCTTTTTTTCAAAAGGCAACTGGACTTTCTTGTTTTTTCCATGAAGACGTTTTGCTTCTCATCCAAGAAGCTTCTTCAGGAGCCGACCTGCGAAAAGGAGATCTGAGGAAGCTTCTCCGATGAGAAGCGAAACGCCTTCAAGCAAAAACCCAGAAAGTCCAGTTGCCTTTTGAAAAAAAAAAGGAAAAAAAAAAGCACCTTCAGAGTTTCCTCGATAAAGAATCTGGTTGGGTTGTGATGCGTCTATCAATAACAATAAGCCAGGATTGACATGGCACCTTTATGCAATTGGCATTAAGTAACATCTTTTTTTTTTTTTAATTTTATTTTGCAAAGCGGTCAAATGGGCAGAAGAATCCAGATTGTTGCGTCTTTAAGCAGGGATGAAATGCCTGTTGTTTGGAAGCCTGGAGAGCCCGACTGCCAGTCACTGGTTTTGAATCTGCATGATATATCCCGCTTAAGCGTGATTTTGCTCAGTTCGTGTCATTTCTGACTTCATACATGAGACGGGCTGAACCATCAACTGGCCCTGTGGCCTGGATTCACGCAACACTCTAAAATAAACTTGGCTTGCTAGTTTTGGTTCAGTTAAGTCATGTGATTGTAGCCAGGGTGAACAGCAGTTCTAGAAAGTTTGTAATTCGACTTGCTGGCTATTTTCTCTCTAGGTTTTTCCCCACAACAGGCACGTTTATGACTTATCCAAGGCTACCCGGTAATCTCGATGGATGAGCAAGACTTTTATATAGCACTTCTGATCGCTGAATCACTTTACTTAGTGCTTATTTATTGAATTGATCCCAGGCTTTCTCCGTAGTGAACAGTGATGTTCATGGACATCTTGTGGCCACGATTATAAAATTCTTGCAACTTCCTTCAGAGGTAGATTAGATTTATACAGCCTATTAATAAAGTTAATAGGTCATCCAGTGAAATCTATACCAGGCAGGTTGATTTGAACTATGATCTTTATGGTCTTGAGACGCTGACACATACAGGTAGTCCTCGATGTATGCCCACCACAGGGGCCATAAAATTCATTCGTAAAGTGGTGCAGTCATTAAGTGAGGCATCGTGATTTCACCATCCTTTTTTTTTTTTTGCTGTGGTTGTTAAGCGAACCACTGTCATGGTCATTAAGTGGGACAGTGATAACAACTTGCAACTTCCCTGCTGGCTTTCCGGGTGACTTTGCTTGTTGGAAGCCAGCTGGGAAGCTCACTTGACAGGTCGTAAATGTATGACCGTTGCCAAAGGCCTGAATCACGATCGCATGACTGCACGGATGCTGTGGCAGTTGTAAGTGCGAGGACCGGTGATTCACTTTTTTTTAAACGTCTTTTTTGAACAGTTGCTAAACAAGTCGTCGTAAGTAGAGGCCTACCTGTAGATTTTAATTGCCTCGTGCTCTTCTTATGCTTTAATTCTTGCTTAATTTTAAATTTTGCTTAAATGGATAAGCAGGAACCTATTACTTATCCCGTATTTGAGACCTGGAAGGAAAAGGGGCTTGCCTAAGATTAAATTTTGAATTGAGGATTCTTTTATTCATAACTTGAACTTCTATCATATGCATAAGCCACCTTTTAGTGAATTCCACTGAACATATTGTGACTTGTTTCTGGGATCTGCTTAGCACTGGGCTGTCTGTTTTTTAAATGTCACGCTGTGTTAGCTCACTCTCTGCTCTCCAACTTGGCGTAGATGAAATTATGGATATTCAAGTCCATTTGGCCCAACATTGATGATGATATCTGGAAAGACATGGCCTAACATAAGACACTCTTTGATGTCGCTTAAATGCTGGATTATTTCTTGAAGTCAATTATATCCATCATTTCTCTTCCTTATCTCTTATGGTAGTGATTTAACTTCTAGGCCCCAGGGTGGGAGGGTGGCTTGGGGCTCGTAAATAGGAATAGAATAGAGTTGAGTTGAATTGAATTGAATTGAATTGAATTGAATTGAATTCTTTATTGGCCAAGTGTCATTGGACACACAATGAATTTGTCTTTGGTGCATAGGCTCTCAGTGTACATAAAAGAAAAGATACGTTCGTCAAGGATCATAAGGTACAACACTTAATGATGGTCATAGGGAAACAATATAAATCGTAAGGATACAGCAACAAGTTACAGTCATACAGTCATAAGTGGAAGGAGATGGATGGTGGGAACGGTGAGAAGATTAATAGTAATGCAGACTTAGTGAATAATTTGACAGTGTTGTGGGAATTATTTGTTTAGCAGAGTGATGGCATTTGGGGGGGAAAAAACTGTCCTTGTGTCTAGTTGTTCTGGTGTGCAGTGCTCTATAGCGTTGTTTTAAGGGTAGGAGTTGAAACAATTTATGTCCAGGATGTGAGGGGTCTGTAAATATTTTCACAGCCCTCTTTATATCGGTAGTCCTCGACATATAACCACAATTGAGCCCAACATTTCTGTTGCTAAACAAGATAATTGTTGAATGAGTTTTGTCCCATTTTACAACCTTTCTTGCCATAGTTGTTAAGTGAATCCTTCCAGTTAAGTTAGTCACATGCTTTTTAAGTGATTCTGGCTTCCCCATTGACTTTGCTCGTCAGAAGGTTGCCAAAGATGCTCATTGAAAAACGGCCATAAGTTATTTTCTTCAGTGCCGTCATAACTTCAAACGGTCACTAAAAGAACGGTTGTAAGTCAAGGGCTACCTGTAGTTCACTCCCTGGTGTGATTCAGGCCCATCGCTGTCTGATATGTGAAAATCCAGCCTCCAGTATATCAACACAAGGCTTGGACTGTAGGGAGAACCAAATGGAGAAAGACTTAGATTAAAATGGATTTTAAAAAATTACTTCCTTTTAAGGTGAAAGAATCTGAAACATTACAGTGAATTTTGTTAATATAACGGTGGTAGTTTATAAAGATTATTAAGTGCAAATAGAAATACATATTATTTTAACAGCAAAGAAGATCAAGCAGGAAAATTGATTGAGGAGAATATATAGTATTTATGTTTTTTAGTTGGATTCTGGATTTTGTGCTTCTGATGTAAAAAAAATGAAACTTTTGACTTTGGTTTTGCCAGTTAGACAGATTGGTTGTCATAGAAATGGCTAGTTATATACTAATGTGTAAAAGTAAATACTAATGTGTAAAAGTAAAAAAGTTGAGGTTGTAATGTTGTTATCTTGTACTATGCTACAAAAAGTCTGAAGCCAACGCCTTTTTCTTTCTTCCTTTGTACCTCATATTTCCTTTCCCCCTTTTTTCTTCCCTTAACTTCCTATATTTCTTTTTCTTTGGATTTTATACATTGACAAAACAGTGAAAGCTATAGAAAAGAGAAAAGACTTAGATGCACATTGCCTTAAAGCCTCAGGAGGGAGAGTAGGATATGTATGTAATAAGTTACAGTGGATTAATGAAAAATTGGTGTGAAGTACTTCAGAGATAATTCTTAGAGGCTGGATAAAAGAGAAACATAAAACACCCTTAAGAAATATGTTTCCTTTAATTGTCCAGCCACCAAATACAAATCTATCCAGAGGTTAGATTTTTAGGTATACGTCATCATAACTGCAGCACAGATAGCTTGTAATTTAATTTTTGCTTAGGGGCCATAGTTTTATTTCAAGGAGTAAAGGAGAGGCAACAATAACCTGAAATGCATACAGCCTTACTTATAATTGGGGTTAATGTGAAATAATTTCTACCTTTATTCCCAGTCCTTCTGAATAGCAGCAACATCCTAGCGAAAAGGAAAACCGAATAAGGATTGTGGGTTCTCCCCCCCCCCCCCCGTTTTTAATTTTTTAATTTTTTACAAACATATCAAATCAATGTGTGAACAGTATGG
The DNA here is from genome assembly GCA_022577455.1 of Arizona elegans. Taxonomy (NCBI): domain Eukaryota; kingdom Metazoa; phylum Chordata; class Lepidosauria; order Squamata; family Colubridae; genus Arizona; species Arizona elegans. The sequence goes on from JAKOOJ010000044.1 coordinate 3,849,857, forward strand.
CACCTGGGTTCTAATACAAATAAAACTAGTAAAATTAATCACAATTATTAGATTCAATCAACTTATATATTTCTAATAATGATACACAAGTATAATAAATTGCAAGCTGTCATCATTCAATTGTCCCATTTTCTCTTATTGTTACTTTTGTTTTATTATAGAAAAGTGTACACCTAACACCCCCCACTTCTCTTCTCCCCCTTATCACTTATTCTAACTTTTAATCATATCACCTTTTACTAAAAAGAACATTTTCTTTCTATCCTACCTAACTTCTAGTCATGTCACATAAGAAAATAAAGAGAAAGAAAAGCAAAAGCAAATCAAAACAACAAAAAAGGAAATCATCTATCCGTCGTCTGTTGCCCGCTTCAATACTTTAATTGCTATGCTGTTTTTTTTTTTAACTTGCCAGGGAGTTTTGATCTCCCAACCAGGCAACATAATCACAGTTCATCCAAGGAGCAGTCAAGTATAACACAGATTTTGGATTATCGGAGCCTAGAGATTTGGTGAAAGGGAGGTTTATAAACACCGTGCGGTCTGTAACAACTTTCAGTGCACTTTGAATTCCCGTACTCGATGGACAGCTTGAATGATGTCCTTTTGATCGAAGGACAGTTGCAGGGATATGAGGCAAAACCTTGAAATCTGGGTGTTTAGGTTTGTAGGTCACGCTACAAGAGTCTTAGACTTAATTTCATGTTAATTAAAAGCCTTTTTCCCTTCCCACATCTGACTGTTGTGAAGAATGATTCACTCTCCTCTGTCTCCTCTTTTGTCTTTAACTTAGTTATAGACCCAAGATCTCAGCCTTTTTTTTCTTTCTTTTTTATTGTCTAGGCTTCACAAAAGTTTCTAGAAAGCAAAAATGAGAGTTTCATGCTTAACAGAGGTGTGAGCTAGAAACCCCAAATTCTCACCTTGCCTACAGTTTTTTGTTTAATTGCATAAGGAATAATTTCATTTCCTTATTATACTGGTCTTTTCTGTAATATGGCCTGCCTTACAAGATTATTTTAAGGCCGTTGAAATATAAACCGGTTTGTTTTCTTGTAATTTCTGCAATGATTGACCTAGTTTATAAGATTATCTGTAAGGCCATTGCCATATAATCTGGTCTGAACGTTTTGCGATGTAAGTAGCCCTCAATTTACAGTCACAATTGAGCCCCAAATTTCTGTTGCTAAGTGAGACATTTGGTAAGTGAACTTTGCTCCATTTTATAACCCTTTCTTGCAACAGTTGTCGAGCAAATCCCTGGGGCCGTTCAGTTTTTTGCAAAAAATGGGGCTGGTAATGCGTCACATTTTTGCTCTCCCCAGCATTGAAGCCGTCAGTATTGGGCTGAACAAGCTAGTGTGATCTAGTGATCTAAGGCACCAGGCTAAAAACTGGGAGATAGTGAGTTCTAGTCCTACCTTAGCTATGAAAGCCAGCTGCCTGATTTTTGGCCAATCACCAGGAGACAGTGAGTTCTAGTCCCGCCTTGGGCCTGAAAGCCAAATGGGTGACTGGGCCAATCACCAAGAGACCCGAGTTCTAGTCCTGATTTAGCCATGAAACCTGGCTGGATGACTTTGGGCCAATGATCAGGAGATGGAGAGTTCTAGTCCCGTCTTAAATCATGAAAACCGGCTGGGTGATTTTGAACCAGGAGACCTGAGTTCTAGTCCTGCTTTAGCCACGAAAGCTGGCTGGGTGACTTTGGGCTAATGTTCAGGAGCTGGGGATTTCTAGTCCCCTCTTAAATCATGGAAGCCCACTGGGCGACTTTGAGCCAGTCATTTTCTCTCAGCCCAAGCCACTTCACAGTGGTGGTGTTGTGAGGAAAATAGGAGGAATATCTGTCGGAGATGTTCGCTACCTTGCATTATTTGTAATAATAATAATAATAATAATAATAATAATAATAATAATAATAATGGCACTATGCAATTTTTTTTTTAAAGAACCTTCAGAATTACCAAAATTTAAAACTGGTTTCCCTGATTTCCTTAGGAGCACAGCAGCGTAATAAATATAACAACCAGTTCCGTAGCAAGGCCCCAGGCTCATTACGGATTTGTGATTAAAGCCAGATATAAAATGCACGTTCTCCCTATATACTCATAAGCGTGCAGGCAAAAGAGCCGTCCTCTGCACTCCGAATGGAAAGTCCCCTTTTTCTCTTGCTCCCTGTCAATCTTCCGAGTGAGTCACGTTAGACGGGCAGATGGATGTCGAGCGCTTGCCAGCAGCAAGCTTGAGAATCCTGCTTTGTAGCCCAGGGAGGATGCTGGGATTGTTCCTTTTGCTCAAGATGGAGCTAGTGAGAGTGGCAGGTGGAGGTGTGCGCAGGTAGCCCTCAACGACAAATTTCTGTCGTTGTGCGAGACGGTTGTCTAGTGAGTTTTGCCACATGCATGGTGGGGGGAATTCTAGGAGTTGAAGTCCCGCCCATCTTAAACTTGCCGACGTGGAGAAGCACCGCTCTAAGGCGTAATGTTTATTTTTTGTGTCAATCCACAGTCTATGTGGTTTGTAAGCTGTTGTGGCTGAAGGTTGTGTGTGAGTCAAGCTGAACGCAGTTGCGTTTCGTCCTTGTCGTTTGCAACCCGTACAATGCACACTTTCCTCTTATCACACCCAGAACATTCTCGTATCTTCTATGCCTTTTATCGCCATCCTGGGAAGGTTGAGTGCAGCTTGGCAGAAATGGAGGCCCTTGGAGGAGGAGGAGGAAGAGGAGGAGGAGGAGGAGGAAGTGGTAGACACATCCTGTTCTGTATAAGTCTTTGTCTCTAAGACACCAAGGAAAAACATCCCTCTTGGCCTTGAAATTCTCCTCCTGCGGCTTCTTCCATCACATGTAAAACACTTCGGAAATCATCAACATAAGAGTAGAGTAGAGCAGGGGTCTCCAACCTTGGCAACTTTAAGCCTGGAGGACTTCAACTCCCAGAATTCCCCTGCCCACATGCAGCCGTAAAACGGGCCAAAACTCACTAAAAAACCTTCTTGTGCAATGACTCCTACTTAGGACGGTCGCTGGGGTCATGTGATCCCACTTTTGTGACCTCTCTGACAAGCAAAGTCAGTGGGGAAGCCGGATTCACTCAACAACCAGGTTGCTAACTTAACAACTGCAATGATTCGCTTAACAACGGTGGCAAGAAAGGCCGTAAAAGGGGACAAAATGCTCCTAACAACTGTCTTGCTTAGAGACAGAAATTTTGGGCTCAACTGTGGTCTTAAGTCAAGGACTACCTGCTCTAAAATTAGCACAATACAGTAGCTACTGTATTGTACTGTCCTCAGATTTCGTCAGGCACTCCAAAATTCTAGATTTTAGGTCAGTTTTAACTAAAAGGAATGATGCTTTTTAAGCATTTCTTTTTCATGTATCACTCCTCTTTACTTTGTATTGAATGTTCTGGATATTCGGAAATTTTTTCTCTTTTTTTTTTCTTTCGGCTGCTTAATGACCGCAATAAAGTTGTTTGTATTTGTATAAAATTGGTATAGGTTCTCCTGTCTGATCAAGGGGTTAGAAGGGTCTCCCAATGGAAATTAGAAGGGGGCTGCCTTCAAAACTCAACTAAACGTAGACTCTTCCAGATGACTTTCGGGTTGTACTAAATATTGATGGCTGCTGGATTAATATTGCACCATACTGGAGATTTATAGTCTTTTATACGTCTTAATTTTATATCGATTTTTATGTTACTCACTGTGAACTGCCATGAGTCCTCTGGGATTGTAGCAGGATATCAGTGTAATAAATAAAATAAATGAATCTTTTACTTGGGGGGGCAGTGGCATCCCCAGAGAGAAGCCCACTTTCACCACGTTCAAATAGCATAAAAAATGTCTAATATTGTGTATTTTAAAGGTGCCCAGATCCAACTTGCCATGCCATGCCTATTGTTTTTCCTTGAAAATAAGTCCCAACTAGAAAATAAGCCCTAGCATGGGTTTTTCAGGATACTTGTAATATAAGCCCTACCCCAAAAATAAGCCCTAGTTAAGATCTTATTTAGAATAACACAGTTGGAAGGGACCTTGGAGGTCATCTAGTCCAATTGCACCGCCCAAGCAGACCCTACACCATTTCTGACAGATGGCAATCCAGTCTCTTCTTGAAAGCTTCCAGTTCCCACAACTTCCAAAGGCAACTTCTGTTCCATGGATTGATTGTTCTCACTGTCAGAAAACTCCTCCTTATTTCTAGGTTGAATCTCTCCTTGATCATCCATTATTCCTTGTCTGGCCTTCAGGTGCTTTGGAAAATAGCTTGACCTCCTCCTCTCTGTGGCAGCCCCTCAGATATTGGAAGACTGCAATCCTGTCTCCCCTGGTCCTTCTCTTCACTAGACTAGCCAGGCCCATATGATGAACAATTGAGGGAGCTAGGTATGTCTAGTCTTAACGAAAAGAAGGACTAGGGGAGACATGATAGCTGTCTTCCAGTACTTGAGGGACTGTCCCAGAAAATAGACTTGACTTATTCTCCATAGCATCTGTGGGCAGGACAAGAAGTAAGGGATGGAAGCTTATCAAAGAGAGATCTAACGCAGAATTAAATAGAAATTTCCTGTCCATAAGAACAGTTAACCAATAGAGCAGCTTGCCTACCAGAATTGTGGGTGCTCCAATCACCAGAGATTTTCAAAAATAGACCGGACAGCCAATTGACTGAGATGGTGTGTGGTCTCCTGCTAGAACAGGGGTCGGCAACCTTAAATACTCAAAGAGCCCCAAAGGTCCTAACCGGAAGCCCCCGTTCAATTCTGGAGCTGACCGGAAGTCCGGTTCCCCCAACATAGTCTCCTCCTAGCGCAGCATCCTTTTTCCTCTACCTACCCTAACCGAAAGCCCTCTGTGGTGCCGACTAGCGACAGGGAGCCGCAGCAGAGGGATGAAAGAGCCACATGCAGCTCCAGAGCCGCAGGTTGCTGACCCCTGGACTAGAAGACCTTCAACGTCCCTTTCAGCCCTATGATTTCATGACGCCCTTCTTTCTTGCTGAGCAGATGTGCAAACACCTGCCAGCTCCAGGCAGTATCCAGGCAAGGCACGTACCCTATAAATATTCAAACAGGAATGGCACAGTAAACAGCATTAAAAATAAAATGCTGCTGTCTTGTTGCTCCAGCAATGACTGGCAGAACTTAAAAGTTTTTTCTTCTTTCCTTTTCTTCGCGCAGGTGTTGGCAAGAGCAGTTTGCTCCTACGTTTTGCAGACAACACTTTCTCAGGTAAGGTAGGCCTTGGGCCCTTCCAGCATCCTGGGGTCATATGATCATCGTTTGCAACCTTCCGACGAGCAAAGTCATCGGGGGTGGGGGGGGGGTGGGGGGAACCAGATTGACTTAACAGCCACGTTCCTCATTTAAGAGCCGCAACGATTCGCTGAACAACAGCGGCCAGAAAAAGCTCACTTTAACAAATTTTCTCACTTAGCAACATACATTTTGGGCTCAGTGGCGGTCGTACTTTGAGGGTTACCTGCAATGCATTGCAAGCCACCTGCTTTTCTAACTCCTGATTTATCTGCGTCATGTTTTCAAGCCTTTTAAAAAGAGGGTTGTTTTTTTTTATTTAAAAAAAAAGAGGCTTGTATTGGAAATATATATAAATAAATAATGAATGCATGGTGTCTCCTTGCACAATATAATGATAGCTTGGTGCGGTTCCCTTCACTATTTGCCTTTTAATTGTCATTTCATCTTTGCAGTTTGGGGGCTGTTTATTTTTACGATCAGGGTAAATTAAGCATCTTCTTTCCTTCCCTGTTAAAAATGCTTTTATAGTCTGACAATGGAGACATTTCCCCCCCCCCCTTTTTTTTTTAAAGAATAATGAGAGTTTTGGGGAGGGGGAGCTTAAAAAATTAGTTTTAACAGGAAACAGTGGGAGGCCAAGAATATTTTCCCTTAGATAATTTGTCAGCTGCCGAAAAAGGATTCCTAGTCAATGCTGCATCATTCAGAAGCAGCCAGCTGTGCATAATTGGCTTGTGAGTACCCTCAGAAACACTCACAATTTCTCTGCTGTTTTTTTCTCCCCCTCCCCACGCAGGCAGTTACATTACCACAATTGGGGTCGACTTCAAAATTCGGACAGTTGAAATCAACGGGGAAAAAGTCAAGCTACAGATCTGGGACACTGCAGGACAGGAGCGCTTCCGGACAATCACATCGACGTAAGTAAACAACCCAATCTGATAACTGGATTTCATCTTGGGTTTGTTCTGATGAGATTAAAGATGACGATTTCTTCTTCCTAGCTCTTGTTTCAAACTTTTCCTCTGCCCCGTTTGCCTCATGAGCCAGATTGTAATCCGCGAAAGGTACAAAATATTAAAAGTACAGACGGAAGTGTTTGTGGGTTTTTGTCTTAATATAATACAGTGGCACCTTGGTACTCCTGGTTAATTGGTTCCGGGAGGCGCTATGAGTACCAAAAATGAGTACCAAACAATTTTTTCCCCAGAAAGAATGATGTAGTGAGTCACAAGGCGGATAAATTCGAGCAATCGCCAGGAGACGAGTTCTAGTCCTGCCTAAGTATGAAAACCAATTGGGTGACTTTGGGCCAATCACTAGGAGACTGTGCGTTCTAGTCCCGCCTTAGCCATGAAAGCCAACTGGATGGCCAATCACCAAGAGATTGTGAGTTCTAGTCCCACCTTAGCCATGAAAACCAGCTGGGTGGCTTTGGCCAATCACCCGGAGACTGAGTTCTAGTCCTGCCTTAGGTGTGAGAGTCTGCTGGGTGACTTTGGATCCGTCACACTCGCTCAGCCCAGCCTACCTCACAGGGATGTTGGAAAAGAAGAGGAGAGAGATATATTATCCCTCCCTCTCTCTCTCTCTCTCTCTCTCTCTTTGTCTCTCTCTCTCTCTCTCTTTGTCTAAATAATTTGCCTAACATTCATTGACTGATTGCAGTACTTTGCATGGCCCCGCATTGAGGTTAGAGGCTTCCTTGAAGGGCCTTGCGTCCCAACTCCATCAAACTCCCAGTTTAATTTGCTTTTGAATTAACGCAGGAGTATGGCTAAAATTCCTGGCTTAGTCTGAGTAGGCCCTCAGTTCCGCATGAGACGGCGTTACAACTCGGGAACTGAGCTCAATGGGAGGAGGCTTTTTCTCTGTTGCTGCCAGCTCCCTTTCACACCAACAGAAGCCTGAACAAACGCTGAGGTTTTGTTTTCTATACAGGAGGTTGTCATAGAGTCCTGGCAGAGCGAGTTCAGGGAAAGAAAGGATAGGCTAGCTGTGATTCATGGCCTGCTTTCAAGGGGGGAAAACCCCACAGAAGTCATTTGGATGCTTTGACGCTTAAATCTTTTTTATCCTAACAGGGATGATTCGTCCAGCCAGTTCTAGCCGTTTCATTCTCTCTCTCTTTTTTCATTCAAGCGGGTTGTTTGCTAGGGAAAAATGAGGAATTTTACAATATAATATTTTCACTGGCTCACTGCTCTGTTGTTGTTGTTTTTTTTCAAAGAAACCTGAGAATTGTCTCTTGTGAGGAAGGCAAAAGGTATTTCCAGCATAGTATTTCCATTTTCCCTAAAATAGATTTTACAAGGTCGCTTTGGAAGAATTCTTGAGTGGCCTAAAATATCTCCACTCTATACATATGCCTTCACCGCAGCCCCTGTACGTAAAGGGCAGGACCTGATTTAGAGCAGACGATATTTAAAATGTCGAATGCAATGTTTTTTTTTAAGCTTTGCACCAGACTCGGGAAGGCAGGAACAAGAGCGAAAGCTAAGTAAAGGAACAAAAATTCCAATTGGTCATTGATCAATCAATTCTGATGGCTGCTGCTTTTCGCAGGACAGAAAGAAGGAATTCATACTTGTGATGTTTAGGTTAGCTTGCCCAATAAGATTGAAGGATGACTCAGATTCCCCAGAATCCACTGAGGTATCATTGCACTGATGAGCCCATAATTGAAATATCAACTCCCAATTCTGATCATCACAATGCAAAATAAATAAATAAATAAAGTTGAGACTCTAGAAAGATGAAGGGTTGGAACTGGGTGTGTCTAGTCTAAGAAAGAGAAGGACTAGGGGTGATATGATAGCAGTCTTCCAATATCTGAGGAACTGTCACAGAGAGGAAGTTGGGGGGGGGGGTCAACCTCTTCTCCAAAGCACTTGAGGGCAGGGCAAGAAGTAATAGATGGAAGATGTTTATAAATAGATTGTTAAAGAGTTATCCTGTAGTTAGATGGGCGGCCAATACGTTTTACCGTAAAGGATGGATGGATGATAGATAGATAGATAGATAGATAGATAGATAGATAGATAGATAGATAGATAGATGATAGAGATGGATGGATGGATGGATGAAAGGAAAGAAAAACAAAGAAAGAAAGAAAAAGAAAGAAAGAAAGAAAGAAAGAAAGAAAGAAAGAAAGGATATCCTGTAGTTAGATAGGCGGCCAATAAATTTTACAGGAAAGAAAGAAAGAAGAAAGAAAGAAAGAAAGAGATAGAGAAAGAGAGAAAGAAAGATAGATAGATAGATAGATAGATAGATGATAGATAGATAGATATGGGTGGGGAGTCAACCTAGAATTAAGGAGAAATTTCTTGACAGTGAGTACAATTAATCAGAAATCGTGGGTACCCTGGAGGTTTTCAAGAAGAGTCTGGAGAGCCATTTGTCTAGAATGGTATTGGGTCTCCTGCTGCCGGAACCGGGTGAACTACAAGACCTCCAAAGGTCCCTTCCAGGCCTACAATTCTACATTCTATTGATAAGTCTTTGAGGATTGGACTAAAATATGTCTGACTTCCCATTTTTACAGTTTAGGAGAAGGCAATTCTGCCAAACCTCCAAATTAAAAAAAAAAACTGGCACGGCGGCATACATGTATCTTAAAGCTTCCCTTGTGCACTTCATAAGGCCACAGGCAGAGCGTGTGAGTGCACAGGGCATAGCAACCCTGACTTCCTCACCAAGCCAAAGCATATCCTTTGTGGTTTGTGCTGTGTGGGCCACCCTATGGCAGGAAATACAGACAGGGAGGGAGGGGGAGAGGGAGAGAGACAGAGAGAGAGAGAGAGACAGAGAGAGAGAGACATGCAACCTACATCCACCTGCAACCTACAATGGTGGCTTAGATCAGTGGGTCTCAACCTTCCTAATGCCGCGATCCTTTAATAAAGTTCCTCATGTTGTGGTGACCCCCAACCATAAAATTATTCCTAAAATCATTGAAAATATGTGTTTTCGGATGGTCTTAGGCGACCCCTGTGAAAGGGTTGTTCGACCCCCAAAGGGGTCCCGACCCACAGGTTGAGAACCACTGGCTTAGATGGTGTCTAATGCCCACTTTTCCTGTAGGGAAAACCGTGAGAGATTTCTAAATGAGAACAGAAGAATCTATGCCAGGTCTGTGCCGCCACTCCAACTCTCCGTGCAGGGCGAGGCCTAAAGGCTGAGCGTGTCTTTGAAGTTCCCCAAAAGTGTGACCATGTGGTGTGTGAGTTTGCCGAGGATCTCGGTTTTTTTCAGAAGAGAGAGTGAAAGAGAGAGTTAGTTTTTTAAATCTCTTTCTGACTTCTGCTGGTGTGAAGATTGCTTAAGCAATCCGCACCAGGCGGAACAGTTTCAACATAAGACTTCCTTTGCTCGCGGTGCCGAACTTCAGTATCCTGAGTGCTATGGGCCAGTTGCACTATTAGCAAATCCGAAGTCAGCTTTGTCCAAGGGCAAAAATCCATTGCCAAGATCAGTTGTTCTCTGGTGCATTCAGATGTCTCCCCTGGAGAAAAGTTCCAGGTCAGAAGTAGGACTCCTATCCACAGTTCCTCTTGTTATTGGGGGTACATTACCCTTATGTATCCCTATTTATGTTCTAAAGCAGGGGTATCTCTGCTATCCTGTCTCCTTTGGTCCTTCTCTTCACTAGACTAGCCAGGCCCAGTTCCTGCAACCGTTCATCGTATGTTTTAGCCTCCAGTCCCCTCATCATCTTTGACCTTGGAGGTCATCTAGTCCAACCCCCTGCCCAAGCAGGAGACCCTATACCATGTCTGACAAGTGGCAGTTCACTTTCTTCTTAAAAGCCTCCAGTGATGAAGCTCCAACAAACTGAAAGCAACGTCTGTTCCATGGGTTGATTGTTCTCACTGTCAGAAAATTCCTCCTTATTTCTAGGTTGAATCTCTCCTTGTTCAGTTTCCATCCATTATTCCTTGTCTGGCCTTCAGGTGCTTTGGAGAATAGCTTGACTCCTTCCTCTCTATGGCAAATATTGGAAGATTGCTATCCTATCTCCCCTGGTCCTTCTCTTCACTAGACTAGCAATGCCCAGTTCCTGTAATTGTTCATCGTATTCTGTATTCTGTTCTTCCCCACCTGTTTCTTCTTTCCTGAATTTCTCATCCGCTTGAGGGAGGCTCCTGGGGGCAGCCGTTGTCCCCAGCTCACAAAGTCCTCTCCACAGCAACCTGATATTTCAAACCTGCCAATTCTGCTTCCCACAGATCTCTTTCGGCTTCTTTCCACATCATGCGCTTCCCCCGTAGCATTAATGCGCTGAAAGAAGAGCCAGCAACCTGACCGATCTCTTTCTCTCTCCTTTTTTATCCCCTCCACCACCACTTTCCAAGGTCTGGATTTTTCTCTTCTGCCCAATGGTTTTATTTGATTAATCTGAGGATTTAGAGGGCTCTCCGCAGCCATTGTTTCCCCAAGGCATATCCATATTTTGGTTTTCTTACCATAAGAAAAGGGGGACGCGGTGACTCAATGGCTGAGAGACGCTGAGCTTGTTGATCAAAAGGTCGGCAGTTCAGCGGTTCAAATCCCTAGCGCCGTATAAAGGGGTGAGCTCCCATGACTTGTCCCAGCTTCTGCCAACTTAGCAGTTCGAAAGCACATCAAAAATGCAAGTAGAAAAATAGGGGCCACCTTTGATGGGAAGGGAACAGCATTCCCTGCACCTTTGGCGTTGAGTCATGCCAGCCATATGACCACGGAGACGTCTTCGGACAGCGCTGGCTCTTCGGCTTTGAAACGGAGATGAGCACCACCCCCTAGAGTCGGGAACGACTAGCACATATGTGCGAGGGGAACCTTTACCTTTACCTTTAGAAGAAGTTTGTATGCAGAGCTGGAAAAGGAGTATAAGGGTGCAGAGAAGAGCAACTAAGACGATGAAAGGCCTGGAGACAAAAACTAGAGAAAAGAAGGACTTGGTGGTGGGGCGGGGAAATCATGATAGTCTTCCAGTATTTGAGGGGCTGCTACAAAGAGGAGGCATTATTTTCCAAAGCACCAGAAGGCAGGAGAAGAAACAATGGATGGAAACTAATCAAGGAGAGAAGCAACCTGGAATTAAGGAAAAACTTCCTAACTGTGAGGACAATTAACCAGTGGAACAGCTTGCCACCAGAAGTTGTAGGTGCTTCATTGCTGGAGATTTTTAAAAAAGAGAGTGGACAGCCACTTGTCTGAAATGATATCGGGTCTCCTACTCGCACAAGGGGTTAGACTAGAAGACCTCCAAGGTCCCTTCCAGCTCTATTCTATTCTAAAAGGGACCGTGAACTTGGGAGTCCGTGGATTTGGGGTCATGCCTTAATAACACTCATCTCTGTCTTCAGGTATTACCGAGGGACCCACGGGGTCATTGTGGTTTATGACGTCACCAGTGCAGAGTCTTTCGTGAACGTCAAGCGGTGGTTGCATGAAATAAACCAGAATTGCGACGATGTGTGCCGGATATTAGGTAAACTCTCTGGTTTGGGAAGGTTTTTGATAGAAGAAGGCCCACCTTACTGGAAAGCCTTTATCCCATAATATGCTACTGCAATATGTAAGAAGTACTTAAACTGGGAACTATTTAAATTTTTCCAAGTCTCCATTTATTTTTCCATGAACTTGGTGAGTAGTTTTAGAGAAACTTGGTCATGGCCACTGCTTGGCCCACCATTAACTTCTCCCCTATCGTACTGTAGTATTTAATACCCTAGTATTAAAATAACAATTCCAATCTAATCATGGATAGCTTGCCCTAAGAAGAGAGAGAAAGAGAAAAGGAAGGCAGCCAAAAGGAAGCTTGCCCCTTCCAGAACGGCAGCCGTGAGTTTTATAGGCAGTCCTCAACTTATGACTGGTTGCCTAGCAACAGAAATCACAAAGAACCATATAGGTTATATATGCTGAAATGGACAGATTAAGTTTTAAAAATGAAAGATAAAGACGACTCGAAATATTATAGGACGTGGAATAAATTGTATGAATGGATAGAGACAAGAAGTAGAAATGAGAGGGAAGTTTATGAATGTCAGTACAACAGAGATGTATAAAACAATGGATATAATATGGAAAAAATTGTAAATGAGTTAATGTAAGTAGAAATTTAGTTGAAGTTTTATTTTCTCTCTCTATTTTTTTAGTTGTATTACTGTAATTACTCTTAACATAGCACAATTATAATTATTAGCTTGTATGTTAAGATTTACCATTGATTTCTCCCTAGCTCTGCCTTATTTGCATTGTTATCCTGACATGGCACTGTCTTTTCAATAAAATAAATAAATAAATAAATAAATAAATAAATAAATAAATCAATAAATAAAATAATAATAATAATAATAATAATAATAATAATAATAATAATAATAATAATAATAATAAAGAAATTACAAAGAACCCCTCCCCCCAATAAAGGGGGACTTACAACCCAGATCTGAAATTCCAATGATCAGGTCCTTGCTGTAGTCACGGAACCAAACTTCAGGTGTTTGAAATAAAAGCCTTAAATTCGCAGCATCCTGCAGTCACGTGACATTTTATGACGAATTTGCCCCCAAACCATCACTTATTTCCAGTTTCCCTGGCAAAACCGTCCCCATAGCGAACCATCGATTTCTTTAAAATCATACATTTTACAACTGACGTGTTCGCTTAATGACCACCTCCCTAAAAAGTCATAAAATGAAGCCGGTCACGTGATAACCTGTTTTACGACCATCACAGCGTGCAAACCATAACGGGTGGTCTCCCATTATGGTCCTCTGTTGCAGTTCCAACCCATCCAGAGGGCTGGAGGAAGGAGCAGTTATGTTCCAAACAAGAGATCCTTTTTTTTTTTCAAAGGAAGAGATCAAGTATTCCTGTCCTGATTGTATCCTGAATTATTGATGCTTTCTTGAGGTTCCTTAAAAAAAAAAAAAAAAAAAAAAAGCAATATAGAAATCCCTGGGGCAAAAAAATAAAACTTTCATTACTGCTAGTCCAGATTTTATACCCACCTCGAGCCTTCAGCGGCTTCTGATCCATTTTTAGAAGTTTGCAGCCACAGCTTTGGAAAATGCAACGGATGCAAACTAATCAAGGAGAGAAGCAGCCTAGAACTAAGGAGAAATTTCCTGAATAATTAATCAGTGGAATGACAGTGCTCCAACACCGGAGGTTTTAAAAGAAGAGATTGGACAACCATTTGTCCAAAATGGTAACAGGCTCTCCTGCCTGAGCAGAGGGTTGGACTAGAAGACCTCCAAAGTCCCTTCCAACTCTGTTCATCTGACTTTTGCTTTCCGTTGCTCTCACAGTTGGCAATAAGAACGATGATCCAGAACGGAAAGTGGTAGAGACGGAAGACGCCTATAAATTTGCTGGGCAGATGGGCATCCAGCTGTTTGAGACCAGTGCCAAAGAGAACATTAATGTGGAAGAGGTAATTTTGCTTCAAGAGCCCAGCCTAATAGTCAAGGGGGGGAGTTGGTCAAGATTTTTTCCAATCTTTTCTTCCTATTTCACTCGACTCCCCCTAACCGTTGAGGCTCCTTACACTCCTTGGTCACATATCATAGTTCCTGGGCCCATGTCACAGGGGAAAGTAAGGTGGGATTAGACCTAATCCAGCATGTCAGGACTTTAGAGACAGCATACAGCAAGGCTGACCTCTTCCTAAATTTAACAGGATGAGTCTCCTTAGGCCAGGGGTCGGCAACCCATGGCTCTGGAGCCGCATGTGGCTCTTTCATCTCTCTGCTGAGGCTCCCTGTCGCTCAAAATATGTGTCACAACTGCCAATGTGCGACACCCACCGGTACGTGATTTATTGAGCTTTTCGACCCCCAGTAGTTTTTGTGGCTCCCGGTGTTTTCTGTGGGAAACGATTCCAAATGGCTCTTTGAGTGTTTAAGGTTGCCGACCCCTGCCATAGGCTAACCCTTCAAGGCAGGAGTGTCCAACGTGGCAACTTTTAAGAGCGGTGGACTTCAACTCTCAGAATTCCCCAGCCAGCATAGAGTGCAGAGAAGAGCAACTAAGATGATTAAAGGCCTGGAGAGAAAAACACACGAAGAACAGTTGCAGGAACTGGGTATGGCCAGTCTAGAGGAAAAAAGGACTAGGGGGAGACATGATAGCAATATTCCAGTATCTGAGGGACTGCCACAAAGAAAAGGGAGTCAACTTATTTGCCAAAGCATTAGAACGCAGGACAAGAAATAATGGATGGAAACTAACCAAGGAGAGAATCAACTTGGAATTAAGGAGAAACTTCCTAACAGTGAGGACAATTAACTAGTGGAACAGCTTGCCTCCAGAACTCCATCCATGGAGGCTTTTAATAAGAGACTGGACAGCCACTTGTCTGAAATGATATCCGGTTTCTTACTTGAGCAAGCAGGGGAAGCGGTGGCTCAGTGGCTAAGACGCTGAGCTTGTCGATCGAAAGATCAGCAGTTCAGCCGTTCGAATCCCTCGTGCCGCGTAACGGGGTGAGCTCCCGTGACTTGTCCCAGCTTCTGCCAACCTAGCAGTTCAAAAGCACATAAAAAATGCAAGTAGAAAAAGAGGGACCACCTTTGGTGGGAAGGGAACAGCGTTCCGTGTGCTTTTGGCGTTGAGTCATGCCGGGAACATGACCACGGAGACATCTTCGGACAGCGCTGGCTCTTCGGCTTTGAAACGGAGATGAGCACGAGAAATTAATAGAAGAAGAGGGCGGGCATTACAGAAGAGTGACCGTTTGGTAGTCACCTGTGGCCTTGTAACTCCAGCTCAGGTGAAACGATGACTTCCTGTCTCTCAGCATCCCTGTTGTGGCCGGCCAGCGGCCAGCAGAGCTGGCAGCAAATTCGGACAGTGAGGAGGTTGGGGAGGAACATGGGCCAGCCCTGGAGTCTGGAGAAGGCTCTGAGTTGGAGGCAGAGAGGGGGCCAGGGCCATCTGGTAGTTCTTTGCTGCGTCCGGAGTCTGACATCAAGGAGGCAGAAGAACAGGAGGAGCCTGTTCCCAGTGTGCACATGTGCAGAGCTGTCAGGAGTCAAGAACAATTAAGGAAACGGGGTCAACTTGGGAGTAAGGCTTGGAGATGATTGGGTCCTCCCATAAGACATAAAAGAGGAACGAATGGGATGTGAGGTTTTGCAGGAAGCAATTAGTTCATCTGGTCGGTAAAAGCTCTGTTTGACTCTGTGCTAAGTTTGGCCTTGCCCTGCGTGTGGCAATTAGTTCTCTGGCAGCATTCCAAGGGAGATAAGGTGGGTGTTTGTAAACACTCTCCTGAAAGACTGTTTGAGAAGCCTTTCTGACTGGGAAGGACAATAATTCTCAGCCGTATGAATTAAAGAGGTTTTACCGGGACTGAGTTTGTGCTGTATACTTTCTAAGGAAGCCTAAGTCAGAACAATCCCCTCCCTCTCCCTTTCACCCCAGAGGATGCTGGGAGATGTAGCTCACCAACCACTTCCGAGCCCCTGAAATCAAGGCCTCCGTAGCTCCCCCTCGTTCCTAATTGCCTCCTCCCTCTCCCCCCACCCCTTTTTTTTTTATTGATCTCCTTTCCTCCCCAGATGTTCAACTGCATCACGGAGTTGGTTCTTCGGGCCAAGAAAGACAACCTCGCCAAGCAGCAGCAGCAGCAACAGAACGACGTGGTGAAACTCACAAAGAACAGTAAACGGAAGAAGCGTTGCTGTTAATGGCCCTCCTCCTCCTCCTCCTCCTCCGGGGGCGGCAGAGACTGGGCGCTCGGGCAGCCCCGCCCTCGCAGCCTGGCGCAAGCGATGCCCCAGGACTCTTCCCCCCACCACCACCACCTCCCTCCCCGCGTGCCGTTATTTAAAGGAGCTCCCTCCGTCTTCTCAATCAGGAG
Organism: Arizona elegans; assembly: GCA_022577455.1. NCBI lineage: Eukaryota > Metazoa > Chordata > Lepidosauria > Squamata > Colubridae > Arizona > Arizona elegans. The sequence continues at coordinate 3,865,985 of JAKOOJ010000044.1, forward strand.
GCACCTTACCTTGACCGTGCCAAGAACAGGATGGGCTCGGACGAAGGTTCTGCCCATCCTAAAAGTTTATTTTTCTTCCCACCCACCTCCCCTCTTGAAGAGCATCTTAGTAGACAAGGAAGGCCTACCGAGGGGACTTTAACATTTGTACATAATGTATATGGGCTTTGAACCCAGCCGCACCTCCGCTTCGGGCTTCTGCCTTCTCTGACTCCGCCAATCATGAATTGTTCAGAACTCTTTTTTTGTTCGTTTGTTTGTTTTTGTTTACGTGCTCTCTTTCCCCCACCCACCCCTCTCCAGAAACACGGTCCAATAATAACCTTAAAACAGGCGGCTCTCGTTGACAGCCGTCATTCTTCATTAGTCTTTAAGCGAGAAGCGGATCCTTGGTTGATCATCGTTTGAAATTCTTTTTTTTTTTCCCCCTAAAGTCTGGAGTCGTTGGACGTTCCCGGAGTTGTTTTGTGTTCTCTGTCCTTCAAATTCCCTCCTTTCGAGAGAAGGATAAAAGATCCCGCTTTTGTCACTCCGAAGGCAATTCAGACCTCCGTGGCCGAGAAAAATTAGGATTCAAAACTTGTATTGCCCTCCTGGTAGCATTCCTGTCCTTGTAAAACTTCAAGAACAAAAATAATCTCCTTTTTTTTTAAAAAAAATAAATAAGCATGTATCATTCTGTACCAGGTATGAAGGGCGAACCCAGAAATGTGCTTCTGACGGGATCAATTCTTGGTGGTTCTCTTCTTCCTTTCGCCCTCCCCCTTAATTTTGTTTTTCCTTCAGAAGCTGGGAGAATTTGGGAAGGGATGGCTGGATGGTTTTTGTCCGTTCTCGATGCGAACAAAACCTGCCTCTTGGTTCCGATGCTAGCTGCTGAAGAGCGAATAGTTCTTTTAATAATTAGGTTAAAAACAAGGTAATACGAGCTTCACCCAGCATATAATCACCAGCTTTTGATTTGATGCCCCACAGAGCATATCAAGGGGCGCAAGAAGCCACCCAATCCTCGAATCACTGGGACGTCCCACACCCTCTGTTGTCCTGGCATCCGATGATGACCAGGGTCATGTTAAGAGCTAACCATTCAGTGTCGATCCTTGGACTTCGAATCTTGCCGGTAGAGCTCAATAACCCCGTATTTATTATCCAGGCTGCTCTTTAGGACAGGAAGCAGCTACAGCCACCCCGACTCAAAGCAAAAGAAGTGACGAGTTTTCCCTTAAGCCGAAGGGAGTCCTCTTCCACTTCAGCAAGCCGCCTTTCACCGTGGACTTGTAAGATGCTTCCGATCTTCTCGGGAGACAGCTCGGGCCCTGAGCAATTCATGATTTAGAAGGAACGCCAGCAACGATGGAAGCCCGTAAAAGAGGAATGAGAACGGGGGTGTTTGGATGTCGGCAGCAAGAAGCTCCGGGGAATTCTCACCAGTGGGCATTTTCTCAAAAATGCAATGGTCTCTAGCGAACGAGCGGGGCGCGGGAGGCTATTTGCTAAGCCTGGAACCCCAAGTTCTCCCTTGGAAGAGCGGGGGGCTTCTCGAAGCAACATCTCCAGGCCCGTCCGCCGGGTGGGTGGGCTGATACGTAACCTCCAGACGTCGTGAGTGCAGTGGACGGTGCACAGAGTTGGGGAGGGTGGGGAAGGGAAAGGGGTTGCACCTTAGCAGTGCTAACGTCGAAAGTGAAATGTCTTTAACTGGTTTGCTTTAGATGATTTCTGTATATGGGAACTTTCTAATTAACGCTTTTTAAATAATTAAGTAAAAAAAAACCAACTAAAAATAAAAAGTGCCAAGCTGCCACAGTTTCTTTCCGGGCTCCGGTGTTTGCTTCTCCTCGCCTCCAGTGGTCAAAGTCGCTGGTAGGCGCCCCCCCACCCCACCCCCAAAATCTTGGGGGCCAACACTTTCCAAAAGCGGTTGGTTTACCCACTGTGGTTTCTTGCACAAAAGGGAGCCGGGTGGCAGCGGCGGGGTTGAATTTCCAAGCTTGGTTGGCCAAATCGTCTCTGTTCTTTTTTTTGGGTGGACGTAAACAGAGAGGATAGTACGTAATACGTTGCATTTGCCTGTGTGTGATTGTGGAGTTTTTTTCCCTCGTGCTAAGTTGATGTGGCCACAAGTAGCAATCGGATCCTCAGGTAGCAGGGAACACAGATTTTTTTTTTTTTTCCTTTTCTTACGGTAACAATTCCAAGAGAGAGTGTTTGAACTGTTTAAATAAATAAATTTAAAAAAAAAACCTTGAAAACGAAAAATACCTTTTTTTGTGTGTGCGTTGTGCGTATATGTGCGTGTGCGGAATGGGACAACTCGCTACAACCAACTTCCTGCGGCCAACTCAACCCAGGACGGTTTACAATTCACTTATTATTTAAAATAATAATTTAAAATAATTTTAAAAATTATTTAAAATAAATAAAACATTTTAATTTTTGTCACTCGCATTTCATTCTGCTCCTCCTCCTGCATTCTTTCTTTAATGGTTCCACTATTTCTTTGATACCCTGTTTCCCCCAAAATAAGACATCCCCTGATAAATAAGCCCAATCGGGCTTTTGAGCGCATGGCAATAAGGCCAAGCGCTTATTTCAGGGTTCAAAAAAAAAAAAATGTAAGACATGGTCTTATTTTTGTGGAAACACGGTATTAGTGTAATAGCAATAGCATTTAGACTTATATACCGCTTCACAGTGCTTTACAGCCCTCTCTAAGCCGTTTACAGAGTCAGCTTGCCCTCAACAATCTGGGTCGTCATTTTACCGACCTTGGAAAGACGGAAGGCTGAGTCAACCTTGAGCCTGGTGAGATTCGAACTGCCAAATTGCAGGCAGCCGGCAGTCAGCAGAAGTATCCTGCAGTACTGCACTCTAACCACTGAGCCACCGTGGTTCTTAATTCTTGTCCCACGGCGAGTTGGCCACAACGAATTGTCCCAGATCCGCTTGTGCATTTGCGACATCAGACTTTTTGCTACATCACTTTAAATCACCGTTTATCAACTTCGACCAATTTTATAAACCCGTGGACTTTAACTCTCAAATTTCCCCAGCCCAACACATTCCAGTCTCTCAATATGTTTTATCCAGGGGTTGTGCAAATGCAGCCTTTTGCGGTCATTGTAACTGTCATAAAAATATACATTTTCTAAATAAATAAATGCAGATAAGTAAATTCAAAAAAAACCCATGCCAGTTTCCAAGCGCCACCTGAGCTTTGATCTTACGACTGCGGAAAATTTGGGCATGTCACATTTTTCAACTTTCCATTTCCCAAACATTCAGCGTGCTCAAATGTTGTGACCTGCCTTGGGGATTGTAAAGATATTTGGATTACTCCAATATAATTTAGATGTGCTTGTTAAGTAACTACCTGAATATAATTTTTTAATATTTTGTTTCATTTTGGAGGTGGCTGCAGTGGTCATAAGTGCAAGAACCGGTTGTAAATCACTTTTTTTCATTGCCATTGTAATGAAACTCCAAACAATTGCTGAAGAAACAGTTGCTCATCACAGACTTATCAGTATATTCTCTGTTTAGCTTCGGGAGTTCTGTTGACAAGACTCTTTTAATTTCTTAAATTGGAAATTTAAGAAGGCTGGCAGAATTGATGTCATCAGGCTTCAGTGCTTCGGTCCAGAACTGGTCCACTACATTCCCACCATCCTTTTGCAGGTTGCCATCTTGGTATTGTGGCCTGTCGGCCGCCAGCCCCTCCAGCAGCTGAATCAGAGGAGGCGGAGGTGTGGGAGTCAGGGTCAGCATCAAGGCAACCTGAGAGCTCTGAGAGGGAAGAGGAAATGGAGCTGTCAGAAAGAGACACAGACGGAGCCTAGACCCTCCGTCAGCCCTCAGATGGAGAGTCAATAGCCCCCAGGTCTGGAGGTGGCTGATGAGGAAGAGCAGTTGGGTCTAGTGCCGGATGCGCAGAGGAGAGGAGAGCAGTGGAAATCTATGGGCCGGTCCTTGGGACGGAAGAGCCACTGCTGCTAGCGAAGCCCCACCTAGCTCGGGGGCGGAGATGAATAGATGTGGCAGACAACTATTCATCTTCTGGCGGGATGGACTTGTTAACGTGCGCTGAGAGAAACTTTTTGCCGGGGCTGCCGGCGCTCCTAATAAAGCCATCTTTTGAGTTTACCTCAGAGGATTCGTCGTGTTTGGACAGCCGGGTCAGAACACTCAGCTGCTTTAATAGTCCAGTCAAACTGTGATTCAGACGTGATAAAAGACGTCCTTAACAAGGATGGCTGAGCCTCAGCCTTTCCATCTACGACAGGGATCCCCAACCCCTGATCCGCGGACTGGCACTGGGCCACGCAAATAAGCGAAGCCCCATTCGCGGGATACAGGCAGCATACAAAACTACGCCACCTCCGGTCCGCGGGAAAACCTCTCTCCAAGGAACCAGTCACTGGTAACCCGAAAAGGTTGGGGGCCACTCATCTACCACGACCACGTCCAGATTGATTTGCCCGAGATCCCGTTTCCCCCCTCCCCCACCCAAAGAACCAGGAGACCAGTTTGTTTGTTTTTTTTTCTACTAAAATATGCCTTTATAGAATATCTTATAAAAACCGTACAGTTATATACAGGACTGCTACGTACAAAAATTACGATATGGTTTTGGTATTTATGTACACAGACCTATATAAATACATTCTGTCTGCCCGCTCCAGCAATGTGCTTGTTTCACCCAGTAACCCCCCCCCCCACATTCCCCAGTGACCAGCTAAACCAGTTTTCCAGTTTCGCTGGCAGAGGGGAAGAAGGCGCCAGTCAGGCCACTAACCAAGGGGCTTTGCCGAGGGGGCCTTTGCCAGCAGCCGAAGCCGCCTTCGGTTCCCAGCTCTCTTCCCCGGCAGTGTCCTCTGGACCTCTTGGACTACACATCCCATCATTCCCAAACATTCCAACAACATCCATGCAGGCAGGGCAAAGGGGGGCGGGAAATGTAGTCCCCTACATCTCCCGAGGGGCACAGGATATATAAACTGCCTATCGTGGCAAATCAGACTTTTCTCTGTAGCCAGGATGAAAAATTAAACCTCCCTTCCTTTCCAAAATAAAATAAAAGAGAGAAGAGAGGAGCAAAAGTGTTTTATGTGCAGGGATTTTCTTTCTTTTAGGGATGGGATCTCGCCTCTCTGCCTTCATGATCTGCCTCTGGATCTGCGTGCATTTCTACACCCCGCCCCGCGCATATTCTGCTTTTCTCTCCTTTAGCCAAGGAAGTTGGGTCGCAGGCTTAACTCCCTTTTCCGTTTCACACAATCTTGCCTTAAAAGTTATTTCTTTACGGAGAGTCCTCGACTCCCGACCCCAAAATTTTCCGTGGCTAAGCGAGACCGCCGCCAAACGAGTTTCGCTCCACGGGGATGAGCGTTTGCCACCGCCGTTAAGCGAATCCCATCCGGCGGTTAAGTGACTCATTTGGCCGTGAAGCAAACCTGGCTTTCCCCCTTGACTTTGCTTGTCCGAAGGTCGCAAAACGGGGATCGACGGTCACTTGCAACTGGCGTGAATGCCTGCCAGTTGCCAAGCGTTTGAGAATTTTGAACACCTGACGCTAGGGATAGTGCAACGGTCGTAAGTCTGAGAACCGGGCCTAAATCTTTTTTTCAGTGCCGCTGTAACTTCGAACGGTCACTATGCAAATGGTTGTAAGTGGAGGAGTCTCTGTTCTTGGTTGCCGTCTCCCAAGAGCTCAGAGACAGGAAGGGGTGAAATCCACCAGGTTCTGACAGGTTCTGGAGAACCGGTAGCGGAAATTTTGAGTAGTTCGGAGAACCGGCAAATACCACCTCTGGCTGGCCCCAGAGTGGGGTGGGAATGGAGATTTTGCAATATCCTTCCTCCAGGAGTGGGGAGGGAATGGGGATTTTGCAGTATCCTTCCCTTGCCACGCCCACAGAACCGGTAGTAAAAAAATTTGGATTTCACCACTGCCACCACCTCTCCTGCAATCCAGGCAAAAACCCTCCATGAGCTTTTTGGCCAAGAAGCAAAAGTCGTGAGGAAGGTAAGGTAGGTTGTAAGAACAACCGATAACGCAAATGTCGAAAAAAATCCTAGAACTAAGGAGAAATTTCCTGACAGTGAGAACAATTAACCAGTGGAACAACTTGTAAATGCTCCAACACTGGAAGGTTTTAAGAAGAGATTACACAACCATTGGTCTGAAATGGGATTGGGTTTCCTGCCTCAGCATGGGGTTGGACTAGAAGACCTCCAAGGTCCCTTCTTCTATTCCTCAGCTTCCTGCTAGTTGTGCCACCTACTATACCTTCCCCTGATTCTCCTCCCCCACCTTATGGGAAAGGTAACAACCAGTAAATTCCCAAATTCCATTTTTGCCCCAGCGATTGCTTTCATTACACTATTCCCACCTCAAAAGATGGTAGCCAACATGGCTGGAGAGGGGGATCAGTAATATTGGAAGAGTCTGAAGCCCCTTCCCCAAATCATCCAGTGCGGGATAAGATCACAGCAGGGGTGGGCTGCTGGGGGTTCGCAGGGATTTGAGAGAACCTCTAGCTAAGAATCTGTGCAGTTCGGAGAACCCCCAAATCCCACTCCTGGCTAGCTCTGCCCCTCCCAGGAGTCCCCACGAGACCCATTTTGGATGCAGATAAATGCAGGGAGGGCGAAAAAACCGGCCTACCGGAAGTTCAGGGAGGCCAGAAAAGGGCCTCCGGAGCCTGGGGAGGCTGTTTTCACTCTCCCAGAGGCTCAAGAAAGGCCTTTGGAGCCCAGGGAGGGCAAAATCGCCACCGACACCCCCGTGGTGCAGGAGGCTGACTAGGCCATGCCCACCATGGCCACACCTACCCAGCAACCGGGCAGAGAACCCCTTGCTAAAATTTTTGAAGCCCACCCCTGGTCTAGAGATAGGGCGCTTCACCCTCTCCCTTGAATTTTGACTTCTCCATGGACTCTTTAAGGTCATACAGGCTAACTATAAACTAGGTTTCCTTTGCTCTTGGGGGCCACACGGACATTAAACCCGGTCCAGATTTTGAAGGAGTTGGGCCTTCTCACTCACAGGTTCTGGTTGTCCCCCCACCCCACCCCAAGTTCATGAGATCTTAGACAAGCACCCCCGTGACAGCTGTTGGAAGATCTCGATAACTGAGCGTGTGCTAAAATGTCTTCTCAGTTGATGTTCTGTCCCCCACAAATCCCTTCTAGAGATGTTTTGGGAGGTCCCCAAATATTGTTATCTCCACCTTGTGACTAGGCAATCCAGAATAACGGCAAGCTGATAAGAAGTTTACGTCTTATCCTGCTTGTTGTTTTACGCTGGCCCAATTTTTCCTCTCAGTCTTTCTACACCCAAATGTCTCTTTTAGCGTTGGCTCTCTGCCAGAAACCGGCAATCATGACATCCCGGCCCTACATCTAATATAGGTCAGTCCTCGATTTACGACCACGGCGGAGTGCAACATTTCCATTGCAAGGGCAGTCGTTAAGTTTTGCCTCATTTTGCGACCTTTCTCGCCACCCTTGTGAAGTGAATCATCAGGTCATTAAGCAAATCTGGCTCCCCCCCCGCATTGACTATGCACGGAAGCCGGAGAGGAAGGTTGCAAATGGGGGAAATCACGTGACAGCGCAGCAGTCGTTAAGTGCAACGCCAGTTGCCAAGCGACCAAAATTTGGATCACGTGTCCCTGGGGGAGATGCCGTAACTGTCACGCGTGTGAAAAGTGGTGGTTGAGTCCCTTTATTTATTCGGTGCCATTTAACTTTGGTCGTTAAATGGATGGTTGTAAATCGAGGACTGCCTATAGAAGGAAACCCAGATTGGGGGTCGAACCAACGTTGATGGTTAAGAGATCAAGGAAAACCCTTCCCTGTTGCAACGGTACACGCAGAGAGATGGACGAGGGTGCCTGTAAACGTGACTCGGACCTCACAGATTGCGTGTTTGTGTGTGTGTGTGTGTGTGATGCACAAATGCTGAATGGCTTTTTGGCAGTAGCTTGCACAAGGATTAGAGCTGGACCATCGGCCACCAGCTTTTCCCAGCTTCCTTCCTGACCTCCGTCCCCTCCTTCCCCATTTCCCCTCTTCCCCGTCACCAACCCAACATGAATATGGGGGGGGGGGGAAACAATGACCACTCCCTTCCAATTAATTTTTCTTGAAAAAAGAAAACAGGCGATTCCCTTCGGCTCCAACCGGTTCGGAGCCCTGCTGCTGGACCTTCAGCATAGGCAAAGGCCGGGTGCGCCGCTTGGCTCCGTAGCTGCTGGTGGTGTACATCATCGTCTGGCTCCATTCCTTAGGATGTCTGTCCATCAGCTGCTGGTCGATGAGCCTCTGCATGTCATCCTACGGCCAGGAAGAGAGGAAAAACTGTTCGGGAGAAGCCAGTGACGATGGGAGGGGAAGAGATGTAGGGCAGGGGTCCCCAATCTGTGGCCTATTAGTGTGACCTATTTGGAACCGGTTTGCGGGGCGGTGCAGCTCCACTTGCAGTCAAAATAAAAATTCAGATTATGATATTACCCGCTATTTTCACAACGGGACTCAAATACTGTGTTTCCCCCCAAATAAGACCGGGTGTTATATTAATTTTTGCTCTAAAAGACCCATTACGGATTATTTTCTGGTTAGGTCTTATTTTGGGGGAAATACAATACTTAACACTTCCCGTCTGGTTGACGATCTTAACTGGGGCTTATTTTTGGGATGGGGCTTATATTACGAGCATCCTGAAAAATCATGCTAGGGCTTATTTTCGGGGAAATGCGGTACTAAATGCCTCCGTTTGGCTGACAATCTTAACTGGGGCTTATTTTGAGGAGTAGGGCTTATATTACGAGCATCCCGAAAAATCATGCTAGGGCTTATTTTCGGGGAAATATGGTACTAAATGCCTCCGTTTGGCTGACACTCTTAACTGGGGCTTATTTTGATGAGTAGGGCTTATATTACGAGCATCCCGAAAAATCATGCTAGGGCTTATTTTCGGGGAAATGCGGTACTAAATGCCTCCGTTTGGCTGACAATCTTAACGGGCTTATTTTGAGGAGTAGGGCTTATATTACGAGCATCCCGAAAAATCATGCTAGGGCTTATTTTCCGGTTGGGTCTTATTTTCGGGGAAACAGGTTAGTTAGTGGAATGGAATAAACTAATTACGGGGAATTCTTGAATCTACGACCACAATTCCTGGTTGCCAGCATGAATTCTGGGAGTTGAAGTCCACAGGACCGTAAAGTTGCCATGGTTACCTACCCCTGTTCTAAGCATTTCCAGTCTCTGCTCGAAAGGATGAAGCGGTACCCAGGCGGGATGGGACATGAGAGGATGCCATGGGGAAGGGAAAGAAGCGGGGTGCGTGGGGAGGGCGCTCACCTTAAAGGCAGGAGGGGTGTACGACTAAAGCTGTTGTTACGGGAAGTGATAAAGGCCACTAGATCAGAAACCAAAGAAGCCAAATAGTGAAAAGGCCTGAAGAAGCAAACTGGAAAAAGAAGAGAGAGAGAGAGAGAGAGAGAGAGAAAGAGAAATGACCACAAGGAAAAAGGGAGGACAAGTTCAACCAGGAGAGCTGCGGGATGCGGGGACAGGAACGTCCAACTTGTGATGCTCCCCCCTTGTGGATCAAGGGGGAATTTGCACAAGGCCAAGGAGAGTTGGAGGGGCCACCTCGGAGTCTCTAGATAGAAGGTGGCCACCAGTCCCGAGGGCTGGACTTGAAAGCTTGGAAGGGAGGAGGAGGATGCGTTTTAGGGAAAGCCTCTTGGGATCTACGGGTTGGACGCGAGGGATGCTGGGAGAGGAGGAACCCCTTGGAAGGTCAATTCTGGGGGGTCGTGAACCCCAGGAACAAGGACCTCAAGAAGAGTCCAGTTCTACTGAACCATCTCTTCCTCCTTTTCTCCTCTTGCTTCTCCTCCTTTCCTCCTCCTCTCCTTTTCTCCTCCTGCTCCTCTCCTCCTCTTCTCCTCCTCCTTTCCTCCTCCTCTTCTCCTCCTGCTCCTGCTCCTCCTCTTCCTCTTCTCCTCTTTTCCTCTTCCTCCTTTTCCCCTTCTGCTCCTGCTTCTCCTTTTTCCCTCCTGCTCCTGCTTCTCCTTTTCTCCTCCTCCTCTCCTGCTCCTCTGCCTTCTTTTCTCCTCCTTTTCTCCTCCTGCTCCTTCACCTTCTTTTCTCCTCCTTTCCTCTTCCTCCTCTTCCTCCTTTTCTCTTCCTCCTCCTGCTCCCACAGAGGGATCAATGAATGTGTATCCTTCACAAATTCATCTACTGTGTCATGCAACCCTGGAGAAACAAGGATCTCTCCTGGCCCTGGACATTTGGCAGGCAACATTTTTGGAGGGGTGTTGTCAAAAGCCCTGATCCAAACCAGCTTTTTCTTCCTTCAGAAGCCCTCTTTAGGGGCATTTTTTCCCCCAAGTGTCCCAAGCTGAGTTCCACCAAAGAAGGAAGAAGGTTCGACCATCTCTTTTTCCTCCACCCGAGAGCCTCAAAAGTGTCATCGAACCCAGTTTACAATGGATGTAACAAAAACCATGGACATTAAATGAAGCAAGGCCCCCTCTTCCCTCTTCAAGTCTGAAATCTTTTTTAAAAAATTTCCTGACTTATAGTCCGATTGGATCAAAGAGAAGAAACACCCAGCGAAGGCAAAACGGTGGAGAAAAAAGTCATTTTTTTGAGAAGTTCACCCTCCCGGTTCCCTCTACTTCCAGTGTTCTGGGCAAGGGAGGCCTTTCGTTATCAAGCCCATGTGGCACCACCCAGAAGAAGACCTCTACGGGTTAGGAGGTAGACCCTGGCCCTGACTTCCTCTTCCTCCTACCTGCCACGCTTCCAACTGCTGCGAAAGATTAAGCTTCTGTTGAATGGCGTCCAACAGCTGGCTGTTCAGCGACATCATGTCCATTCTGCATTTGGCCAGCTCCATCTCAACAGCATTCTTCCTGAAAACCAAAACAACAACAAACAACAACATGATTTAAGAGACGTTTGGGTTTTGGGTCACCTTTTCATCTCTTCCCACAGATGGAGCCCGGCTGGGGAATATGGGATGTGCAGTCCCAACACATCGCATGAGTACCACCAGGCTTGGGGGAAGCGGAGCCAGATGGCCATTCTAACGTGCAAGGGTGGCCATTCATGAAATTCTGATTTAAGAAATATATATATATATATATATATATATATATATATATATATATATATATATATATATATATATATATATATATATATATATATATTTCTCTGCCTACGCAGCCAGGGCTGACAGAACACAGCCCCTCCCCGACCCCCATTGCAAATATCTCGGTATTGCAAAAGTGGGGAAAAAAACATTTTAAAAAATCCCCTTCACAGAATGAATATTGGACTTCCTAAGAAGCCAGTTTCCATGGATACAGGAGAGTCGGTAACCTACACCCAGCCTAAACTACTAGAAGCTTCCTGGATTTCCGGCATTGAAACTCCATAGGCAACCAATATTCTCTGTTTTCAGGCGAGAGAGGGCAGCAATGAGGTGGCTATTTGGTCTTTTTTTTTTTCTGATAATCACACCTGTGTTATGGGTCCATCATCAAAGGAGTAGAAAATGAATAAAAGAGGGTGGGAGGGAGACAGGGAGGGAGGGAAAGGGAAAGAGAAGGAAGGAGGGAGAGAGAAGGAGGAGGGAAAGGGTGGGAGAGAAGGAGGAAAGGGGGAGAGAGAAGAAGGGAGAGGGAAGGAGGGAAAGAGGGAGGGAGAAAGGGAGGGAGAGGAGAGAAAGGGAGAGTGGGAGGGAGAAGGAGGGAAAGGGAGAGGGAGGGAGGGAAAGGGAGAGGAGAGGAGAGAGGGAGAGATAAGGAGGGGGGGAGAGAGAGAAGGAGAGAAAGGGAGAAGGAGGGAGAGGGAGGGAAAGGGGGAGGGGAGGGGGAGAGAGAAGGAGGGAGAGGGAGGGAAAGGGAGAGAGAAGGAGGGAAAGGGAGAGAGGGAAAGAAGGAGGGAAAGGGGGAGGGGGAGGGAGGGAGAGAAGGAGGGAAAGGGAGAGAGAAGGAGAGAAAGGGAGAGGGGGAGAGAATGGAAAGGGATAGAGGAGAGAATGGGAGGGAGAGATAGAAGGAGGGAAAGGGAAAGAGAGAAAGAAGGATGGAGAGGGAGAGAGAAGGAGGAGAGAAAGGGAGGGAGAGAGAGAACAGAATCATAGGGCTGGAAGCGACCTCCAAGGTCGTCTACAGAATGCCTTTGGATGCATTTTGAGCCCTTCATCAGATTTGGTGCAGGGGAGGATCACCATGCAACCAGTGTCAAAATCGCTACGGAAGCCACTTTACTGGAATTCCTGGCGATGGATCTCAAATTTTAGATCTTAAGCCCCACCCTGGTCTCTCCCTAACGCCGATCCTGCCACTCAACCAAACTTTTTCTCAGCTTACTTAGAAATGGCTTCATCTCGGTCTCGGATAGCCTTCAAGAGCTGCTCGCTCATCTCCTTATCTTCCGCCGATCCCCGGAGTCGATCTCTTTCCTCTTTCAGCGAAGTCATTTCTACACTCAACAGAGTCACCTGACAAAGAGAAAGGGGGAAAGAATCAAGATTGTGATGTTGTGGGTTTCATAGCAAGGCAAAAGAATGGGTCCATTCGATCTAGAGATGTCCAGCAGAACTTCATACATGAATGAAGACCAGCTGAACTCCAGAAAAACCTTCGCAAGTGGAGAAGTGGTTTGTTTGCAACTTAGTTCCTTAGATGCTGTGATGTTGGCTTTGGTTGAGGTTGTGTGGGTTGGCTGTGTTGTGTTGGCTTTAGTAGAGATTGTGTGGGTTGGCTGCGTTGTGTTGTGTTGGCTTTGGTTGAGGTTGTGTGGGTTGGCTGCGGTGTGTTGTGTTGGCTTTGGTTGAGGCCATGTGGGTTGGCTGCGGTGTGTTGTGTTGGCTTTGGTTGAGGCCATGTGGGTTGGCTACTTTGTGTTGTGTTGGCTTTGGTTGAGGTCATGTGGGTTGGCTACTTTGTGTTGTGTTGGTTTTGGTTGAGGTCATGTGGGTTGGCTATGTTATGTTGTGTTGGCTTTGGTTGAGGTTCTGTGGGTTGGCTGCGTTGTGTTGTGTTGGCTTTGGTTGACGCCGTGTGGGTTGGCTGCGTTGTGTTGTGTTGGCTTTGGTTGAGGTGTGGGTTGGCTGCGTTGTGTTGTGTTGGTTTTGGTTGAGGTCATGTGGTTGGCTGCATGTGGTTGGCTGCGTTGTGTTGGTTTTGGTTGAGGTTGTGTTCCACCTAAAGGAGCTGGTGGCTTCTGCTTGAACTACAGGTGGAAGCCCTGGCTTAGGAAGACTTTTGTCCATCTTTAGCTAGTGCATTAGATGGTTCTGCCTTTGGGGACAGCTGTTCTAGCCTGAATCCCATTATGGCTAGACTATGTAGTACAAGTTATGTGGGGCTGCCTTTGTAGACTATTCAAAAATTTCAATTGGTACAGGTTGGCAGTTCAGCGGTTCGAATCCCTAGTGCCATGTAACAGGGTGAGCTCCCGTTCCTTGTCCCACCTTCTGCCAACCTAGCCTTTCGAAAGCAGGTAAAAAAATGCAAGTAGAAAAAATAGGGACCCCCTTTGGTGGGAAGGAAACAGCGTTCCGTGCGCCTTTGGCATTGAGTCATGCCGGCCACATGACCACGGAGACGTCTTCGGACAGCGTTGGCTCTTTGGCTATGAAACGGAGATGAGTACCGCCTCCTAGAGTCAGGAACAACTACCACATATCTGCGGAGGGAACCTTTACCTTTATTATCTCTCTCTCTCTCTCTAATAACCATCAGAGGAAGCTCTTAAAAACAGCAAGAAAGGAATCTTGCTCCCTGCATCCCTGCCTACCTGGCTGTGAAGCTGCTGTAGCTCTTCCAGACTCTGCCTCAGTTTCCCCCGTTCGCCTTCCATTAACTCTCTCAGGGCTCTGGAATCTTCACTCGTTTGCTTGATCTGTTCCTCCAAAGCATCGTCATCACTTCTCCGAGAGCCCTGAAAAAAGATATGAGAAGTCTTTTACCCAGGGATATTAGGGATTTTGTCAAGGTTGACTCAGCCTCCCATCCTTCCGAGATTGGTAAAATGAGGATCCAGATGGTTGGGGGGGGGGGATAAGATGCTGACTGTAAACCGCTTAGAGAGAGCCAGAAAGCCCTCTGAGGAAATATATACATTAAGTCTAAGTGTTATTGCTATTCCTCCCTCCCCTCCCCTCCCTCCATCCAAATCAAGCTAGGTTCACATAGCCTGATTTTCAGGACAGTATATATGCCTAAATGCTGGAGCGGTGTGGTGGCCTAGAGGTGGAGCTCTCACCTCACAATCAGGAGGCTGTGAGTTCGATCCTAGGTAGAGGCAGATATTTCTCTCTCTGGGCACAATGAGAATATATCTGCTGAAAAAAACTCCGCATAGGCGACAGGAAAGGCATCCGGCCATTTGTTGTGACCGAGGCTTACCGAGTCATTACAAGACACAATTAGTCCCAAACAAACCTATTTTATTGTAACAGCTGAGAATTACGTTCATTCCCACATGAGTCCCAATTAGTTGCCAAAAACAAGTCCTTCGGGATAATCAACAACCTTTTTCTTCTTTGACACCCTGCCAAAGGCCTTACTTGGCAAAGCCCCACGGAGTTCAGAAACAAACAAGAGATGCCGACTGGAAACAGAGTTAGCAACCTTGCTTTCCTGCAAAAAGGCCCAAGTGCCTTTGTTTCTCTTTTAAGCCTTATGGGAGGGGCCAACCATCTCCTGGCCTTACTCCCGAGTCGTCCCTTTTGCTTTAGCTGCTCTTGCCTTCTGGCAGCTCTGCGCATATGTGTACTAGGAACAGGCTCCTCCTGTTCCTCTGCCTCTCTGCTGTCCGACTCTGGGGGCTCGGGAGTCCGCGTATCACTCCCAGATGGCCCTGGCCCCATCTCTGCCTCCGATGCAGAGCCCTCGTCTGGGCCTTCCCCAGACTCCAGGACTGGCCCATGTTCCTCCCCAGCCTCCTCACCCTCCACTGCCAGCTCCACAGGCTGCAGCGGACCACAACACCATTAAACACTCTTGCTAGCTTTATTCAGTTGCCCGGACTCCACCCCGCAAGGGATTATGAGATCATTAAAAGAAGGATGACGATATAAACCTCAATGTTAACTGTTATTAATGGGGTGATAGTGGTAACCCCCCCCAAACCCCGCTTACCGGGGAATCCGTGCCATCAATCACGCTTTGGATCAGCCTTTTCAATTCGCTGAGTGCAGCCCTCAAGCTGCCGGCTGGAACGTCTTTGGCTGAGGAGGTTTCTGAAGACTCGTCCATGGAAGAGTCTGTGGAGACGGCAGAATCCGCACTGTCGTTCCCTCTGAGGTGCGTACACAAGTAACGGACTTGGCAATAGGCCTCCCAAAGCTGCAACCTCAACTGTGGTAACAGAATTTAAAAAAAAAAAAAAAAAGTAGTTCAGTGGAGGGTTCGAAATACGACGACACCCATCTGACGGATTTCAAACCCAGGATTACATCTGCAGGATGAGTGGTGCGGTGGCCTAGAGGTGGAGCTCTCGCCTCACGGTCGGGAGACTGTGATTTCGATCCTAGGTAGAGGCAGATATTTCTCTCTCTGGGCACAATGAGAATATATCTGCTGAACAAAACTCCGTACTGGCGACAAGAAGGCATCCGGCCATTAAAACACTCTGCTAGTTCCATTCAGTGCAACTCCACCTCGCAAGGGATTATGGGGTTATTAAAAGGAGATGATGATGATGATTACATCTGCAGGATCCAATTATGTACAGGATCTTATTCCTTAGGAAGTTCTTCCCACCCACCCCAAACTTTCAGCCTCGATCTGTTGGCATCTGACCATCTTAAGAACGTTCGATGGAAGGACAACCTAGAAGCTCAAGGAATTGTCCTACTTTGGCACAGCTTCCAAAGTTTTCTGGAGCCCCACCGCTTCGTACCTGTTCCCGCTCTTGTTCCAACTCTTCTGCTTCCATGCTCTGTTCGATCTCCGACAGCAAAGACATTCTGGTGGAGTTGAAGTCTTGGAGGCTTCGTTCCTCATTCAGCTCCTCCATCTTGACCTGCAGCTGCCGATAGGACAGTCTCACCTCTTGAAGTTCCAGCTGGCTCTGGTGCAACTGATAAGAGCGAAAAGATAGCCAAGAGAAGAGAATTAACCAAGGTCACCAGTGATTGAAACCCAACCTAGCTTGGCCTAGAATAGCTGTTGAGGGGCACCTCCAAGGAACTATTCCAGAAAAGGGACAGGACAATGTAGCAGGTGGGACCTGAACCTCAATACAATCTTACATTGGATGAGTTATACTACCGTACATGAATTCAATTCAATACCAAGGATTTTTCCTAGTGAATTTTAATATCCACACATCGATCTATGGGAAATTAGTTTGACAACAAATTTTGGGGTCTTGGGATGGACCCTCCCTGGTTTTAGGAGGAGATGATAATCCTGTCGTCTTGGGTTGAAGGAAATTCGGCCACCCAACTAGGAAAATCTATAAAACCTTAGATTCAGGATCTAGAAGGATCAGCTTGCATTTCTTGCAATGATCCAGAAATCTCAAGTGGGTTTTCATGGGTTGGGAGATATGACAGAAGCAGGAGGAGGATGCTGAGGAATAGAGTAAAGTAGAGTAAAGTAAAGTAGAGTAGAGTAGAGTAGAGTAGAGAAGAGTAGAGAATAGACTAGACTAGACTAGACTAGACTAGACTAGACTAGACTAGAATAGAATAGAATAGACTAGAATAGACTAGAATAGAATAGAATAGAATAGAATAGAATAGAATAGAATAGAATAGAATAGAATAGAATAGTTGGAAGGTACTTCAGACCTCTTCTCCGCTCTCAAGCAGGAGACCCCCATATATAACTACCGTTTCAGACAAGTGGAAGTCCAGTTTTTTCTTAAAAACCTCCAGTGAGGGAGCACCCACAATTTTAGTTGACTTTACTTTAGTTTTACTTAGTGTTCCAGGAGGAAAAATGACCCCTCCTCTGCATGTTTCCCAAACCTACTCTTTCCCTTGATTCTCGGGTCCCATTTTGTAGGGCTGAGATGGACCTCCACAATTTCTAAGAATTCCTGAGACAAAGCCCGCCTTGGTCTTCTTCTCCTGGCATTTCTGGGGTCCTCGGGCTTCCATTCCTACCTGCAGGTCTTTTTCATGGCTTTGCCGTTCCAATATTAAGACACGGTCTTGAAGTTCTTCCACCGTCCCCTGGAGAAGGTTGTTCTCCTCCATCATGGCGCTGAGCCGGCGCTCCAGGTCCTGCTTCCGATCCCTCAGCATCTTAATCTGAAAAAGCAAGCAAAGGGAGTTTCAATGTCAAGACCGAGCGTGTCTGGAGAAGAGAGAGGACCTGGGCTCTGGAGAAGCCAGAAGGAAAAGGACCTGAGTGGCAGGGAGGAGCCACACCTGTGGACACAGCCTGGAACGGAACGACGGATCAGTGGAATGTGGGAAGAGAACGGAAGAAGAGCTGATCTCTTTCCCTCCACCTACCTACCCTCCCTTCTGGAACTTGGCTCGCGGAGTGGGAGGAATTTAAATTTGCGGAGCTTGGAATGTGCGTTGCCAAGCAAAGGAGAGGGAGGGAAGGAGGCCGAGCGGTCACTCCGCCTCTCTGGAATTCCCAGAGGGATTTTAAGAGATGAACTTAGGTTCCATGATAGGTCAGCGGGGTGGGTGGGGGTGGGGGAGATCTTCGCCCCACTTGCTCGGTTCCTCTCCGCCATCGTTCCCAAATACAAGGGTAATTGTGGCTGCCTCCTTCTCTCTGAGGGAAAAAAAGCTCCTTTGTGGTTGTGTTCAGCCTGCACAAGGTGTGTGTATGTTTGAGAAACCTCTGAGATGAACATCATTGTGGGGGGGGCTCACAAGACCAGTTTGAGGGACATTTCTGAGAGTTATAAGGGAGGTTTTTCTCAAGGGAAGGAGGGGAAGGCAGAGAATTGTTCTGTGCTATCAAAGTTTTGTCTGTGTGTTTGCGTATAAATATGGATGTGGGAATAGGATATAGAATATAGAATAACAAGAGTTGGAAGGGACCTTGGAGGTCTTCTAGTCCAACCCCGTATATGTGCTTTAGTGAGTTTGTGTATGCACATTTATAGAGACAACACACACATATATACCAGTGGTGGGTTTCAAAATTTGTTACTACTGGTTCTGTGGGTGTGGTTTGGTGGGCATGGCGTGGCGTGGGCGTGGCTTGGTGGGCGTGGCAGGGGAAGTTTACTGCAAAATCCCCATTCCCTCCCGATCAGCTGGGACTCGGGAGGCAGAGAAAAGATGGGGGCAGAGCCAGTCAGAGGTGGTATTTACCGGTTCTCCAAACTACTCAAAATTTCCGCTACTGGTTCGCCAGAACTGGTCAGAACCTGCTGAAATCCACCTCTGATTATATACATATCTATAAATCTGCATGTGTGTGAATGTGTACATGTATATGGGCATGCATGAATGTGGATGTACCTGTGTGTGGATATACACCTACATGAATGTGTATAGGTTTGTGTATATATATATATATATATATATATATATATATATATATATATATATATATATATATACACACACACACACACACACTGCATAGACATATACATGCACACGTGAATGGGTGTGAGTATATATGTGAATGTGCATGTGGGTTCAAGTCTTTGGGTGTATCTACTGTATATATAGGAATCAATGTGTATGTATGTATGTGTGTGTGGATGGATGGATAGATGATAGAGAGATAAAAGATAGAGATAGATAGATAGATGTAGATGATAGATAGATAGATAGATAGATAGATAGATAGATAGATAAACAGATATAGTGATAGAGTAGAGAAATAGATAGAAAGACAGATATAATGTAGAGAGATAGATAGATGATAGACAGATAGATAAATATAGAGATAGATAGATATAGAAAGATAGATAGACAGACAGACACAGATATAATGTAGAGATATAGAGATAGATAGATAGATAGATAGATAGATAGATAGAAAGACAGATAAATATAGTGATAGATAGAGTAGAGAAATAGATAGAAAGACAGATATAATGTAGAGAGATAGATAGATGATAGACAGATAGATAGGGAGATAGACAGATAAATATAGAGATAGATAGATAGAGAAAGATAGACAGACAGACAGACACAGATATAATGTAGAGATATAGATAGAGAGATAGAGAGATAGAGAGATAGATATAGATGAGAGATAGAGAGATAGATAGATAGATGATAGCTAGCTAGCTAGCTAGCTAGCTAGCTAGATAGATAGATAGATAAATATAGAGATAGATAGACAGACAGACAGATATAATGTAGAGATATAGAGATAGATAAATAGATAGGTAGGTAGGTAGGTAGATGATAGATAGGTAGATAAATAGATAAATAGATAAATAGATAAATATAGTGATAGATAGATAGATAAACAGATAGACAGACCGATATAATGTAGACATATAGAGATAGATAGATAAATGGATAGATAGATGATAGATAGACAGATAAATATAGTGATAGATAGATAGATAGAGTAGATAAATAGATTGACACAGACAGATAGATATAATGGAGAGAGAGAGAGATATGAATGTGTATGTCTATATATCATGAACAAGTGTAAGTGCATGTTTGAATGCATGCTTGCATATATGTATATGTGAGCATACACATGCATACATACATGCGCATGGGCGTGTGCGTGCATATATGTACACGGATGTGTATACACACACATACAAACACGCCTCCACGAATGTGTGCGCGAGGGAGTGTAGACACAGAGGTTTGCACCAGGGGGGGTCAAATCCTTCAAGATGGCGGCTGCTGGAACCCTGCCACCAAAGCCCCACCCTCTTTCTCATTTAATCAGCCCTTGGCTGCCCAGATGCCCCCTACCCACTATTCCCCCACCCCCACCCCAGAAGCCGTCTGTCTGCCTAGGGGTGCTCACACAGCCTCGTGCGTATTTGTTCGATTACAGAACTTCCAACGCTGAGGCTGCTTAACTGCTGTCGCAATATATGAAATGCAACCTAGGCAACATTTTGCCCAGCCAGCAAGCAGAATTTTCCCCTTCTCTTTTCTGCCAAGATAACAAACCACCATTTCCAGGAAGAAACGCAACCAGGAATGTCCCGGGAGTTGGAGAAAGGGGGTAGCCCAAGCTTACCCCACCTCCTGCTTCCCTTACGTCTAGCTGCGATTTGTGACGGCTTCCCTTGTGAATGTTTGGGAATTCTGCTTTTTAGCAGGCGTGAGTCACTCCTTGAGTATTTCTTTTGAGGTATATATTTGTTCCCAGGTTTAGGAATGAGATAAGGAGTCAAAAGTCCCCCAAACGAAGAGAGGAAGGGGGAAAAAATATTCAAGAAAAAGAAATGCTGGGAGAGGGGAAAAAAAATATGACTTGTAAAAATAGTGAGGTGGAATTTTCTCAGGAATCTGACATGGCATGAACCCTTTGAATTCTATTCGTCCGAAGAAAACGAGTTTGGTGGCTCTGGTGACTTGCCCCTGACTTAAAAGGATGCACAAAAATGCATTTTTTTTTTTTACTGGAGAAATGGGCACGAAAACGTGTGCCAATTTTAGCGTGGACTTGTCTTTTTAAGATTCTCCGCTTCGGAGACAGAGCTGCGATCTTCCACGTTGCATTTCTCTCGTGGCACCTTGGGAATTTAAGAAAGATTTCCCACCTGATCCTTCATGAAGCTGGATTAAGTGAGACAACCTCCCTCAATACCTATTACACAGGAGCCCCCCCCCGGGGGGGGGATGGGAATTAGCGACTCTCTTGGGCGGGTGAATAAGAGACAAAAAAATCTTGTTTTGCAAAAACTGGCGGCGCGATTCGATTGGGACTTCGGAAACGATGGACTCCAGTCTGATTCAATTAAAGGAAAGAAGCGTTTCCTTCGATCCAGAGAGAGGGGCCAATCCGTTGGCATCGATTTGGAGATAATGGATTGGCGTTGACCTTTCAAACTAACTTGCCAATTGGATCCAGGAAACCAATTTAACCGGATGATTGAACTCCACTCAGAATGGAATCCTGCCATACTTTTCAGAATTTTAATAACCGCAGCTCGTCCTCAACTTGCGACGGTTCCAAGGCTCCATTGTATGAGCCTTGGTGGTGCAGTGGACTAAAGTGCTGTTAAGTAGCACTTAGCTGCCAGCTGCCTGCAATTACTACAGGTTCAAATCTCACCAGACTCAAGGCTGACTCAGCCTTCCATCCTTCCGAGGTAGGTAAAATGAGGACCTGGATTGTGGGGGCAATAAACTGACTTTGTATAAAAAAAAAGAACACCGCTTAGGGGGGGACCAAAAGCCCTACTAAGCAGGTATATACAAAAATATGAAGGCTATTGCTTAACGCATTGTAAGGCGCCCTGAGTCTCCGGAGAAGGGCGGCATATAAATCGAACCAATAAATAAATAAATGAAATTTCTGATAATCAGGTAGCCCAAAATCATTTTATGACGGTTTTGCCAAAAACTAGCACTTTCTTCTGGTTTTCGGCAAAACTCTCCCAAGTGAACAATAGGTTTCCGTACCGAAGTATCCATTTAGTAGCCGTGACATTCACACTTATGACCTCCAAATTCACTTAACGACTGCTACAAGAAAAGCGTAAAACCAACTTGGTAAAACTGACCATTATGGACAGGCTCCCTTAGGGTCATAACTCAAGGACTGCCAGTAGAGATTTCTAAGAAGACTTTCATTTCCTCCCCGGCTATTCCATATGGATTCGTTTCTCCATTCTAAAATATCTAAATGAAGCCTGGCTAGCTCAGCAGACTAATGCATTGTAATTTAACTCCAGCTGTCTGCAATTAGTAAGTTCGAATCTTGCCAGGCTCAAGGTTGACTCAGCCTTCCATCCTTTCTAAGGCAGGTAAATTGAGGACCCAGTTTGTGGGGGCAATAAGCTGACTTTGTATAAATATACAAAAGTATGAAGGCTATTGCTTAGCGCATTGTAAACCGCTCTGATTCTCCGGAGAAGGGCGGCATATAAATCAAATTAAAAAAAAAAAATGAGGACCCGGATTGTGGGGGCAATAAGCTGACTTTGTATAAATATATAAAAGGATGAAGGCTATTGCTTAGCGCATTGTAAGCCGCCCTGAGTCTCCGGAGAAGGGCGGCATATAAATCAAATTAAAAAAAAAAAAAAACTTCCAGAAATTTTGGAAACTTCCAAAGGATTCTCGCGAGCAGAGCCTGATGGGAAATTCCTCAAAGCATCCCACTGACCGCATGAGATGACGAATGAGATGGACCTATTGGGCTTGATCAAACATGCTAACTGGCAGAGGTCTGGCGAATGAGCATGATCACGGAGCTTTTAAAGAGGGTGTGCTTCCATAGAAAGGGACGGTGCGTTTCGGTCATGTATGTTACACAACCAGCACCCCCATGTGCAGACCAGTGAGACACAAAAGGCCATGAAGAAGCTGAGAAACCAGACAGCGACAGAAGATGGATGGAAAGGACATGCAAAAGTCGGATCTGATGACATGCAATTCAAACCTGGTGGAAATATTCATACTTACTTCCAAGATTTGCTGCTCCGATAAGAGGAAGGAAGGGGGAGGAGGAAGGAAGGTTAAAATGGGACAATTAGGGCTCACAAAATGTAGGGTCGGGAACAAGAAACGGGCAAGGTTAAGGAAGGGAACCATCTCAACCAGTGGTGGGTTTCAAAAATTTTTACTACCGGTTCTGTGGGTGTGGCTTGGTGGGCGTGGCATTGCTTGGTGGGCGTGGCACGGGAAGAATACTGTAAAATCTCCATTCCCACCCCACTGCAGGGGAAGGATACTGCAAAATCCCCATTTCCTCCCGATCAGCTGGGACTCGGGAGGCAGAGAATAGATGGGGGGACGGGGCCAGTCAGAATTTTTTACTACCGGTTCTCCGAACTACTCAAAATTTCCGCTACCGGTTCTCGAGAACTGGTCAGGACCTGCTGAAACCCCACCTCTGATTTCAACTACGTTCTCTATAGTCTTCCTCTTAGCTGGAAAGACTTCTGATGGGCAACTCAAATGTTACGTAGACACTCAGAGAAGTTTTCCAGGTTCTAGCCTAAATTCTCTTGTTTTTTAAGCAACCAGGGTTTTTTTGCAACATTTATATCTGCCATGGTTTTGAGGATGAAAAGGCATGCTTTTCATTCAAAACTTTTGTAGGGTGCTTGGAGCAAAAATGGGAATGAAAAGAATGATTGCATTCATAATTAATCAAGTTACTTTCATCGATCCGAAGGTACCTTGGAGGTCGATTTCTACTCAAAAGGTCAAAGAAAGTGTCGGGTAATATTTATCGCATTGAATTATTCCTGGCGACAGTTCCAAAACCCCAACTCACTGTGGCAAGATGGCTGCTGTCAACTCGCAAAGCATCCCTGGCCTGCTCTCGAGTTGCCATAGGCCAGGGGGGATGGGAAACCAGCAAAATGGCACAGCAGCCAAAGACAGATGCACATTCTATGCTTATCTCTCTCAAGGCTGTATCCCAGGGTTACCTACAGCAGCCCGGATGGGAGTGACCTTTACAATCCGCAAAATTGCTCCATTGGTGAATGTGATTGATGACACACCCTGGGGGGAGGGGGAAACAGGATCATAATTGAAGCATAAATTACGTAGGATCAGAGCTGGCTTCACCTGGGAACGTGCCAGACATAAAGCTCATAATAAATAACTGGATTTCTTTTGAAGCTTGGCTCGAGACTCATGATTTAATTAGGGCATCCGTCAGAACTCTGACAGCCACCGTGAGATGGCCACGGTGTGTTGGCCGTGGCAAGTTGTCCTACCTAGATCTTCTCCAAAGCCACCTTCAGACAAAGCTTCTTCAACTTGGAGGTCTCTAAATTTTTGGGGACTGGCTTGGAATTCTGGGAGATGAAGTTCCCTTGCACTGAGAGGCCGTCACGGTTGAATAGGATTGCCCGAGATCACCCAACCCTGGAGGAGACTCACCTCTGCTTGAAGGCTCTCAAGTCGTACTATGTGCTGGCTGGTGGATGACCTCTTCTCCCTGAAGTCCTCTTGGAGGACATGAACCTGTGTGGAAAGCTTTCTTTCCGCTTCTGACGTCTGCAAAATAAGAAGACACCGTCATTTTAATTGACGTTTAAGGGAGCCATGCCTGTAGTTGGCTTAGAGCACTAATCAACTTTGGCGGCTGTTGGAAAAACTAAATTGGGTTGGATTAATATTTGGATGCGAAATCAACAGGAAATCCAGGGAATATGCCTAGAGGAAGGAAGAGAGGGAGGGAGGGAGGGGAAGGAAGGAAGGAATGAAAGGGAAGGGAGGGAGGAAGGAAGGAATGAAAGAGGAGGAAGAAAGGAAGGGGAAGGAAGGGGAAGGAAGGAGAAGGAGGGAAGTAAGAAGGGAGGGAGGGAGGGAGGAAGGGGGAGGGAAGGAGGGGAAGGAAGGGAGGAATGAAAGGGAAGGGAGGAAGAGAGGAAGGCTGAGTCAACATTGAGTCAGGAAGGGAGGGAGAGAGGGAGGGAGGAGAAGGAAGGAAGGGAAGGGAGGGAGGGAGGAAGGAAAGGGGAGGGAGGGAGGGGAAGGAAGGAAGGAATGAAAGGGAAGGAAGAAAGGAAGGGGAAGGAGGGAAGGAATGAAAGGGAAGGGAGGGAGGGAGGGAGGGGAAGGAATGAAAGGGAAGGGAGGAAGAGAGGAAGGAAGGAAGGCTGAGTCAACCTTGAGTCAGGAAGGAAGGGAGGGAGGGAGGAAGGGGAAGGAAGGAATGAACGGGAAGGGAGGGAGGAAGGAAGGAAAGAAGGAAAGAAGGAAGGAAAGGGGAGGGAGGGAGGAAGGAAGGAAGGACTGTTGGCTCATATTCAAGTGATTGTCCACTAGGACTCCAAGATCTCTTGCAGTTACTAATGTTGAGCTAGTTACCACCTATCCTATACTTGTGCATTTGGTTTTTCTTGCTTAAATGTAAAACTTTACTTTTCTAAAAACACCGAATATCGTTTGGTTAGAGAGGGCCCAGTGTTCAAGTCTGTCAAGATCCATCTATATCTTGAGGGGGGTAGGAATAAACAAAAGGGGGGTGGGTGGGTAGGAATTAAATGTCAGAAGCATTTATCTCTACGACGCTAATGTAAAACGATCAGATTAATTCCTAACGTTTCATTCAAGGCAGTAGAATAACAGAATCCCAGAGTTAGAAGGAACCTTGGAGGTCTTCTAATCTAGGGGTCAGCAACCTGCGGCTCTGGAGCCGCATATGGCTCTTTCACCCCTCTGCTGCGGCTCCCTGTCACTCAAAATATGCATCACAACCGCCAATGTGCGACACCCGCCGGCACACGATTTATTGAGCTTTTCAACCCCCGGTAGGCCAACCATGGATAAATCCAAGAAAAGAAAAGTTTCAGAAGAAAACAGAAGGTTTAATTCAACTCCATATGCTAGTTTTGTGGCTCCCGGTGTTTTCTTTTCTGTGGGGAAACGGGTCCAAATGGCTCTTTGAGTGTTTAAGGTTGCAGACCCTTGTTCTAATCCAACCCCCTGCTTAGATCTCACCAATGATTAATCAAGCATTAATCAGCCATGAATCACCTGATCTATCAAAATATACCGGTTTCAGGATTTTGACTCCTGCACACTTTCCTGTTTACCAGGCGGTGGGAGGGCAAGAGACTTCCCAACAGAGAGAAAAGAAAATAAGATTGAGATCGGATGAACTTATCTTCGATCTCCTCCAGGGACTTGAATAGGCGAGTCTCAGCTGGTTCACCGTGTTGATGGGACTTGGCCTTCTACTAACTAGGCTGCAAACCAGCCTCCTGATTTAGCAGCAGCTTAGAAGAAGAAACCAGAACCATCCATGAAGCTGAGGAACCTTCCTTCCAACCCTGGTTGAGCGTCCTCAGGAACAACCCCGTTCTACAAAGACAGTTGTCGGTCCTGATGAAGGAGTCGCGGTCATCATGTTCTGCTTGAAGACACACAGGGGTGGGCTTCAAAAATTTTAGCAAGGGGTTCTCTGCCCAGTTGCTGGGTGGGCGTGGCCATGGTGGGTGTGGCCTAGTCAGCCTCCTGCACCACAGCGGGATGGAAGGGCGTTTTTGCCCTCCCCAGGCTCCGGAGGCTTTCTTCGAGCCTCCAGGAGGGCAAAAACAGCCTCCCCAGGCTCCGGAGGCCCTCTGGAGGCCAGAAACGGGCCCATTTCCGGGCTTCGCAAACTTCCGGTAGGCCCGTTTTTCACCCTCCTTGAGTCCTGCACTTATCTGCATCCAAAACAGGCCACGTGGGGACTCCTGGGAGGCAGTGGTGGGTTCTAACCGGCTTTACTACCGGTTCTCTTCGTGCACGCGCTTCTCACGCGATCGCCGAAGAGATCGATTTCACTTAACAGCCGTGGCAGAAAAGGTCCTAAAATGGGTGCAAAATTCACTTAACAAAGGTCTCCACTTAGCAACGGAAATTTGGAGCTCCGTCGTGGTCGTAAGTCGCGAGGACTACCTGCGTTCGGATGATCAACGTTCTGCCCACGTTCTGTGTCCAGCTGCATTTTATTAGCAGGAAAGATGCCCGGGATATAAAGAAATAGAGGCAGGCAGAGAGAGTTTCGCCGAAAATCCCAGTCGTTTCCGACGTCATTTCCTCGTGTCTCCCTCATTATCCCCAGGCTCGCCGTAACGGTACGGTGGAAACCCCCCCCCCCAAAAAAACTCAAAAACCCTGGAACCACCATCGGGTTACCATGGCAACAGCAGCTGCCTGGAAGACCGTGATGTATGGTCGCCTAGCAACCGGTGACAGAGGGCTTTTGAGCAGCCGCTGGCCTTGACGTTGGCTGGGATTGATCATCTCTGGCGTGCCCGCCCGGCACGATCTGAACTGTTCTGATGTGCCGAGTGTGGGGGGACGGACGGACGGACGGATGGGGACAGGAGGCACACGTCACCTAGCCAGCATTGGGGAAGGGAGGGGAGGCAGAGGGAACGGAAGCATATGTCGCAGTCAATCCTTGGCTGTATAAACAGAGGCATAGAATCAAAATCGTGGGAAAACCGCTTTAAAAAGACTTAGTAAGGCCACACCTGGAATACGGCATCCCGTTTTGGTCCCTACGTTACAAAAAAAGATCGTTGAGACTTTGGAAAAAAGGTGCAAAGAAGAGCAACTAAGATGATGAAAGGCCTGGAGGAGAGAACACACGGAGAACAATTGCAGGGTTTGGGCCTGGCTAGTCTAAAGAAAAGAAGAATTAGGGGAGGACATGATAGCGGTATTCCACTATTTGAGGGGCTGCCCCAAAGAAGAGGGAGTCAAGCTATTCTCCAAAGCACCAGAAGGCAAAACAAGAAACAATGGATGGAAACTAATCAAGGATTAGGTAATTTTTTTACGTTCCTTTTGTAAGCCGCCCTGAGTCCTTCGGGAGAAGGGCGGCATATAAATTACATAAATAAATAAAATAAATGAATAAATAAAGGAGAGAAGCAACCTAGAACTAAGGAGAAATTTCCTGACAGTGAAAACAATTAACCAGTGGAACGACTTGCCACCAGAAGTTGTGGATGCTCTAACACTGGAAATATTTAAGAAGAGATTGGACAACCATTTGTCTGAAATGGTGTAGGGTCTCCTGCTTGAGCAGAGGGTTGGACTAGATGACCTACAAGGTTCCTTCCAACTCTTATTCTATTCTATCCTCCTTCTCCTCCTTGTATTCCATTCCATTCCATTCCATTCCATTCCATTCCATTCCATTCCATTCCATTCCATTCCATTCTATTCTATTCTATTCTATTCTATTCTATTCTATTCTATTCTATTCTATTCAGATAGCAGTATTCCATCTAAACCAGTTTTCCCTATCAGAGTCCTTTACAAGTGTAAGGATTACAATAACAATAGCACTTAGATTTATATACCGCTTCATGGTGTTTCACAGCCCTCTCTAAGTGGTTTACAGACGAAACCTCTTGCCCTCAACAATCTGGGTCCTCGTTTTACCGACCTCGGAAAGATGGAAGGCTGAGTCAACCTTGAGCTGGTGAGAATCGAACTTTTGAGAAAAGCACCTTTGGGACAACTATGACCTGGATGATTTAAAATCTCTGTAGATACTTAACCGCTGTGACAATCACATTCGTAAAATGAGGTGCGGTTCACTTAACAAGTGCCCTTCCTTGGCGACGTTCAGCTGAATTGTGGTCGTAAGTCAAGGACTACCTGTTTGGAACTGAGGAAAAATTAGCTTTCAGAGCTGGCTTCTGTGCAAATTTGGAATGGAATGGAATGGGATAGGATGGAGTTTAGTTTAGTTTAGTTTAGTTTAGTTTAGTTTAGTTTAGTTTAGTTTAGTTTAGTTTAGTTTAGTTTAGTTTAGTTTAGTTTAGTTTAGTTTAGTTTAGTTTAGTTTAGTTTAGTTTAGTTTAGTTTAGTTTAGTTTAGTTGGAAGGCACCTTGGAGGTCTTCTAGTCCAACCCCCTGCTTAGGCAGGAAACCCTCCACCACTTCAGACAAATGGTTATCCAACATCTTCTTAAAAACTCCCAGTGTTGGAGCATTCACAACTTCTGGAGGCAAGTTGTTCCAGTGGTTAATTGTTCTCACAGTCAGGAAATTTCTCCTTAGTTCTAATTTGCTTCTCTCTTTGATTGGTTTCCACCCATTACTTCTTGTCCTGCCCTCAGGTGCTTTGGAGAAGAGCTTGACTCCCTCTTCTTTGTGGCAGCCCCTGAGATATTAGAACACTGTTATCATGTCTCCCCTAGTCCTTCCCTTCATTAAACTAGACATACCCAGTTCCTGCAACCGTTCTTCCTATGTTTTAGCTTCCAGCCCCTCCAAAGGTGTAAGCTTCGGAGCTGCAGGGCCATTTGAGCTTATTCTCCGGGCTAAAAACTGGCACCGGCTGTTTTTTGAGATTAGGAAAAACTACAGAAGCGTAAAAATCGCAAGCAATATTGCAGAAAAAACATTTTGAGATCCAAGGCTCAACTCGGCTTCTTCCAAGCTATTAGCTCTGGAAGCAATTAAACTGGCACACCAAAATCCAGCCACTTCTGATAAGGAGATATTTTTTAATCGTAGGACAGGTAAGCAACCATTAAGAAAGCATGCCAAGGGATTGCTGTATACAGGTACTCCTCCTCTTAGGAAGGAAGGAAGGAAGGAAGGAAGGAAGGAAGGAAGGAAGGAAGGAAGGAAGGAAGGAAGGAAGGAAGGGCTAGAACACTTAGACTTATATGCCGCTTCACAGTGCTTTCCAACCCTCTCTAAGCGGTTTACAGAGTCAGCCTCTTGCCCCCAACAATCTGGGTCCTCGTTTTACCCATTTCGGAAGGACAGAAGGCTGAGCCAACCTTGAGCTGGTTAGGATTGAACTGCCAAACTGCTGGCAGACGGCAGTCAGCAGAATTAGCTGCAGTACTGCAAAACTTGGACTGCAAGGCGATCCATCCGGTCAGTCCTAGAGGAGATCAACCCCGATTGCTCTTTAGAAAGCCAGATCCTGAAGAGGAAACTCAAATCTGTTGGCCACCTAATGAGAAGGAAGGACTCCCTGGAGAACAGCCTAATGCTGGGAACGACAGAGGACAAAAGAAGAAGAAGAAGGGGACGGCAGAGAACGAGGTGGCTGGATGGAGCCACTGAAGCAGTCGGCGGGAGCTTAAATGGACTTCGGGGGATGGTGGAGGACAGGAAGGCCTGGAGGAATGTTGTCCACGGGGTCACAATGCAACAACAACTGCAACCACTGTGCCACCAGTATGACTTTAAGGGACAACGGAGTTCCCAGCAACTGCAACGGAGCCGGCCGCGTCAACAGCAACCGTCCGTCCCCTCCCCCATGGCCAAGGTGGCCTCCCTCACCTTGCTGAGCTGGTCCAAGAGTCTTTGGTTCTGTTCAGATAGTTCCTGGACCGCCCGCGTCTTCTCCCGGTCAGCTTCCCGCAGGTGAACCTGCTGTTTCTCTAGCTCATCCTGCAGCTGCTTGACGTCGCTCTCCAGCTCCGACACTCGGCCTTCCCACTCGCCTTCCTTGTTCTCGAAGCGTCTCCTGAGCTCGTGTTTCTCTTGTTCCAGGTGCTGCATCGGGAAAGGAAAAAAATAGAATGATGAATGGAGTGGAATGGAATAGAAAAAAGGAATAGAGTAGAGTAGGGTAGGGTAGGGTAGGGTAGGGCAGGGTAGGGTAGAGTAGAGTAGAGTAGAGTAGCGTAGAATAGGAGTAGAGTAGGGATGGGTAAGGATGGATAGGATTAGGGTTAGGGATGGGTAGGGTAGGGTAGGGTAGGGTAGAATAGAATAAGAATAGAATAGAATAGAATAGAATAGAATAGAATAGAATAGAATAGAATAGAATAGAATAGAATAGAATAGAATAGAATAGATTCTGGAAGGGACCTCCCTCCATCCCTCCCTCCCTCCTTTCTCTTCCTTCCTTCCTTCCTTCCTTCCTTCCTTCCTTCCCTCCCTCCCTCCCTCCTTCCTTCCTTCCATTTTTTCTTTCCTTTCTCTTTTTCCCTAGGCCACGCTGAACCGTTGCAGTTGTTAAATGAGTCACATGGTTCTTAAGCGATCACGTGACACCCCCCCCAGGGATACCGCGACTGTCCTAAATGTGAGTCGGATGCCCACGCCTCTGAATTTTGATCCCGTAACCACGGGAACTCTGCGACAGTCCCAAGGGTGAAAAACAGTCACCAAGTCCTTTTTTTCAGTGCCGTTGTAACTTCGGTCACTAAATGAGCAGTTGTAGGTCGAGGACTACCTGTCATTCCCCTAATGAGTTCTTTAGAAAAACAATACAGATACATACATAGATTTTTTTTTTAATGCGACAGTTGTCTAATACAGAGGTCTCCAACCTTAGCAACTTTAAGCCTGGAGGACTTCAACTCCCAGAATTCCCCAGCCAGCAAAGCCTGGAGGACTTCAACTCCCAGAATTCCCCAGCCAGCAAAGCCTGGAGGACTTCAACTCCCAGAATTCCAACTCCCAGAATTCCCTAGCCGACAAAGCCTGGAAGACTTCAGCTCCCAGAATTCCCCAGCCAGTTGGCTAGGGAATTCTGGGAGTTGAAGTCCTCCAGGTTTAAAATTGCCAAGATTGGAGACCCTGGTCTAATAACCTCAAGGGCAAATCAACTGGAAACCCCTGTTTTTAAAACTGCCTTTTCTTTAATTTTTTATTTTTAAGGGCAGAGAATTTTCATTGCGGCCTGTTGCTGCGTTGTCCAATCCCGAATTGCAGATCTGTTTGGGAGCCTTATTCCAGGGCTTTAAAAAAAAAGTGGAGAATCCCCCACTCCCGTTGGCCGCTTTTTTTTTTTTTTCAAAGAGATCGGCGCAAAAGCTTTTTTTTTTTTTTTTAAACAGAACGCTTGGCTGCTTTTGAATGCCGAAAATGTCTTTTCTCAGCGGCTTCCTCTTTTCCTAAAATGCATTCCAGCAAAAGGTCAAAGGAGGTTTTGACTGGAGCAGCCAGCAAAAAAAAACAGGTCCAGGCAGGAAAAGAATTGAAGCCCAGTTTATATAAATCGGATCGAATGACCGGTGTGTGTGTGTTTGTGTGTGTGTGTGTGTGTGGAAGCAGAAGAACCCGGCTTCACACGGACAGATGGAGCCCTTGGGAATAAAGAACATTTTGAGCTCTTGCAACGGAACAAACAGGCGAGGCCCGTGATGGCCAACCGATGGCACGCGTGCCTGAAGTGGCATGTGGAGCCATGTCGCCTGGCACGCCAGCCGTCACCCCAGCTCAGCTCTACCAGTGGTGAAATCCAATTTTTTTTTACTACCGGTTCTGTGGGCGTGGCTTGGTGGGCATGGTGTAGCTTGGTGGGCATGGCAGGGGTAGGATACTGCACAATCTCCATTCCCTCCCCACTCCAGGGGGAAGGATATTGCAAAATCCCCATTCCCTCCCCACTCCTGGGGGAAGGATATTGCAAAATCCCGATTCCCTCCCCACTGCTGGGGGAAGGATATTGCAAAATCCCCATTCCCTCCCCACTCCTGGGGGAAGGATATTGCAAAATCCCCATTTCCCTCCCCACTCCTGGGGGAAGGATATTGCAAAATCCCCATTCCCTCCCCACTGCTGGGGGAAGGATATTGCAAAATCCCCATTCCCTCCCCACTCCTGGGGGAAGGATATTGCAAAATCCCCATTCCCTCCCCACTGCTGGGGGAAGGATATTGCAAAATCCCCATTCCCTCCCCACTCCTGGGGGAAGGATATTGCAAAATCCCCATTTCCCTCCCCACTCCTGGAGGAAGGATATTGCAAAATCCCCATTCCCTCCCCACTCCTGGGGGAAGGATATTGCAAAATCCTCATTCCCTCCCCACTCCTGGAGGAAGGATATTGCAAAATCCCCATTCCCTCCCCACTCCTAGAGGAAGGATATTGCAAAATCCCCATTCCCTCCCCACTCCTGGGGGAAGGATATTGCAAAATCCCCATTCTCTTCCCACTCCTCGGGGAAGGATATTGCAAAATCCCCATTCCCTCCCCACTCCTGGGGGAAGGATATTGCAAAATCCCCATTCCCTCCCCACTGCTGGGGGAAGGATATTGCAAAATCCCCATTCCCTCCCCACTCCTGGGGGAAGGATATTGCAAAATCCCCATTCCCTCCCCACTCCTGGGGGAAGGATATTGCAAAATCCCCATTTCCCTCCCCATGCTGTTCTCTCCTCTGCCTGTGTTTTTTGCCTGTAACTACTACCACGTTGGAAAAATCTGCTGTTGGTATTGTATGTGTTATTATGTATATGAAGAGAAGTTAATGAATCCTGCTGAATCAGTTACCTGTGTGTGCTTTCTGGATGTGATTTGTGCAACAAACTCTGGCAATTCGCTGTTTAATTTGGTTAGCCCATGAAACCATGATATGCTTGTTTGTTTGTTTGTTTGTTTGAGCACTGCTACCAACTTGTCTTTTGTTCATCCAAGGTTAAGGTTGAGCCTGCTGTGTGAACCCAAGCAAAATTCCATTAAGCAGTTTATATCCAAGATATATCATGGGTAACCTAACTGCTAGTGAATAATCCCTTATGATTTTAACCAGTGGTGAAATCCATTTTTTTTTTTACTACCGGTTCTGTGGCCGTGGTTTGGTGGGCATGGTGTTGCTTGGTGGGCATGGCAGGGGAAGGATACTGCAAAATCCCCATTCCCTCCCCACTCCTGGGGGAAGGATATTGTAAAATCTCCATTCCCACCTCACCCTGGGGCCAGCCAGAGGTGGTATTTGCCGGTTCTCCGAACTGCTCAAAATTTCCACTACCGGTTCTCCAGAACCTGTCTGAACCTTCTGGAGTTCACCCCTGATTTTAACCTTCTGAAAGGAAACTTAAGAAATGGAGACAGTTTTAAGAAAGAGAGATAGAATTAATATCCCCTCTTCCCTCAAAATTGTTTCCTAGGCTTGATCATCAGGAAAACATGGGATTCCCAGACAGCTTTTCCACAAACATCTGTGCCCCATATTAATCCAGGCATAGGGGACATTATGGACCTCAGATAGGAGAAGCCCTACAAATGACCAGCGTCTGGGGTTTGGGATCAAGAAACAAGCTTCAAAGCCGCAGCGGGAAGGAAGGAAGGCAGTCCTGAAGATGGAATACCTTGGACCAGCTGTGAACAGACGTAAAACAAAGGTTAAGTTTTCCCGTCCAGCCATGTCCGACTCTAGAAGTGGGTGTTCATCTCGCTTTCTAAGCCGAGGTAGCCAGTATTGTCCGAAGATGCTTCTTCGGTTATGTGGCCAGCAAAGGCTCATGGAACCCCTGTTATCTTTCCACCAAAGTGGTACCTATTTATCTGCTCGCATTTTGCATGCTTTCGAACTGCTACGTGGGCAGGAGCTGGAGCAAGGAACGGGAACTCACCCCCATCGCGCGGTGCTCGGGTCTCAAACCTGGGCTGCTGGCTTTCTAGCTGAAAAGCTCACCATCTTTAACCACCCAGCCATCGCACCTCTCTTAAACCATCTTTAATTGTCCAAGATGGCCTCACCCAAGGCCGCAGGGATCGAAAATCACACAACGAAGAAAACTAGCGGGGCTCAACCGGGAGATAAGCAAACTCCAAGTTCTTCTTGAAGACGTACAGTTATGAGGCCAACTCCTGTCTGCCAGATGGTTGACCATGAAAGGACATCCGAGCCATTCCATCAAAGGCCGGGCTCATCTGGATTCATAGGGGCCATGCCAGAACTAGAACAATCACGACAAACATTGCTTAGGGAACTACACGGAAAGCAGTACACGAACTCATCGGTGACTTGGCAACAGATGGAGACAAGAATCATACGCTTACCCACTAGTCTGATAAAGGATTTATTTTATGGCCTTCGGTTAGCTTAACGGTGCCAAATGGTAACAGACACAACATCGGGAGGAGCTGCCCCTTCCCAATGGGACAAGCCCACCCCACTCAAGCCAGTAGAAGAGGTCAACTATGGATCCCATCTACTAAGGAATTGAAGCAGTGGTGAAATCAGAACCAATTTGCTACCGGTTCGCTGGCCACATATGTGTGCCGCGCACCAAATGTACTTTGCGTACACATGCACAGTGCATGCCAAAAGGAGGCTTGGGAAGGTAAGTAGAACCTTACCTTCCCAAGCCTTATTTTTGGGGGAAACAGGGTAGTGCCAAGGATGGTAGGTTGGATCTGGAATGCACGTGGCCAGACAGATGGTAACTAATGGAATAAAAGTCCTACTAAACCACGAAAGCTACAAAACTACGAAAGCTTTGGTGGATTCATCTTGTAGTAAATTGTGGCTTGTTCAACTCAGCCCAAAACGTATCTAAATAGTATCAAAGACCGTAGACCGGTTACAGAATGACCGCAGTCAGATCCATAGCAAGCAGTGGAGAACAGTCCTGCCTAAGCTAGGAAAACTTCACCTTGTAGTAAGTTCACCTTGTAGTAAGTTCACCTTGTAGTAAGTTCACCTTGTAGCGAGTTTGTTCAACTCAGATCTCAACAACCCAAACTGACCTACAAGAAGCCATCCATCCTGGCCTAACCCTAACCCTAACCCTAACTCTGGGTTCACACATAACATTAACTCGCAACACAACATACCGAGTATAAACTGTGGATCGAATCATTTACCGGACTTAATCCAGCTAAACCCAGTTTTAATTGCTCAGTTTTCCACCCCGGAGCTGCACTGTTGGAGTTGAGCAAACTTTATTTAGCCTTAAAAGTAAATATTTTCAACCAACTGGTCATCAGTTAAATCTGTATTGCTTCTGTATTATTTCTAGAAGGGTTGAGATTTGAATTTTAGCCTGTCTGAATAGGTTTTGGTTTTTTTAAATTATTATTAGTTTATTTGATTTATATGCCGCCCTTCTCCGAAGACTCAGGGCGGGCTTACAATGCGTTAAGCAATAGACTTCATCCTTTTGTATATTTATACAAAGTCAGCTTATTGCCCCCACAATCTGGGTCCTCATTTTACCTACCTTAGAAAGGATGGAAGTGAGTCAACCTTGAGCCTGGTGAGATTTGAACTTGCAGTAATTGCAGGCAGCTGATGTTAATAACAGTGCTTTAGTCTGCTGCGCTACCAGGGCTCATTGTTGAAGCTTCATCTTGAATCATGGTTAGCACTGGCTGTCTTTATCACGTGCATTGAGGACTTCAGTTAGGGAAGAGGTGTCTCAAGTCCCCAAAGTATCAAACTTTAACCTGGGATCCAATATCTTGAAATCCAGTCAAGCCCCCAGGATGGTTTAACACAGTAACAGAGGTGGAAGGGACCCTGGAGGTCATCTAGCCGAACCCCCTGCCCACGCAGGAGACCCTTTAAGTGCCCAGGGGGGAGAAGCCAGCATCGACCCACCATCGAAGGGGAGAGTCCTAATTTCTAACTTGACAGAATTCAACAAGTCATGGCGAGCTCAACAATTCCGGCGGTGAAGAAGTTCCCCTCCCCCCAGGCTGAAATGGGCCTCGTTAATGACCAGGTTAATGACCCACTAGGGGTGGGGTTCATTTAATTGGTGAGAAGACCTGCCCCCCACAAGCTAAACAATATTTCGTGGTTTTAACAAAAAAGGCTTGGAATTCATCCAGAAACCCCCCAAAATCTTGTTTTAGCCTCGTTCAATATCCTGTACAAATCCAGGAAAGTGGATTTGGTCTAGCCCTGAGTAACGGTTGAGTAAATGCATTAGGGCCAATTTATGTAACCACCATCACCTTAAATAATCTGGTGTCCCATTCGTCTCCGTTCCCCCAACCCTCCATGAAAAGATTACAATTCCCATCATTCTCAACCAGCCCCGACCTTGAGGAACTGTGCTCTCTCAACACCCCCGAGAAGACCTGGAGCATGGGCCTATATGACTACTCCCAAATGTATTTTCCTTCTTTCCTCTTGCTTTCCTGCATGTGACATTCATTCATTCAATCAATCAATCCTGGTTTGCCGGCCTCCAAAACCTCACGGCTTCTTTTTCGGAAGCTCTCCCTTAGACCAGGGGAATCCCACCCCTCTCAACCCCGAGACTCTTTCTCTCTCCCCTCCCCACACCCTTAAATCAAGGTTTCCAGGGTGCCAACCCTCTGCAGCTTTCCCCAACCATGACTCCCTCTCCCCTTTTCCTGGCTACGAATTCTGGGAGCTGTAGTCCCAACCCCAACCCCCCCCCCCCAGGGAGGGCTGCTCTAAAGCCAGAAAGAAAAAAAATCTCTCTCTCTCTCTCTCTCTCTCTCTCCCTTCCTCCCTCCTTCCCTCTCCCTCCCTCCCTCCCTCTCTCTCTCTCTCCCCCTCCCTCCTTCCCTCTCCCTGTCTCTCTCTCTCCCTACCTTCCTCTCCCTCTCTCTCTCTCTCTCCCTCCCTCTCCCTCTTTCCCTCCCTCTCCCTCTCCCTCTCTCTCTCCCTCCCTCCCTCTCTCTCCCTCCTCCCTCTCCCCCCCTCTCTCTCCCTTCCTCCCTCTCCCTCTCTCTCTCTCCCTTCCTCCCTCTCCCTCTCTCTCTCCCTTCCTCCCTCTCCCCCTCTCTCTCTCCCCCTCCCTCCCTCTCTCTCCCTCCCTCCCTCCCTCTCTCTCTCTCTCCCTCCCTCCCCCCCCTCTCTCTCCGTGTGTGATGGAATCTGGCCCAGGTAGAGAAGGCAGGGCAGGGGCGCAACTCAACCCGGGAAAGATGCTCTCTGCACATGGTCAGGGGGGCGACCTCCCCCTCGGGCATCTCCAAAGGGGAAAAAGTCAGCCGATTCTCCTCCCCAAACCGACGAATCCTGAGTCACACCGCCCGGGCCTTTCCAGCCTCGCCCTGCCCTGCCCTGCACCCCCCGAACAGCCCGGCTTCTTCTCACCTCCAGCTTGTCGGTCAACTCCTTGTACATCCGCTCGTATTGGCGGCTCATGTCCTGGTTACGCTCCAGCAAGGCTTTGCCCAACCGGGCGGCCAACACCAAATCTTTCTCCTTCTGCCTCATCTGCGACAGCAGCAGCTCCGGCTCGGCTGGGGAAGCCGCGGGGCCTGGCGGCTCGTTTTCCCCGGGCCCTTCCCCGGCCGAAGCCAGCATGGCCAGCTCCTCCTCCAGCGCCAGCTCCAGCTCGCCGCCCACGGCCGAAGAAGACGACGGAGCCGCAGCGGGAGCCGCATCCGAAGCCGCAGCGAAGGCGACCGAGCCCGAAGCCGTTGCAGGCGGCTGGGCTGAGCCGGCCGTTCCCGGGCCGTTCTCCATGCGGCAGGCGCTGTCCAGCTCCGATGGTGCTGAAAGGGCTGCGCCGATGCAAGAGGCGGACACGGCCGGGCTCCGGGCCACTCCAGGCTCAGCGGCGGCCGAGGAAGGAGCCCGGAGCCCGCCACGGGACGCCGTCTGGCCGCTCTCCACCCGCTCCTCCTAGTCCGTCCGCCGGGGAAACGCGCGAAGGGCAAGGCTTTTACTCCACCCGCGGGAGCCGCCTCCGCAGCCCGGCGGCGCTCTCAAAGCGAGCCGGCCACCCGGCCGGCGTTGGAGCCGAGTGGGGCGTTGCTGCTGCGGGGGCAGGGGATGATGGGCCTTTTTCTGCTGGTGGTGCTGCTGCTGCCGGCGGCCCCGCTTGGCAGCCCCGCGCGCCGAGCCCCATCGCCGCCCGAGCGCCGGCCAAACATCGCGGGAAGCTCGCGAAGCCACCGGTGGCGGCGGCGGCGGCGGAGGGGAGGCCGGATCTTTCCCCCCACCACACCTCCCCCTCCCCCCCACCCTCCAGAGCCCGTGACGCCAGCAAACACCTGTTCGGCCGAGGGCACGGATTGGTCGAGACGAGTGTCTCCACGGCCCCGCCCACAGGTGTTAAAGACTCAGCCTCCCCCCCATCCCGG
The DNA here is from genome assembly GCA_022577455.1 of Arizona elegans. Lineage (NCBI taxonomy): Eukaryota > Metazoa > Chordata > Lepidosauria > Squamata > Colubridae > Arizona > Arizona elegans. The sequence goes on from JAKOOJ010000044.1 coordinate 3,904,356, forward strand.
GTTTAACCCCTTCCCCCCCCTCCCCCCTGCCCGTTCCCGACTGGCATCGGAATGTTCGCCTCGCCTGTTTGGGTGCGGAGGGCTCTGCCCGGTCCCGGCTGTTCTTTGGGGCGAGAGGAAACCGGGGTTCGGGTGGAAAAGGCCAGGATAGGCCAAGAAAGACCAGCGTTTCTCAAGGTGGACAACTTTAAGATGTAGACTTCAACTCCCATAATTCCTCAATCAGCGTGTTGTAAAATGGGTAGATTTCTTAATACCGAATTCCCCAGCCTAGGTATTTTAAGATGTGTAGGCTCCAACTCCCAGAATTCCTCAACCAGCGGGTTTTAAGATGTGTAGACTTCAACTCCCAGAATTCCTCAATCAGAGTGTTGTAAGATGTGTAGATTTCTTAAACAGAATTCCCCAGCCAACATATTTTAAGATGTGTAGACTTCAACTCCCAGAATTCCCACCCAGTTTATTTTAAGATGTGTAGACTTCAACTCCCAGAATTCCTCAGCCAGTGAGCTTTAAGAACTTGGTTTCATGTGCTGCAGGAAGCCAACATTTTGTAAATACCGGCAGAAATGAAATCAGCTGCAATTGGCTAGATTCCACAAGGTTCCAAGCCATAACTGGGTTTTTTTTTAAAATAATCATGGTTGATGGCATACTTGTGGTGCACTAAGCTGAGACCAATTCACAATATGCATTGGGGGTGGGGGGTGGAATATAATCCAGGTTTATAATAACTATCATGAATTATTCAACGAACGACAGCTGAACAAACCAAAGTTGGACACAATTTGCAGGCAGGCCCAACCAGGATCCCAAATGGGTGTGATGTTGTGATGAAAGTACAAAAGGGAAGGTGTGATACCCTCTCTCTTCTCCTCCTCCCTCAAACCCCTCCCCGGTCCTCTTACCAATTTGGGAACCAGATCGTTGTACAATGCAGGGGTCCCCCAAACCCCTTTAAGACTTGTGGACTTCAACTCCCAGAATTCTGCTATGCTGGCTGGAGAATTCTGGGAGTTGAAGTCCACAAGTTTTAAAGCTGCCAAGTTTGAAGACCTCTGAGTGCAATGGCTAGTGCTTCTGTTCCAGAAGAGAAGAGAAAAAAAAAAAAAAATAACCCCAATAGAAAGTATCCCATTCGGGAAGATTTCACCGTAATCCTTCTGGCCTGATTACCCAGATCCACTGAATACTCTATCTCCAAATCTCTTTCCAGAGCCTAGCACACAAAGGGATTACGGATCGAGAGCTTTAATCCACCCCGAACAAAGAGCTTTGCCCTAGATTCTTCAGCCCGAGCTGCAGGAGAAGGGGTGCACAATTCATACAACAATGGCTGGAAAGTATGCGACTGCAACAGTGTGCCAGTTCTCAGTGGGCCCCGCAGTGGGTCACGTCACCGCATCGGCCTACCTGCAGCTTCCTTCACATAGCTCGCTCTGGGGACGGCAATGTTTTGTTTACTGCACGATCTCCCCATTAATCTGCAGTCCTAAACAATCTGTCATTGTCCTCCGAATGTAATTATCCGATTGCCGCGGGCAGGGAAAAACGGAGGGCTTGCTTTTGAAATCTTTTGTGCATTAACGGGTCCCTTTTGCTTCGCTGTGCTTGGGAGAAGCGGAGCCAAAGGTCGCTCGTCGGGATCCCAATCCATAGGGCGAATGCTTTTTTAATGGAGGATGCGTAGGGAAATAAATTTGGGGTAAACTATTCCGTCGAGCTGTATTCTGCGATCTGGGTGGCTAGCATCTCAACCTCTCAGCTGGAGGAAGTCAGGAATGGTAAGAAAAAGTCAGGAAAATGTAGAACTGCAGGTCAGAAATAGAATCACAGAGTTGGAAGGGACCTTGGAGGTCTTCTAGTCCAACCCCCTGCTTAGGCAGGAAACCCTACACCACTTCAGACAAATGGTTGTCCAATCTCTTCTGAAAGACTTCTACTGTTGGAGCATTCACAACTTCTGGAGGCAAGTGGTTCCACCGATTAACTGTTCTCACTGTCAGGAAATTTCTCCTTAGTTCCAAGTTGCTTCTCTCCTTGATTAGTTTCCATCCGTTGCTTCTTGTCCTACCCTCAGGTGCTTTGGAGAAGAGCTTGACTCCCTCTTCTTTGGGGCAGCCCCTGAGATATTGGAAGACTGCTATCATGTCTCCCTTAGTCCTTCTTTTCATCAAACTAGACATACCCAGTTCCTACAACCGTTCATCGTATATTTTAGCCTCCAGTCCCCTAATCCTCTTTGTTGCTCTTCTCTGCACTCTTTCTAGAGTCTCCACATCTTTTTCACATCGTGGCGACTAAAACTGGATGCAGGATTCCAAGTGTGGCCTTACCAAGGGCATTATAAAGTGGTATTAACACTTCATGTGAGTTAGGTCAGACTGGAAAATACAAAAAAGAAGACTTCTATATTGTACAGTACATGGAAGAGGGAATGGCATTGGGGGACAGGGGGAAGAGCTACTCCCGAGTCAGATAAACGGGGTTTGAGTCTGGGCCAAAAAGGTAGCTTGAAAAACCATCTCATACCTGGCCCTCCCTACTTCATATGAAGAAACAAGGAGGGAGTTGGGAGTTGGGAACAACTAGCATGTATGTGCGAGGGGAACCTTTACCTCTACCTTCTACTCGGAAAGTTTTGTCCCAGCCTTACTAATACTTGGCAAGTTTCATTGCTCACACCCCTCTCTTTCAAACAATGGCGTCGTTGTTACATAAGGAGCAAGATCGGTGTAAGAACGTGCTGCGTTTGGCATTAAGAGCAAGGCCTGCCAGCGATTTATTCTTCCCCTCAATGCCTTCTTAATTGGCAGGTAGCAGCATTTGATCACGTTTCATTTTAGCTCAGCTCTTAGTCACCGGGTATTGTTTTATTTTTCAGGATATGGGAAGCGTTACAGTGCGTGTCTCATTTCATTGTCAAGTTGCTATAGTGACTCAGGTTTGAACCCTGACTTTCAACATGGACCAACCAAAAAAAAAAAAAAAAAAGAGTCTTGGGAATAGAAGTCCACGCATCTTAAAGATGCCAAGGTTGAAAAAAATTAGTGTATTGTTTCTTTTGTTTATATATTGTTTATATATTGTTCATATTGTTTCCTAATATGATTTGATTGCTTATGTGTACCTTGTGACTATCATTAAGTGTTGTACCTTATGATTCTATTCTATTCTATTCTATTCTATTCTATTCTATTCTATTCTATTCTATTCTATGGAGAATAGAATAGAATAGAATAGAATAGAATAGAATAGAATAGAGAAGGAAGGAAGGAAGGAAGGAAGGAAGGAAGGAAGGAAGGAAGGAAGGAAATGGAATGGATTGGAATGGAATGGAATGGAATGGAATGGAATGGAATAGAATAGAATAGAATAGAATAGGAGTAGGAATAGAATAGAATAGAATAGAATAGAATAGAATAGAATAGAATAGAATAGAATAGAATTGAATTCTTTATTGGCCAAGTGTGATTGGACACACAAGGAATTTGTCTTTGGTGCATATGCTCTCAGTGTACATAAAAGAAGAGATACGTTCATCAAGAACCATAAAGTACAACATTTAATGATAGTCATAGGGTACAAATAAGCAATCAGGAAACAATATCAATATAAATCGTAAGGATACAAGCAACAAAATTACAGTCATACAGTCATAAGTGGAAGGAGATGGATGGTGGGAACGATGAGATTAATAGTAGTTCAGACTTAGTGAATAGTTTGACAGTGTTGAGGGAATTATTTGTTTAGCAGAGTGATGGCGTTCGGGGAAAAACTCCTTGTGTCTAGTTGTTCTGGTGTGTAGTGCTCTATAGCGTCGTTTTCAGGGTAGGAGTTGAAACAGTTTGTGTCCAGGATGTGAGGGCTCTGTAGATATTTTCACAGTCCTCTTTTTGACTCATGCAGTATTAGGGGACTTTTCCAATATATACTGCTCAAAAAAATAAAGCGAAGACAAGCCGAAGACATCCGAGATCTGAATGAATGAAATAGCCTTATTAAATACTTTGTTCTTTACATACAGTAGTTTATACACTGCTCAAACAACTAAAGGGAACACAAAACTACTGTATGTAACGAACAAAGTATTTAATAAGGCTATTTCATTCATTCATTCAGATCTCGGATGTCTTCGGCTTGTCTTCCCTTTATTTGTTTGAGCAGTGAATTTTCTTTTTATTGATGCTCTTGATAATTGAGGAGAGGAATTCAAGCAGGTTCAGTTCACTGCTAGGCATTGGAGAAGCGCTTTTATCTAACGTTGGTTGACTAAAAAAAACCTTTTAGGTGTGTCTGAATGCTTCCCACGGAAAAATCTACAACTAGAAAGCAACGGTCTTTGTACCAGAATTAACCAGCTGTACCCCTTCATTATTATGCTCTCTGAGCTTGCTTCTTTTCTTGCAGACGTTTCAAACGTCTCCAAGAAAACCAGCAAGCACAGAGAACACCAAGGACTCATAATTTCAACCTTGAGCGACACACATTCTTCTTCATTGGTCATTCATTATTATTATTATTAGTCGTTAAATCTATCTGCCACCCATCTCACCGCAAGGCGATTCGTACAACACTCTGAGCTCTGAGCCAACCAAAGTCTGTCTGTGTCTTATTTATTATTTGTCTGAAGTGGTGTAGGGTTTTCTGCCTACGCAGGGGGATGGACTAGAAGACCTCCAAGCTCCCTTCCAACTCTGTTATTCTATTCTATTGCCAACCTAACGAAAAAGATTAATTTCCTGTTGGTTTTATCTTGATGTGCTGCTTTTCTGTGTGCAGGGAATAAGGCCACAATGAGGTGGGCTTGTCTCGTGACTCGGTTTTCCACAGCCAAGTGTTAGTTCTGGGATTCAATATGTTACAGAGTTGAGTAAATCCTGGTCTGTTTAATTTAATGCTTGAAAAAAGGCAGTTATGTTCTGATTTTAGATTTCATGGTGATGGAGGTTCGATTCCCAATGCTTTTTCTTACCAGGGATCGCCAGCAGAGGGCAGTGTTGTGCTGGATAGCAATAATGCAGGTCTGTCATTTAACTTTTGTTAACTCTCTTGATAGTCATATACAATCCTAGGGAGGGAAGGGACCTTGGAGGTCTTCTAGTCCAACCCCCTGCTCAGGCAGGAGAGCTGTCCAAGCGGGGTCTTTACTTGGGAGTTGGGTTTTTTTCTGGAACGCTGACACCCGACTTGTTTAAAGACTGCGCGATTCACTTAACAACGGGCAGTGATCTATGTCACCACCATGGCAAAAGGGTCATAAAATTGGGTGTGATTTGGTTAGCGACCGTTTGGTTTAGCAACGGAAATTCTGGTCCCAAGGGCTAGAGTTTACAAAGGATGTTGTAAAAACCTGTTGAAGGAGCCAATGATAACTCTTCGAAAGTGTCATGTGATATCTTCCACTTCGCTGAGAATTCTGGGAGTTGAAGTTCAACGGAGCTGGGAAGGCATCCTCCAGAACAGGAGTCCCCAACCCTAGCAATTTTAAGCCTGGAGGACTTCAACTCAGGAGCTCTGGTGGCTCAGCAGACTAAAGCACTGTTATTAACATCCACTTACATCTGCTGCCTGCAATTACTGCAAGTTCGAATCTCCCCAGGCTCAAGGTTGACTCAGCCTCCCATCCTTTCTAAGGTAGGTAAAATGAGGACCCAGATTATGGGGGCAATAAGCTGACTTTATATAAATATACAAAAGTATGAAGGCTATTGCTTAACGCATTATAAGCCACCCTGAGTCTCCGGAGTAGGGTGGCATATAAATCAAATTTTTTAAAAAAACTCCCAGAATTCCCCAGCCGGTTAGGGAATTCTGGGAGTTGAAGTCCACCAGGGTTAAAGTTGCCAAGGTTAGAGACCCCTCCTCCAGAAAGCTTATAAGTCAGAGTTTATGATTCGGCCACAATCTCCGATGCCAGGCGATTGTGTTTTTTGTAAACAACCCCCATAAACGAAGCCAAAACCAAATGAATCGCTCGATGGCATTCGTGCTTCAGTCCATGCCAAGTACGCAACCATTGAACATTGACCAAATATAAAGCCACTTTTGTTATTACATGTTTCTCTCCTTGCTTCTAATTGCTGCCAGACATTAATTACTTTTCGAAAATCCCCCAAATATACATCCTTGTAAATGAGAGTCTAAAAACAAGTGTCAGCAGACGAACAATGGATGAAACGAGAGAGACACAGACCAAGAATTTATTTTTTGCAGAAATGATTATTAAAAAAAAAAAGAAAAGAAAAGAAGGAAAGATTTCAGGGCCAAGTCTGACAAAGCCAACAGCACATAATTACTAATTTGGGGAAGGAAAATAAAATAAGGCGTAGGAGGCCATTGCCAAGTCTTTCCAAAGATAGAAATAAGTGCAGTGACTTGAGGGGAGGAGGGAAGCCAACACACACACACACACACACACAGACACATACAGAGAGAGAGAGACCAAAAGCTTGAATTCAGCTTGAATTCAGAATAAAAGATATTTGGGTCTCTGGTTTTGCTCGAGGAGTTAAATGCGCTATTAGCATTTGCTCCAGAGCTAAAAAAAAAAGGAGATATAGGCAGTCCTTGGCTCACGACCATGACTGAGCCCAAAATTGCTACAGTCTAATGAATTTAAAGGGACGTGGTGGCTCAGGGGCTAAGACGCTGAGCTTGTCGATCGAAAGGTCGGCAGCTCAGCGGTTCGAATCCCTGGTGCCGCCTAACGTGGTGAGCTCCCGTGACTTGTCCCAGCTTCTGCCCATCTAGCAGTTCGAAAGCACGTGAAAAAAATGCAAGTAGAAAAATACTGCAAAACGTCATAAATATGAGTCAATTGTGAAGCATCTGAATTTTAATCACGTAACCCATGTGGGGATGTTGCAACGGTCGTGTGAAAAACGGTCGTATGTCACTATCATAGGTCATTTTACCGACCACGGAAGGACGAAAGGCTCAGTTAGCCTTGAGCTGGTCAGGATTGAACTGCTGGCAGTTGGCAGAATTAGCCTGCAATATTGCATTCTAACCACTGGGAAGGAAGGAAGGAAGGAAGGAAGGAAGGAAGGAAGGAAGGAAGGAAGGAAGGAAGGGTCAGCCTTGAGCTGGTCAGGATTGAACTGCTGGCAGTTGGAAGGGAGGAAGGGAGGGAGGGAGGGAGGGAGGGAGGAAGGAAGGAAGGAAGGAAGGAAGGAAGGAAGGAAGGAAGGAAGGAGGAGTCAGCCTTGAGCCGATCAGGATCGAACTGCCGGCAGTCAGCAGAATTATCCTGCAGTACCGCATTCTGACCACTGCGCCACCACAGCTGGCCTCTAACCCTGACAGCAATGACAGCCTCAGTCCAGCGTTCATTTACAAAAAAAATTTATTGACCATCTTCTTTGATCTCTTTGCATGTCTTCTGAAGGTCCAAAGATGCAACTTCCTCGCGGACGGGCATGAGTCCCGAGGCTTCTTTTTTTTTAGGCGCCAGAACAGCTGAAAGGAGCCGGTCCATTCTGAACCGACCTCTGTTCCGCCTCGCAAGGCAGGTTTTTCCCGGGTCCTTTCGTAGGGTTGAGAGCATGCTGGAATCCGACGGCGTATTTCTGCAGATCTCTGTTGAGCCAATTGGTCACGTCTCCTTTCTCGCAGTTGCTTTGCTTGAAAAAACACACGGAGCCTTCGGTGTTGGACAAGCCCTTCTTCTCGTCACGGATGACCACGATCTCCCTCTCCCCTAGATCGATTCCATCCGGAGCCTCGATGCCACCGAGCTCCCCGGAAGCGGACAGCGAATCCCGGCCTTGATCCTTGGCGTTCAGGCTGGAGACGTCGACGAAACAAACCAGCTTCCGTTGCTTGTCGGTTTGGACTTTGTCATCAAACAGGCTGACTTTGCAGAGTCCAGCTGGGCAATGCATCCAGTCGATGTCCGGCGACATCATGGTCACCGGGACCATGTATTCGGCGTTGGGGCATTCTTTATGTGGAAGGTTGGCCATGATTCTGCGAGACTGAAAGACAGGTGTGTCAGCCTCTTTTAACTTCCCATGCTCTTCTGCTGCCAAGGGACAGTGGGCAAGGGCAGGGAGGGGTCCAGCTGTTGTGACATCATAAAGCAGGTGAGACACACAGGTGACAGCCCAGCTTGTAGGAGAAGAGCAAGCCGAGGTGGGGAGGGGAGGAGTTAAATGCGCTATTAGCTTGGAGTCTCAAAGGTGCTTTTTCTTCCCTCCCAGAGGCCACTGGACTTTTTTTTTTTTCTTTTGAAGACATTTCGCTTCTCACCCAAGAAAATTCTTCAGTTCTGACCGGATGGAGGAGAATGGAAGCATTGATATTCCTTGCAAGACCGCTTGGTCATAAACGGGAACGGTCAATAAGTGACTTTTTTCCAATGCCGTTGTAACTTCCAACGGTCGCTAAGCGAACTGTTGTTAAGTGGAGTGCATTAATACAAATAAATGGCACGAATCGAAATGTATTAGCATTAATTTACTTAATAAACGTGTTGCAGGAATCCAGCTTTGATTAACATAGGATGGAAGGCAATATACCAAGCTTTAAAAAGGGCTAATTCTTATTGTTGTTGTGTGTGTATAAATATCTCTATATCTATCTATCCATCCATCTATCTCCTATGTATCACCTATCATCTATATTTATCTATCATCATCATCTGTCTTGTATCATCTTATCTATCTTATATCATTCATCTATCTTCCTATCATCCATCTATCTACCTATCATCTTTATCTATATCTATCATCTGTCTGTCTTATATCATCTTATCTACTTTATATCATTCATCTATCTATCATCCATCTATATACCTATCTATCATCTATATCTATATTTATCATCATCTGTCTTGTATCATCTTATCTACCTTATCTCATCCATCTATTATCTCTGTCTTATATCATCTTATCTACCTTATCTCATTCTTCCTATCTTCCTATCATCCATCTATCTACCTATCATCTTTATCTATATTTATCTATCATCATCTGTCTGTCTTATATCATCTTATCTACCTTATATCATTCATCTATCTTTCTATCATTCATCTATATACCTATCTATCATCTATATCTATATTTATCTATCATGTCTTGTATCATCTTATCTACCTTATCTCATCCATCCATCCATCTATCCATCTATCATCTGTCTTATATCATCTTATCTACCTTATATCATTCTTCCTATCTTCCTATCTATCTCCTATCATCTATATCTATATTTATCTATCATCTGTATCATCTTATCTATATCATTCATCTATCTTCCTATCATCTATGTCTATTATTTATTTATTTATTTATTTCAGATTTCTATATTTATCTATCATCATCTGTTTATCTTATATCTTATATATATCTATATCTATCTATCTATCTATCTATCTATCTATCTATCTATCTATCTATCTATCTTATATATGTATGTATTTATGTATATATTCTTTTATTCTTTTTAACATTGTACGCCGGCCAGAGTCATTTCACGGTGAGACAGGCAGCTAATAATAATTATTTGTTTCTATTATTCATTTATTAGTTCTAAATAATAATGACAGAACATTCAGGATCCATTTTCGCCGGAGCCCAGCCCAGCCCTGCACTGCCTGGCTTGGTTTTTGCCTTAACGTGTGCATGCCTTCCTTCACTCTTGCTTGAGCAGGGGGGGGGTTGGACTAGATGACCTTTTAAGGTCCTCTCCTGTCCTCTCCTCCCTGCTGCCAAACCATTCGTCACGACGGCTCCCTATGGTTTGGTGAACACACGGATCCACCAGTTCAGGAAAAAGGAAAAAAAAAAAAAAAGGCAAGAAAAAAAAAAAGAAGCATCCGAACACGCAACACACGTCGTGCGAACGGAGCCTGCCACGCGGGACTCTCGTGGGACACGTGACCTCCCCCGCCCGCCCCTCCCCTTTGACCGTTGGGCTCGCTTGGCCACGCCCCAGAGACGCGTCAGCAGCACGCGGGCCACGCACGCACGCAGGCGGGCTCGCGCGTCCTCTTCCCCCCCTCGGTGACGTCACCCACGCCGGGGATTGGCGGAGAGCGCGGATGACGCGATTTGCGGGTGGGAGGAGCTGAGAGGGAGGGCGGGGCGAAGACTGGGGCGGGGCTTTAAGCCCCGTTCAAACGCCGATGGCGGGAGCGGCGAGGCGGGTCGTTGCGGCGGGCGGTCGCTGAAGGAGCTCGGGGGTCCTCGCTTCCGAGGAGGCGGCGGACGCTGGGAGCTGGGAACTGGGCGCTGGGAGCGAGTAAGCCTCCGTTGAGGGAAGCGCGGGGGCGCGTGGTGCTGCCCAGCCCAAGGGAGCTCTCTGCACATGCTCAGAGGTGCTGCTTTCCGCTTTTCCCGCATGGAATAAGTCCTATTCTATTGGGAATGCAATAGAATGCAGAAAACCCCAGTTCTCAGGTGTCATGAGCCAACAGAACAACAGGAAAAAAACCAAGAATAGAGCTGGGAGGGACCTTGGGAGGTCATCTAGTCCAGCCCCACTGTCAGACGAGTGGCTGTCCAGCCCCTCCTTCACTTTTAACGACTGCAAGGAATTCACTCGCTTAACGACGGTGGAGGGGAAAGGTGGTAAAAATGGGGCCGCTTCACAAACGTCTCACTTAGCAGCCCCTAAAATCCTGGGGCTGGTTTGTGGTTGTAAGTTGAGGACGACCTGTATAAATCCGTGAAGAATTGTACACCGTAATAATTGGTTCAGTCCATATTAGAGGGTGGGGTGGGGTGGGGGTGGGGAAAAAAGCCTGTTCTGATATCGTTAGCTCATAACTCTGCATTACAGCTTCATACTGCATTAGGATTTATGATCTCTGACTTTGCTGTTGTAAGTGTGTACACTGAGAGCTTATGCACGGGAGGCAAATTCCTTGTGTGTTCAATCACACTTGGCCATGAAGACTACTCTACTCTACTCTACCCTACCCTGCCCTGCCCTGCCATCTATTCTCTACTTTCTTCTTGTTTCTGTTCTGTTCTCCCCTTCCCTTCCTTCCTTCTACTTCTTTCTTGTTTCTGTTCTCCCTTCCTTCTCTACTTCTTTCTTCTGTTCTCCCTTCTCTACTTCTTTCTTCTGTTCTCCCTTCCTTCTCTACTTCTTTCTTCTGTTCTCCCTTCTCTACTTCTTTCTTCTGTTCTCCCTTCCTTCTCTACTTCTTTCTTCTGTTCTCCCTTCTCTACTTCTTTCTTCTGTTCTCCCTTCCTTCTCTACTTCTTTCTTCTGTTCTCCTTTCCCTTCCTTCTCTACTTCTTTCTTCTGTTCTCCCTTCCTTCCTTCTCTACTTCTTTCTTCTGTTCTCCCTTCCTTCTCTACTTCTTTCTTCTGTTCTCCCTTCCTTCTCTACTTCTTTCTTCTGTTCTCCCTTCTCTACTTCTTTCTTCTGTTCTCCCTTCCTTCCTTCTCTACTTCTTTCTTGTTTCTGTTCTCCTTTCCCTTCCTTCTCTACTTCTTTCTTCTGTTCTCCCTTCCTTCCTTCTCTACTTCTTTCTTGTTTCTGTTCTCCCTTCCTTCCCTACTTCTTTCTTCTGTTCTCCCTTCCTTCCTTCTTTCTTCCTTCTGTTCTCCCTTCCTTCTCTACTTCCTTCTTGTTTCTGTTCTCCCTTCCTTCTTTCTTTCTTCTGTTCTCCCTTCCTTCCTTCTTTCTTTCTTCTGTTCTCCCTTCCTTCCCTACTTCTTTCTTCTGTTCTCCCTTCCTTCCTTCTTTCTTTCTTTCTTCTGTTCTCCCTTCCTTCTCTACTTCTTTCTTGTTTTTGTTCTCCCTTCCTTCCTTCCCTACTTCTTTCTTCTGTTCTCCCTTCCTTCCTTCTCTGCTTCTTTCTTCTGTTCTCCCTTCTTTCCTTCCCTACTTCTTTCGTCTGTTCTCCCTTCCTTCCTTCTCTACTTCCTTCTTGTTTCTGTTCTGTTCTCCCCTTCCCTTCCCTTCCCTCCCCTCTATTCCATTTGTTTACTTTTCACATACTCATGATGTTTGTTTTGGATTATTTTACTTGTTACTGTTTGTTTTGCTCTTGTATCTTGCCTTGAATAGGCTGGGTTTGGAATGGGTTATAAATATCCTCAAATAAGGCACCTTTTTGTTTTGTTTCGTCACATGCCCCCTCCCATACGGGTAGTCCTTGATTTACAACCTGGAACTAAGGAGAAATTTCCTGACAGTTAGAACAATGAATCAGTGGAACCACTTGCCTCCAGAAGTTGTGAACGCTCCAACACTGGAAGTTTTTAAGAAGAGATTGGACAGCCATTTGTCTGAAAAGGTATAGGCCAGGGTTTCCTTCCTGAGCAGGAGGTTGGACTAGAAGACCTCCAAGGTCCCTTCCAACTGTTCTCTTTTCCTCCCCTCCCCTCCCCTCCCCACTCCACTCCACTCTCTCCTATTCTATTCTATTCTATTCTATTCTACTCTACTCTACTCTACTCTACTCTACTCTACTCTATTATTCTATTCCATTCCACTCCACTGTCTCCTGTTCTGTTCTGTTCTGTTCTGTTCTGTTCCACTCCACTCCACTCCACTCCACTACTCTACTCTACTCTAGTCTATTATTCTATTCTACTCCATTCCACTCCACTCCATTCCATTCTAATTTAATTTTTTTGGATGGGGCAGGAGTCCCATAACTTCCCCATCTTCCTTGGTCAAGGAAAGGGAGCATCTTCACCCCAGCAGGGGAAAAAACTGGGGAGGTTGATTGTCATCGCAACGACTGTCCCAGCGTTGCTACCAGCTGCCTCAAAATCATCATATTTTTCTCTCTCTCTCTATCTGACATTTTGCTAATGGCTGATCCGTCAGACCAGAGGGAACAAAAAAGAACGGGGCCAGGAAAGCCACTTGTGGTTTAAAGTCAGGGTTTGATAACTTTTATGTCCCTTCTGATCGTCAAACCGTGGAAGCAAGGATCGCATTCATCCCTGACAACCGAGTGATGTCTTTCTTCAGCCGAGCTCTTTGAGCTGGGAGGAAAATCATTTTAGCGATCTTTTTTTTTTCCTTGGGGGGACTTTAAACGGTTGTGCGTAACCATTGGATTGCTGGTTGCCTTATGGGCCTGAGAGGAGTGATTATAAACTGATATATTCAATAATAAGATTCCTTGGAGTTGTTGCCTATTAATCAAACAATATCGTTTATGAAATCTTTATTTTCCGTGTATGCTGGCTGAGTTGCCTTTTAGTTGTTTTTTTTTATCTGCCTTCATTATTTTTATAAATAACTGAAGGTGAACACCTACAATAATCCTTCCTTCACTGTTTTCCCCACAACAACAACCAACCTGTGAGGTGCCTGAGAATAGAATAGAATAGAGTAGAATAGAATAGAATAGAATAGAGAATAGGAATAGAATAGAATAGAATAGAATAGAATAGAATAGAATAGAATAGAATAGAAGAAAGAAGGAATGAGAGAAGAGAAAAAATAAGAGGAAAGAGAATAGGAAAGAGAATAGAATAAAATATAGAATGGAATGGAGAATAGAATAGAATAGGAATACAGACAGTGGAATGGAATAGTAGAGTAGAATAGAATAGATTAGAATAGAATAGAATAGAATAGAATAGAATAGAATAGAATAGAATAGAATAGAATAGAATAGGAGAAAGAAGGAATGAGAGCAGAGAAGAGAAGAGGAAAGAATAGAATAGAATATAGAATGGAATGGAGAATAGAATAGAATAGAATAGAATAGGAATACAGACCATGGAATGGAATGGAATAGTAGAATAGAATAGAATAGAATGGAATAGAATAACAGAGTTGGAAGGGACCTTGGAGGTCTTCTAGTCCAACCCCCTGCTTAGGCAGGAAACCCTACACCATTTCAGATAAATTGTTATCCAGTCACCTCTTTAAAACTTCCAGCATTGGAACATTTACAACTTCTGGTGGCAAGCTGTTCCAGTGGTTAATTGTTCTCACTGTCAGGAAGTTCCTCCTTAGTTCTAGGTTGCTTCTCTCCTTGGTTAGTTTCCACCCGTTGCTTCTTGTCCTGCCCTCAGGTGCTTTGGAGAATAGCTTGACTGCCTCTTCTTTGGGGCAGCCCCTGAGATACTGGAAGACTGCTATCATGTCTCCCCTAGTCCTTCTTTTCATCAAACTAGTCATAACCCAGTTCCTGCAACCATTCTTCATATGTTTTAGCCTCCAGTCCCCTCATCATCTTTGTTGCTCTTCTCTGCACTCTTTCTAGAGTCTTAACATCTTTTTTACATCGTGGTGACCAAAACTGAATGCAGAATGACCAGCTCAAAGTCACTTAGCCACTTCCACGCCTAAGGTGGAAGTGGCTACCTTGGTGCCTTAACTATTAGACCAAACCTCTTTTAAAACGATTAAAAGCAGAATATAAGGTGGTTTCCAGAACTAAAAGAGCCAACAATTTTACATCTTCTTTTTGGTGTGTTGTTAATCCTTCTAATAGAGATTTTGTACTACAGGTTCTATCTAAGCGGGGCTGTTTTTTTTGCAGATAACGATGCTAAAATTTAAATATGCAACACCCCATTCAGCAGAACTGGGCACAATGGACTCTATTGCCCGCCGGGCTTCTCGCCTTAACCTGCTGCTTCAGGTAACTTTGCTTGTGAATTGGTTTCCTATTCGACCTGCCCTCTTTGAGTCCGACTCATTGCTTCATGTGGCAGGCTGTTCCATTGGCTGACAAGTTAATGCAGTCGTGGAACATCTTTTCTTATTGTTTCAACCGATTGGCTTTGACCTAGGCACTCAGGTGTCGGTAAAAACTAACCCTGCTTAAAAAAAAAACTCCGCTATTTGGTTTTGAATTAGACTATTATGTTGTGACTTAGGCTTACTGAGTCATTACAAGACACAATTAGTCCCAAACAAACCTATTTTATTGTAACAGCTGAGAATTACGTTCATTCCCTGCTGAGTCCCAATTAGTTGCAAAACAAGTCCTTCGGAAGAAGTCCTTCGGGATAATCACCAACCTTTATCTTCTTTGACACCCTGCCAAGGGCCTTTCTTGGCAAAGCCCCACGGAGTTCAGAAACAAACAAGAGATGCCGACTGGAAACAGAGTTAGCAACCTTGCTTTCCTGCAAATGGCCCCCAAAGTGCCTTTGTTTCGGAGCTGCCAGCTCCGCAGGCTGCTGACGGACCACAACACTCCCCGTGGGAAGGAGGATGGGAGTTGTAGTTCAGCAGCAAGCCACATATCCGAGAAGGCGTCAAGGCAACAACATAGTCGGGGTGACCTCGCAGCACAGAGCCTGTCCTTACCTAGTGGCACCTTGACGTCTGATGCCTACATTGGAGTTGCAGATTGGGCATCGGGAGGCGTTTTCCATCCCTTGTTCCCTTCCCTTCCCCTTCCCCAAATTTTCCTGTAAATTTTCCCGTAGATCCCGAAATTTTCCTGTAAAAGTGAAAAAGAAATTGCCTATCAGGGGTGGGGCTTCAAAAATTTTAGCAAAGGGTTCTCTGCCCTGTTGCTGGGTGGGTGTGGCCATGGTGGGTGTGGCCCAGTCGGCCTCCTACACCATGGCTTGGGGGTGGGGGTGTTTTTGCCCTCCCTGGGCTCCGGAGGCTTTTGTTGAGCCTCCGGGAGGGTGAAAACGGCCTCCCCAGGCTCCGGAGGCCTTTTGGAGGCCGGAAACTGGCCTATTTCTGGCCTTCCCGAACTTCCGGTAGGCCTGTTTTTCGCCCTCCCCGATCCTCCGTGTGCGCCCTGCACTTACCTGTATCCAAAATGGGCCGCGTGGGGACTCCTGGGAGGGGCGGGGCAGGGTGGGCGGGGCCAGCCGGGAGTGAGATTTGGGGGTTCTCCGAACTGCACAGAATCTTAGCTAGAGGTTCTCCCGAACCCCTGCGAACCGCCAGCAACCCCACCCCTGGCTATTATATACCCCTGCAGTGACCCGGTGTACTGCATAACACGTTCCTAAAATAGGAGCGTTTATGAATTGTGGTATAAATACGACTCTTCTGTTCCTGTTTCACTAAGAGCTGTTTTTGTTTTCAGGGGAAGTTCCCGTCCCTGGCACAACAGCAGATGTCTCCGTTCTCAAGAGAAGGCATTCTCGACTCCCTTATGGTGCTGTATGAGGAAGGCAGAAGTCCTCTGCGGATGGAAACCAAACACGCGGGCAATTTTTTCAAGAAGCGTATGTCTTGTTCACTTCCTCTTAAGAGCTTCTGTCAAATCATTTACCGAGACTGTATTAACTATTCTTCTTCTCTTCCTTACTAGTATCTCTCTCTTCCCACTTAACGACTATAACCACGTTGCTTGTATCTTTCAATTTATATTGGTTTTATTTGTTTCCTACTACGATTTTTTTTTTAAAAAAATTGATTTATATGTCGCCCTTCTCCGGAGACTCAGGGCGGCTTACAGTGCATTAAGCAATAGCCTTCATCTTTTTGTATATTTATACAAAGTCAGCTTATTGCCCCCACAACTGGGTCCTCATTTCACCTACCTTAGAAAGGATGGAAGGCTGAGTCAACCTTGAGCCTGGCGAGATTCGAACCAGCAGTAAATTGCAGGCAGCTGTGTTAATAACAGGGTGCTTAGACCACTGTACTATCAAGGCTCTATCAAGGATTTGATAAGCTGATTAGTAGCTTATTTCATGGAGGGCCACATCAAGGCTGTGTTTGACCTCGGGGAGCCGGGGTGGACGTGGCCAGCTCGATGTCACTCATGTCACTCGTGTCGGGGGTACCTGTGGTGGCCAAGTGCTAAAACAGGACTTCCCTCAGACCCTCCCTCCCTCTCATTATAACCTTCCTTCCTTCCTTCCGTCCTTCCTTCCTCCTTCCTTCCTTTGTCTTATTTTTATTTCTTTCAATTTTTCTCCTCTCTTAATCCTTCTTTCCTTTGTCTTATTTTTATTTCTTTCAATTTTTCTCCTCTCTTAATCCTTCCTTCCTTCCTTCCTTCCTTCCTTCCTTCCTTCCTTCCTTCCTTCCTTCCTTCCTTCCTTTGTCTTATTTTCTCTTTATTTTTTTCAATTTTTCTCCTCTCTTAATCCTTCCTTCCTTCCTTTGTCTTATTTTCTCTTTATTTTTTTCAATTTTTCTCCTCTCTTAATCCTTCCTTCCTTCCTTCCTTCCTTCCTTCCTTCCTTCCTCCTTCTCCTTTCTTCTTCCTTCCCCTCTTCCCTTCTTTTACCTTCCCTACTCACTTCCTATCTTTGTCTTTGTCTTTGTCTTTGTCTTTCCTCTTTTCCTTTTCTCCTTTCCTGTCCCTTCTGGGTGCTTAAATGCAAAACGGGAAACATTTCTCCTTTTGTTGTATACTAAGTTTGTTTTGCTAGCCCTCTGCCAGAGAAAAGCGCGGCCCTCCCGGGCTCCATTTTCTCTGGCAGAGGCACCGCGGACCGGTTCTTCACCGTTTCCAGAGTGGCACCGCAGGCCAGATCTAAGCACCCCATGGCCCAGATCCGGGCCCCGGACCTTCAGTTTGACACCCCTGACATAGAGGATATAAAAGCAGTACTACGGGTGAAAACAGGATTGATTCGGTAAAATTCAACCCAGGCAACGAATGCAGTCTTTCTCAGCCTCTGCTGGCTGGGGAATTCTGGGAATTGAAGTCCACGCATCTTAGAACTGTCGAAGTCAAGAAACACTTACGTGACGGCTTGCTCCTTCTTCCCCCCCACACTTCCCCTGCCTTCCTGATCTGCAGATTCAGAATCAATAACGGAGTTCCGGGAACTTCAACCCAGCCTGAAAGATTTTGAAATCCGGACTCCGATAGGATCCGGCCGTTTTGCCGACGTCCAGGTGGTGAAAGAGAAGGCGACCGGTGACATTTACGCCATGAAGGTGATGAGCAAGGAGGCACTGCTGGCACAAGAGCAGGTACGGCCCTGTTCGGTGGGAGGATTTTCTAACCGCAGAGGTTTAATAGCCGTTGCAGGAAATTTGCAAATCCAGTCCTTGGCGTTTCCCTAGAGTACCTGTCAAAAGTACAGACGGGCTTGATATAAAATGTTCTATTTTGTCCTTCTAGGACAGAAGGGAGGATTGGAGGCCGGGCGGTAATCAGCTGCGACATTCTGGCAAAAGTTGCATTGTGTCAATGCAGCCCAAGGCTTCTGTATGTGTCCTGATTTTCCAAACTGTTGTAACCCAGGCCCAAGTAGGTAGTAATCGACGCGAACAGTTCCAAAACAAACAGACTTTATTAGAACAGCTGAGAATTAACTCATTCTCAGCGCAGTCCAAACTAAATGAAAACAAACTCTTCATAACACAAATTCTTCAGTCTAATCACCAACCTTGGTATAATTAGGCAAACTGCCAAAGACCGCTCAAAAGCAGAAGACGCCGACAAGAGATAAGTGCAGCAAGACTATCAACGTTGTTTTCCGACGAAGAGACCAAGAGCCGTTGCTGGTTTTTTAAGCCTTATGGGAGGGGCCAATCATCTCTTGGCCCTACTCCCGAGTCGTCCTCTTTGCTTTAGCTACTCTTGCCTTCTGGCAGCTCTTCTCATACGTGCACTAGGAACAGGCTCCTCCTGTTCCTCTTCCTCTCTACTGTCAGCCTCTGGAAGCTCTGGAGTCCGCACCTCACTCTCAGATGGCCCTGGCCCCATCTCTGCCTCCGACGCAGAGCCCTCATCCAGGCCTTCCCCAGCCTCCAGGACTGGCCCATGTTCTTCCTCAGCCTCATTGCTGTCCAACTCCACTGCCAGCTTCACAGGCTACGGGCGGACCACAACACAAATCCTTCCAAAAGGGGCAAAACCCTTTTGTTAGGACTGAGGAGTGTATTTAGCTGTGTTACCCTATTTCCCCCAAAATAAGACATCCCCTGATAATAAACCCAATCAAGGCTTTTGAGCGCAGAGCAATAAGGCCAAGCGCTTATTTCAGGGTTCAAAAAAAAATATAAGGCAGGGTCCTATTTTTGGGGAAACACGGTAGTAGCAAACTCTCAAATCTCTTACACTCGCAGGGGCTAGAAACTTTGTTTTTCATCAGTTGGAAAATTGAGATCTCTTTAAATGGAATATTAGTAAAGGTAAAGGTTCCCCTCGCACATCTGTGCTAGTCGTTCCCGACTCTAGGGGGCGGTGCTCATCTCCGTTTCAAAGCCAAAGAGCCAGCGCTGTCCAAAGACGTCTCCGTGGTCATGTGGCCGGCATGACTCAACGCCAAAGGCGCATGGAACGCTGTTTCTTTCCCACCAAAGGTGGTCCCTATTTTTTCTACTTGCATTTTTTTACCTGCTTTCGAACTGCTAGGTTGGCAGAAGCTGGGACAAGTCACGGGAGCTCACCCTGTTAGGCGGCACTCGGGATTCGAACCGCTGAACTGCCGGCCTTTCAGTCGACAAGCTCAGCGTCTTAGCCACTGAACCACTGCGTCCCCAAATGGAATATTAGCCCTAAACAATCTCTAGCTTGTGATCTGCAGGATTGTTTCTGATGCAAACTCCAAAATTCAAAATTATATCCATGTTTCCCCCTCCACCCCCGGACCTTTGATGAATTTAATGATTTTGTTCTTTTAAAAAAAAAATGGTTTAGGTCTTCTTTGAGGAAGAGAGAAATATACTCTCCCAGAATGCCAGTCCTTGGATTCCTCGTCTTCACTATGCATTCCAGGATCAAAAGAATCTTTACTTGGTAAGGTTTGTAGGGTTTGCAAACTCATTGTGGCTTTGTAGGGTTTAAGTATCTAAGTTGGCTGTTAGACCGAGCTCAGTGGTGGGGCTGCAACCGGTTTAAGCCTAACGTGCAGCATTCAAAATACAGCCGGTTGAAGCTCAGCTGTTTACCTTCTAAGGCAGCCTGGTTACGTAGAACAGCGGAAGCACGGAAATCAGCTGTGTCGCGCGAATCAGCTAAGCCAGAGAGAAGGAAATACAGGACAGGATAGGGCGGGTGGAGGTAGGCGGGGCCAACTGATGTTTGGAACTACCGATTCGCCCGAACCGGTCTGAACCGGCAATAGCCCACCACTGACTTAGCTGAGTTGTGGTATGTTGGCTTCAGAGCAGTTTCTAGAAGGAAATTAGCATAGATATTAAACTGAAGGTGAGAGTTTATGGAGCACGAAGAGCAGATAATCTGCATATTTCAAATACGTCCATCTTTAAAACTTGTTACGTGCTAGTTTTTTCTTTTTCTTTTTTTTTGGAAAAGGTGCTATTCGAAATCTTTCAGGCCTGTGTTGGTAATACGTACCGACGTTTCTCCCGTTGCCAATGAATGGCCTTGTGTAGATTAATGACGACCTCACGATAACATTGAGTACTTTAAAAAGTACAAAGTGTAACGCTCGGCGTACGATCCCAATTGAGCCCAGAATTTTACGTTGCTAAGGGAGACGTTCGTTGAGCGAGTTTGCCTCATTTTACGACTTTTCTTGTCCCGCGTTGTTAAATGAATCACCGCGGTGGTTCAGTTAGTCACACGGTTGTGAAGTGAATCAGGCTTCTCTCTTGATTTGGGATTATCAGAAGATTGGAAAAAGTGATCTCACGTGGCCCTCGGTACACGGCCACCGTCATAAATACAGGCCAGTTGACAAGGGGTGCTGCGGTTGTATGTGTGAAAAACGGTCCTAAGTCCCTGTTTTCAGGGCTGTCATAACTTCGAACGGTCACTAAACGAACTGTTGTAAATCGAGGTCTACCTGTAATCATCATCATCACATTTTAACGATCCCATAATCCCTTGAGGGGTGGAGTCCGGGCAACTGAATGGAGCTGAGTGTTTTACTGGCCGGATGCCTTTCCTGTTTCCAATGCGGAGGTTTTTTTCGGCAGATATATTCTCATTGTGCCCAGAAAGAGAAATATCTGCCTCTACCTAGGATCGATCTCACAGCCTCTTGAGTGTGAGGCGAGAGGTCCACCTCTAGGCCGCCGCACCACTCAAGGACTACCTGTAACGAGTGGAGAAAACTTTTTAAGTGCGTTAGAAGGAAAAATAGAGGTGTATATGTATCAGCGTCATCTTATCCACCTACCTATCAACTTCAGGAAGTGTGATATAGTGGTTAAGGCTGGAAACCAGGAGGCTGTGAGTTCTAGTCCTGCCTTAAGCACAAAGCCAGCTGGGTGACTTTGGGCCAGTCCCTCTCTCTCTCCGCGTAGGAGGTAGCAGGCGAGGGCAATCCATTTCCAAAAATGTTGCCAAGGAAACTGCAGGGACTTGTCCAGGCAGTCGCTAAGAGCCAAGACTGCCTCAAAAGCAAAAAAAAAAAAAAAAAAATGTATATTTGTGTGTATATTCCTCCCTTTGTTACAGAGGTTGCAACCTTAGACAGGGAGAGCAAAAAAGAGTAAGAGTAAATAGAAATTCTCATTGTGCAATGCAATTCCCTATGCATGTATCACAATAGATGAAATTACCATTCTAGGGGGGAAAAAAAATTCTTGGACAGGATCTTTTCAGGCAGAATCAAACTTTTGGTTTTGTGTTTTACCGGCAGTGTGGAATTTTTCACCTGCGGAGGCGCTGGGCGAGTGGGTTCGAGGCCTTTCCAATGTAAAAAAAAAAAAAAACCACACAATTTTCATCCGTGTATTAAAAACTAGAACTATGATTCTGATGAACCCCACGTTTTCCTGAATCGTGATGGATATCGAATCGATTGCACGCCGAGCCACAAAGTAGTTACTTTGGCTTTCACTTGTGTTGAGTCAAATTGTGTGTGTGTACACACACGTATATATGTGTCAGGGTTCCAGTTAATAGACCTGGGGTGAAATCCAGCAGGTTCTGACCAGTCTGGAGAACCGGTAGCGGAAAGTTTGAACAGTTTGGAGAATTGGCCAATACAACCTCTGGCTGTACCCAGAGTGGGGTGGGAATGGAGATTTTGCAATATCAAAATCTTTTATTTATATGTAATAAAAATGCAGAAAGTACTTTTTAATTTTTCAAGAGGCTGCATCGTTTTGAATACAACTAACTTCACAATTTTTACTCCCCTCGCTATGTGTGCCTGATTACGACGTGAAGGTTATGGATTATGAGCCGGGAGGAGATCTACTCTCGTTCTTAAACAGATACGAAGATCAACTGGATGAAAGCGCCATAGAGTTTTATCTAGCAGAATTAGTTTTGGCCATTCACAGCGTCCATCAGATGGGTTATGTGCATCGGTGAGTTTTTCAGTTTAACATCTGTATACCTAACCAAACATCAGAGAGGCAGTTTGGACTAATGGTTAAGGCACCAGGCTAGAAAGTGGGAGACTGTGAATTCTAGTCCTGCCTTAGGCATGAAAGCCAGCTGGTGACTTTGGACCAGTCCCTCTCTCTCAGCCCAACCCACCTCAAAAGGTTGTTGTTATGGGTAAAACAGGAGGAAGAAGGAGTATTAGATAACATTCACCGCCTTGAGTTATTTGTAAAAATAAGGTGGGATATAAAATAAATTTAAAAATAACACATTCTTTCATTTTTGGAGACCCAGTATGGTAGAATAAAGTTTGAATAAGAAGTATGAACAATGCAAAAGCCACATTTACAATTTTTAGCCTTTGGGTGGGGTCGAACCATTCTGGGGAGAGTATAAATACCGTATTTTTTGGACTATAAGACACCCCTGGCTATAAGATGCACCTAAATTTAGAAGAGGAAAACAAAACAAAAAAAGTTTTTGGCCTCCGCGCACCCCATTTTTGGCCCTTTTTTTGGCCCTTTTCTAGCCTTTTTTCGGCCCGTTTTCAGGGCTTTTTTCAGCTCGTTTTCAAGGCTTTTTTTTGGCCTGTTTTTGAGGCATTTTTGGTCTGTTTTTGAGGCATTTTTCAGCCTGTTTTTTAGGCTTTCTTCGGCCCGTTTTTAGGGTTTTATTTTGGCCCGTTTTTTGGACTTTTTCAGCCCTTTTATGAGGCATTTTTTCGGCCCGTTTTTGAGGCATTATTCAGCCTGTTTTTGAAGCTTTTTTCGGCCCGTTTTTTGAAAAAACGGGCCTGAAAAAGGCCTGAAAACGGGGTGCAGAGGCCAAAAAACGGCCAGCGGAGCTTCAGCAATATTCAGTCTTTAAGACGCATAGACATTTTCACCCCCTTTTGGGAGACAAAAAAGTGTGTCTTAATAGTCCGAAAAATACAGTACTTCTGATTTAGTTTACACATAGAACTAAGTTTTTAATATGGTTACGGTTGTACGAACCCAGCTGGCTTCTGATAAAATGTAGTAGGAAATTGTTCTGAAGATTAGGAAGCCTCTTTTTTTTTTTTTTTTAAATTACTTAGCCTTGTAATGGTTTCGGCAGCGTGATGGGGCAAGCAATTTTAATTTCAGAAAGAGAGTTTTATTGATTCCTGCTTTACCCTCTTTATTCCTTTACAGAGATGTTAAGCCAGAGAATATCCTCATTGACAGAACAGGGCATATCAAGTTGGTGGATTTTGGGTCTGCTGCCAAAATGACAGTGGATAGAACGGTAATAAATATTTTTTTGAAATGGGGAAATTAAAGATTGACGTTTAATCTCGGATAGTGCCCTCCATTGCAATTTGTATCACAGAGTTACACAGATGACGGGTGACGATCTCGGGGAAAAGCAACGGGGCCAAATTTCTTGAAACAAGCATCTGCCTGATACTCCGATTAAGCCATGGCTACGGTCAAACACTGTATTGTTTGGGCAGTGACTCTAACACGATGCTAAATCACAGCCCCTGGATACTCAACCAGCATTGCTGGGGATTATAGATGATAGTTTGTCAGGCTTAAAATCAAGAGTGACGCATGGTGATTCTTCCAAGCTGATTTCATTGTTTCACTCTTATAGATAAAATCTTGCCAGATTGAGGGCTGTACTATCTGCATATACTCTGGGAACTCTTAAGGAGGAGCCGTCTTCACCCTCTTTCTCTCACACCTGATATCTGGGCTACGTTGCCTCTTCCTTCTCTGGAAGGAAGAGCCTCCAAGTGCGGACTTCAACTCCCAGGATTCCTCAGTTACCATGTGTCAGGCCCCAAACCAAGAATGACGCATAGTGATTTTTCCAAACCCGAGTTCCTTATTGTTTCACACCTATAGACAGAATCTTGCCAGACTGAGTACAGTATACTCTGTGAACTCTTGGGGAGGGACTGTCTTCACCCCCTTTCTCATACATAATATCCAGGCTGAGTTGTCTCTTCCTCCTCTGGAATCTTCCCTCTTGAGGATCCACCTCCTTAATACATTCACATCACATCATGTGTGGACTTCAACTCCCAGGATTCCTCAGCCACCATGTGTGGACTTCAACTCCCAGGATTCCTCAGCCACCATGTGTGGACTTCAACTCCCAGGATTCCTCAGCCACCATGTATCAGGCTCAAAATCCAAGAATGACACGTGATTCCTTCAAGCTGAGTTTTTTTGCTGTTGTTGTATCACACCAACAGACAAAATCTTGCCAGATTGAGGACTCTACCACCTGCATCTACAATATATTCTGAGAACTCTTGAGGAGGAACTGTCTTCACCCTCTTTCTCTCACACCCGATATTTGAGTTGCCTCTTACTATTCTAGAATGCCTCCCCTCCCTCCTAGGGATCCACCTCCCTATTGCACTCCATCACATCTTACAGTCAGGTAGCATCCGACATCATCTTTTAATGACTTAAGAGCCTTGGTAGTACAGTGGTCTAAGGCACCCTGTTATTAAGCTGGTTATTAAGACCAGCTGCCTGCAATTACTGCAGGGTCGAATCTCGCCAAGGCTCAAGGTTGACTCAGCCTTCCATCCTTTCTAAGGTAGGTAAATTGAGGACCCAGTTTGTGGGGGCAATAAGCTGACTTTGTATAAATATACAAAAGGATGAAGGCTATTGCTTAACGCATTGTAAGCAGCCCTGAGTCTCCGGAGAAGGGCAGCATATAAATCAAATAAAAAAAAAATGACCCCATAATCCCTTGCAGGGTGGAGTCTGGGCAACTGAATGGAGCTGAGTGTTTAGTGGCCAGATGCCCTTCTTGTCGCCAATGTGGAGTTTTTTTTCCCCCAACAGATATATTCTCATTGTACCCAGAGAGAGAAATATCTGCCTCTGCCTAGCATCCCACATATATAGGTTGGGAATTTCTTGGTTCGGTGCAATACAGTAACAGTAACAGAGTTGGAAGGGACCTTGGAGGTCATCTAGTCCGACCCCCTGCTCACACAGGAGACCTATGCTAGGGATTCGAACCGCCGAACTGCCGACCTTTCTGATCGACAAGCTCAGCGTCTTATCCACTGAGCCACCTAGCCAGGCAAATGAGCCCGTATACTCTTTCTTTCCCTTTCTCTTATTAGTGTTTTTTTTTTATTTATTTTTTGTATTTGTTCTTTTCAATTATCTGCTTCTTCCTGAAGGGAACATCTGTCTCAAAATGTGGGTGACACCGATCATGGGTAGCTCTGCCCTCGCCTTTTGAGTTTAACCATGTGCGTTCTAATTTTGGAGGAAAAACATCAAATGAGTAATTTGAAGAAGCTGAGGTTACGGTTGGTAAATAATGGTGGGTTTGATTATGGTTAGAACTGCTTGTCTCTTATTGTGGTAAGAAAAGCCGCTTGATTAAACTAATTGAACAGATAGAAATTTTACGTATTGAATGAGTCCTGGCTGAAAACTCTAGCTTTCCTTTTCTACTGACCTCGAGTAATTTTTTTTTTTAAAAAACAATGCAAAATTATAATTAAAATACTACTTGGCCTCCTTTGCGTTTCCTTCAGCCAGCTGGGATTTTGTTTAAACTTAACTAACAGCGGATAAGAGAAGGAAGAGAAAACGAGTTTTGAAACTGTGTTCCGAAGAAACTTGGGAGGTTCTTAAAATGAGAACTTCTCCAGCGAGAGATGTGTTTTTGTGCAGAAATCAAAATTCAAAATGTATTTTCTCCTGAAGAGAGCATTTGATTGTACTTATTATTTATTACCCTTCTCCGTTCCCAGAAACTCGGTGCATCTTACCGAATAAGTGGCTTACAATATAAATACTAAAATCGAAAATCAATTAATACAGTCATCCGTGATGAGCGCGATTCAAGTCTAACTTCGTTTTGTGTTCTGGCACCTTTCTGAAGAACCGTGCTATTATGATTGCTTCTTGTTCTGCCTTCAGGTGCTTTGGAGAATAGCTTGACTCCCTCTTCTTTGGGGCAGCCCCTGAGATATTGGAACCCTGCTATCATGTCTCCCCTGGTCCTTCTTTTCATCAAACTAGACATACCCAATTCCACCAACTGTTCTCCATATGTTTTATCCTCCAACCCCCTAATCATCTTTGTTGCTCTTCTCTGCTGCCAAAGATCATTCATTGCCACTTGGAAAGCAGGCTGGCACTTCACTCCAAAAAGAGTGGACAAAGCTAAAGCTTTAGATGGATGGATGGATGGATGGATAGATAGATAGATAGATAGATAGATAGATAGATAGATATACATAGATATTTAGATAGATAGACAGACAGACATAGATAGAGAGATATAGAGATAGATAGATAGATGATAGATATGGATGGATAGATACATATACATAGATACATAGATATTTAGATAGACAGACAGACAAACATAGATATATATAGAGAGATGGATGGATGGATAGAGGGATGGATGGATGGATGGATGGATAGATACATATACATAGATAGATAGATATTTATATAGACAGACAAACAGAGATATAGAGCTAGCTAGCTAGCTAGCTAGATAGAGATATGGATGGATAGATAGATACATATACATAGATATATATATATATATAGACAGACAGACAAACATAGAGAGAGAGATAAGAGATAGATATTGAGATATAGAGATAGATAGATATTGATGGAGATAGAGATAGATAGATATTAATTTAATTCAAAGCTAATTTAAACTAAGCAGATTAGTTAATACACCGAATCCTCTTTACAGATGCAATCCTTTTTTTGGCCCTGAACAACGTAATCCGATGCAACTTCTTAGGGCCTTCCAACATCTCACGGTAAACCGGGGCCTTTAGCCCCGGTTTACCATGATCTGCCAGGAATGGCTTTTCTTTTTTGCAGCTGTCAGAGAGAATTCCTTCGGGCTCTGCAGTGCGTCAGAATTGGAAGTCGAGATCTGGTTCGCTGCACGTTTGCCCTCTGAATGCAAAGAACTTCACAGCCTTAATATTTACCCAGACTATAGTCGGGAGTAGTCCTTAACCTTTCACTGTGGTTAATTCACGGGGAGTATTGTTTAGGTCCGGGGTTCCCCCCGCCAACCTGTGGGTCATGGCTCCTTACCAGGCCACTAGTGCGCGTGTCGAGACAACGAATATTCCACTCTCATTTTTGATCATAAGAATTAGAATAATTCTTTATTGGTCAAGTGTGATTAGACACCCAAGGAATTTGTCTCCCGTGCATAAGCTCTCAGTGTACGTACATCCATAGCGATAGATCATGATCATAGCCATTATAAAAATACATTGGGGATTACCTTTATTTAGAATGATCTGGGAATTAATGGATTCCAACAGAGTTGGCAGGGACTCTCCCGCCCAAGCAGGAGATCCTATGCCATTTCTGACAGATGGCAGTCCAGTCTCTTCTTGAAAGCTTCCAGTGATGAAGCTCCCACAACAACAGAATAACAGAGTTGGAAGGGACTTTGTAAGTCATCTAGATCAAGCCCCCCGCCTGTCCAAGCAGACCATACACCCTTTCTGACAGATGGCAGTCCAGTCTCTTGAAAGCCTCCTGTGATGAAGCTCCCACAACTTCTGAAGGCAACTTCTGTTCCATGGGTGGATTGTTCTCTCTTATGTCAGAAAATTTCTCCTTATTTCCAGGCTGAATCTCTCCTTGGTCGCTTTCCATCCATTATTCCTTTTTCTGGCTTTCAGGTGCTTTGGAAAATAGCTTGATCCCCTCCTCTCTGTGGTAGCCCCTCAGATATTGGAACACTGTTATCATGTCTCCTTCTCTTCACTGGACTAGCCATGCCCAGTTCCTGCAACCGTTCATTGTATGTTTTAGCCTCTGGTCCCCTCATCATCCTGGTTGCTCTTCTCTGCACTCTTTGTAGAGTCTCAACATCTTTTTTTATATCGCGGTGACCAAAACTGGATGCAGGATTCTAGGTGTGGTCTTACCAAGGCTTTATGTTAACTTCTCCTTAGTTCCTCTGGTGAGTAAGGTGTTTAATGGGACATTATGGTGACCTGATTCCATGTTGGTTTTAACGGTTGATATTGATTTTAATTGATATGTTTTAAATTATGGGCCAAATTCTATTTAATTAGTTTTAAATAATTATTTTAACTTTTGTACAAATGTTTTTATTTTGGCTGTTCACCACCCTGAGTCCGAAAGGAGAAGGGCAGTATACAGATTTAATAAATAAATAAATAAAAATACATACATACATACATACATACATAAATATAGAAACATATGTGGTCTTAACCTGTTCACTCCAGCTCTCGAGAGTAACATGAAATAATCAGTGATTCCTTCTGTTCTAAGGTGGACGCCAAGGTGCCTGCTGGCCCTCCTGACTATATGGCCCCAGAGGTCCTGAGTGCTTTGAACAACGGCAAAGCTTCCTACGGATCAGAATGTGACTGGTGGTCCCTAGGGGTGGTTGCTTATGAAATGACCTACGGAAAATCGCCGTTTACCGAAGGGACCTCGACGAAAACGTCCAACAACGTCATGAATTTTCAGGTACCGATGGAGCTTCTCTTAGTGTTCTGACCCAGCTCTTCAAACGTGACCAACCCTCTGAAGTTAACTCAAAGATTCCTTTATTAGGAGCACCGGCAGCCACGGCAAAAAAGTTTCTCACTGCAGGCTAATGTCCAGCCAGGTGGAAGATAAATAGTTGTCTGCCACATCTATTCATCTCGGCCCCCTGCCTTTTATCCCCAGAGCTACTGTGAGGCTTAGCTAGCAGTGGTGGCTCTTCTGTCCCAAGGACCGGCCCATAGATTTCCACTGCTCTCCTCTCCTCTGCCTTCTGAGCATCTGCTCATCAGGCACTGGACCCAGCTGCTCCTCCTCTTCCTCATCAGCCACCTCCAGACCTGGGGGCTGTTGACTCTCCATCTGAGGGCTGACAGATGGCCCATGTTCCATTTCTCTCTCTCTCTCTCTCTCTCTCTCTCTCTCTCTCTGACAGCTCCATTCCCTCTTCCCCCTTGGAGCTCTCAGGTTGCCTTGATGCTGACCCTGACTCCCAAGGCCACCCCTCCTCCACCTCTGATTTGGCTGTTGGAGGGGCCGGCGGCCGACAGGCTACCACACTTAGCTTCTGCAGGTGGAGCTATTTGGTTTTGGCAATGTACGATGCACGTAAAGTTTGTCCTACTACTTCAGCGGCTGGGCCCATAGGGAGATCGCGGCCGAGTAGGGTGACGGGGCCCAGGCTGGCCAGCTGAGCATCGACCCCTTGCTGACCAAACTTCTTTGAGTTCATGATCCTGGTGGGAAAGGGGCGTGGGGGCTAGGGGCTTTTGGGAGGTGGCTGAGGGGCTGAGGAGGATGGATATAGGGAGGGGGACGAGAGACAGGAGGGGACGGTGAGGGAGAGGACAACGATCACACAGGCAGGAGGTTCCTGGTAGGGGGAGGAGCCAGTTGCCAAGTGTCTGAGTTTAGAAAACATGGCCATAGGTCATAAATGGTCTGTGTGTGGTATTATTTTATTTATTTTATTTTATTCAATTTATATCCCGCCCTTCTCCTAGTGGACTCAGGGCGGTGCACAGCCGGAACTAAAACCCATACTAATACAAAATTTAAATTTTTTTAAAAATTGGTATATATACAGTGCCTGGTGTATGTGGCTTTTTAGATGCTGATTGGAGGGTGTTGATGGCCGGCTTTTAAGTCGTTGGCTGTCGTTTGCTTGTGCTGCCAAGCCCCCGCCTCCTAAGTACTTGATAGGCTGGTGGTAAATCAACATGCCTATTGACCAATGAGGGGCCTGTTTCCCAGGCTTCAATCACTTCCCCAGCTGTTTTTGCTACTAAGATTGTTGGACGAGCAGGGACAAAAACATCCAGCTACTAAGATTGTTGGACGAGCAGGGACAAAAACATCCAGCTACTAAGATTGTTGGATGAGCAGGGACAAAAACATCCAGCTACTAAGATTGTTGGACGAGCAGGGACAAAAACATCCAGCTACTAAGATTGTTGGACAAGCAGGGACAAAAACAGTTGTAAGTGTGAAAAACAGCCCTCACTTTTTTCAATGCCCTTGTAACTTCAAATGGTCACTAAATGAACTGTTGTAAGTCGAGGACCACCTGTAAAATAACCTTATTTAAAAAAAATAAAATAAAATCAAGCGAAACGAAACAGGGGTTCTAGAAGAAGTCATAAAGCTTCAACTCCAGGACCGGGATCAAAGCCAGCTTCTCAAAGCTTTCTTGGATATTTTTTCTCTTCCGCCCAAAACTTTTAAATGCTGCCGACGGATGTATTATTAGCAGCAACGAAGTCTCGATACGGCCCTGATAAAACATCCTCTTTTTAAGTCAGAAAAAAATGCGGAGGTTTCGTTGCGAAAGTTAATTCAGCTTCCAAAATGACCTGGTGATGCCACCAACAAGGAATCTGGAGGAAGGTGTTTGTTTTTTGTTTTTTTTGCTTTGAATTTGGAAGCGTTGAGAATTTTCCCTCTCTTACCCTTCCAAGTGAGATGTATTTTCTTGTTTCCAATGCAGAAGTTCCTAAAATTCCCGGAGGACAACAAGGTCAGCCACGAAGGTCTCGATCTGCTGCAGAGTTTATTGTGTGGGCCGAAAGAACGCTTGGATTACCAAGGCCTGTGCTGCCACCCGTTCTTTGCCAGCGTTGACTGGAATGCCATCCGTAACGGTGAGTGACGGCCCCTCGCCTGTCCTGTAAGCCCTTGATCCGTGGGATCCTGTGGTCCCAAAGCATTTGTATTGAAGCGGTGGGCAACCTCCTTCGGAGGTAAATGTTTGCGACTAGGGCATTAGTGCTTGTCAGGGGTGGGTTCCATTTACCTTTGCGCAGAAGCTTCTGAGCATGCACAGAGTGTCTGTGACGATGTCCGGGCGGGTGGGCGGAGTCTCCTGCTGTTGCTACTACCGGTTCACAAGATCCGGATTGAAATGATAGCAACCCACCACTGGTACTCGTGTCCGTTTCTTGGCCGAGGGAGCCAGCGTTGTCCGAAGACAATTTCAGTCCCAAGGACCAGCCCATAGATTTCCACTGCTCTCCTCTCCTCTGCGCATCCGTGCGTCACGCACTGGACCCAGCTGTTCCTCCTCTTCCTCATCAGCCACTTCTAGACCTGGCGGCTGTTGACTCTCCATCTAAGGGCTGACGGACGGCCCAGGCTCCCCCCCATCTCTCTCTCCCTCCCTCTCTCTCTCTCTCTCTCTCTCTGCCAGCTCCATTCCCTCTTCCCCCTCAGAACTCTCAGGTTGCCTTGATGCCCTGACTCCCACCCCTCCTCCTCATCTGATTTGGCTGCCAGAGGGGCCTGTGGCCGACAGGCCTCAACTTCCTGTTTATCTACTCGCAGTTGCATGCTTTCGAACTGCTAGGTGGGGAGGAGCTGGAGCAAGGAACGGGAACTCGCCCATTACGTGCCGCTCGGGTCTCGAACCCTCTCCAGCTGATAAGCTCAGTATCTTTTAAACGTTGTTCGACTCGGAGATCAATGTTTAAAAAAGAACTCGCCCTGATTAAGATGACCTTCCACAAAGTTGTGGCGAAACGATCGATTAAAAACAAAGCTTCGCATTTCCGCCTGCGGGAAACGAAGCGGGCTGATCCGTTTCAGGCTGTTTTTGTCTTTAGGTGGGGTTTTCTGTTTAATGAAGCATTTAAGCCCGGAAGGATAAATTTGCTATTTTCTATTCCAGATCATTTGATGTTTATCACTTTATATGGGGGTGATAGGTTGCGTTCCTTTGGTTCGAAAGGAAGGGGGGTGTTTCCTGCATGATTGGTTAACGGGGGTTTATTCCAGAGCCTATAGAGATGAGAAAGATGTTGGCATGGATGTAAATCCCTGTAAATTATGAAAATCATAATTTTCATTCCCAGTCCCGCCCCACCCCCCCATTACAAATGTGAGAAGTAGCTATAAACGAATTACTATATAACACATACAACTTCCTTTCCTTTTCCTTTTCCTTTTCCTTTTCCTTTTCCCTTTTCTTTCCTTTCCTTCCCCTTTCCTTTCCTTTCCTTTCATTTTTCTTTTCCTTTTCCTTTCCTTTCCTTTTCCCTTTTCCTTTCCTTTTCCTTTCCTTTTCCTTTTCCCTTTCCCTTTCTCTTTCCTTTCCTTTTTCTTTTCTTTTCCTTTCCTTTCCTTTCCTTTTTCTTTTCTTTTCCTTTCCTTTCTTCCTTTCCTTTCCTTTTTCTTTTCTTTTCCTTTCCTTTCTTTTCCTTTCTCTTTTCTTCCTTTCCTTTCCTTTTCTTTTCCTTTCCTTTCCTTTCCTTTCCTTTCTTTTCCTTTCCTTTCCTTTCCTTTCCTTTCCTTTCCTTTCCTTTTTCTTTTCCTTTTCCTTCCCTTTCCTTCCCTTTCCTTTCCTTTTTCTTTTCCCTTTCCTTTCCCTTTCCTTTTCCTTTTCCCTTTCATTTTTCTTTCCTTTTTCTTTTCCTTTCCTTTCTTCCTTTCTTTTCCTTTCTCTTTTCTTCCTTTCCTTTCCTTTCCTTTTCCTTTCCTTTCCTTTCCTTTCCTTTCCTTTCTGCTTCCCTTCCCTTCCCTTCCCTTCCCTTTTTCTTTTCCCTTTCCTTTCCCTTTCCTTTTCCTTTTCCCTTTCCTTTTTCTTTTCTTTTCTTTTCCTTTCCTTTCCTTTCCTTTCCTTTCCTTTCCTTTCCTTTCCTTTCCTTTCCTTTCCTTTCCTTTCCTTTCCTTTCCTTTCCTTCCCTTTCCTTCCCTTGCCTTGCCTTGCCTTGCCTTGCCTTGCCTTGCCTTGCCTTCTCTCCCTTCCTTTTTCCCTCCCCTCTTTCTCTTTTCCTTCCTTCTTTCCTCCCCTCCCCTTCATTTCCCTCTTTCTCTTCCTTCCATCTTCCCTCCCCTCCTTCCCTCGCTCCCTCCCTCCCTGTAATATCTTCAAAGCGCCCGGACCATAAAGGGTTAAACCAAAAAAAAAAAAAACCCCAACGAAAACCCGGTCTACAAAAGGCTTTGGCAGTCTGGCAAGCCCCAGCCGTGACTCATCCTTCCGTGTCCCTCCCTCCCTCCCTCCCCGATGGCTGCCAGGCGGCGTCTGCCAGGCAGATGGGCAGAGGAGGGTTAAACGAACCTCCTTGGAGCATGCACAGAGTGGAGAGCGGTCAGCCTGCACCGCAGGAGGAGCAGCTCATGCCATGCCGGCTGGCTGGGCTCCTTCTTGGCCTCCCCCTCCCCGCCTCGGCGGTTCAGCTTTGAGAGATCTCTATGGAGCCATGGTAACGGCAGCTGCATACTCTATGTTCCCCCACCACCACCCCTTTCCAGCTTCTGACAGGGAGCAACTTGGAAATCCGCTTGCCAGAGAGGGAGAAGAGAGCCGGTTGATTTGCACGATCCGGTGACTTCCAGGGATCGGAGGCAGCCTGGGGAGGGGGGAAAACAAAAAACAAAAAAACGGGACCAAGACGTGCAAGTTCCCATCGGATGGGAGCTCCCTCTCGGATCCCTTGCAAGCCAGCGAGCCCTTGTCATGCCGAAACTTCTCTCCCTTCATCCTTGCTGCCTCTTTTCTCATTGCAATTAAAAAGCTGGGCAGCCCACGAAGCCGGCCGGAGAGAGGAGAGGCAAAGGTGCCCGCCGGGAATGGAGAGAGAGGGGGGTGGGTGGGAAAAAGGGGGATTTTGGAGGTGGACTGCAGTGAAACCATCCACCCTTGGGAGAAAGGTTGAGCAAGAGAGGTTGGGATGGCTGATTCTGACCTTAAGCGGTGGAGGTCCATCCGCCGTTGCCTCCTGCAGCTGCTCTTCTCAAGGTTATCTTAGGGATGGGATTCTACCGTTTCAGGCATCCAAACCCAAGATGCTCTTGGCGCTGTCCAGCTTGGCTTTTGATGCCGGCTGGTGCAGACTGCCCGCTTAGCTTTCTGCATCATCTCAGCTCCGTGTTTGATCCCGTTCCGGAATAAAGGAACTGGAGAAAGTGATCTATTCTTAAGAGACGTCCTTCCTTTCTGGATGGCTGGCTTTTTTATCCTTTTTTGACCGACCCGGGCGCTTAGCTTTGCCAAGGGGAGTTTTCTCTTCCCTGCAAAAAATGGTGGCCATGTTGGTAAGGGAAGGGTTAATTTCTTGTTGCTGTAAAGCAGGGTTGGTTGGAGGGGAGAGCGGGTTAGCTCAGCCTGCTGGTGGTTAGCGAGATGAGAAAAAAAAAAAAAAGCGGAGCGCGTTGCAGTGCTCGGCTGTTGAAAATGCTGAATGAGAGCCCTTCGGATGCCCAAACAGCAGCTCATCCTTTCCCTTTCTTTCCCTCTCCTCCTCTCCCCACCGACCCCGGGTGTCCCCTGGAATCGAACCGCCAGCTCGCCCTCCTTTTGTACCTGCCGTCCAGTCTGGAGATGATACGTCTAATTTTGATGCCCGGGAGACGAACGCTGGCATTGCTTCCTCTCTCGGCCAGCTGAACCCCGCGGTTTCCCCCGGAGAAGCTTTGCCGTTCGTGGGGTTCTCCTTCATCAAGGCGCTCGCCGTCCTCCAGTCAGAGTAAGTAGCGGCTCTCTCTCGGAAGAGATGAGTAGCAAGAGGGGATCGGTGTTCTCCGAGTAGTCGCCGGGCTTGGGATGGAGGCAGAAATCCAGTGGTGGAGCGTGGATATATATATATACATACATACATATACATATATATATGTATTTCTTTTTAGCCAGGTTCTTCCTAGGTAAACCAAGATTTTTATGCAGCCCTAGTCCAGTGGAATCACAATCCACTAGTTTCTAGGCTTTTTTTCAGGCAGCCAGCAAGCACCCTGCTGCCCAGTGGGAGACTAAGGAGATTATATATATATATGTATGTATGTATGTATGTATGTATGTAAAAAAAGAAGCAGACATACTGCGAACTCC
>JAKOOJ010000044.1:3944325-3995446 GCA_022577455.1 Arizona elegans
GACTCCCGACAAGCAAAACGAAAGGAGGAAGCTGGATTCACTTAGCGACTGCCTGATTCGCTTAACAACTGAAAGACTTAACCACAGTGGCAAAAAAAAAAAAAAAAAAGTGGTAAAAATCAGACATGGCTCACTGAACCATCGCCTGGCGTAGCAATGGAAATTCTAGTCCTGATTGTAAGTCAAAGACTGTCTGTACGAGTAGTCTGTACAAATAGTCAGAATCTGGCATTAAGTTCCAATTAAGAATATTTATTGCTCATTCTTCTATAGACAAACCTCTAGATAAAAGTCAACAGCATTCAAGGATTGGACTTAAGACTGTTTGTGGGGACGTAATGACTCCAGGCTGAGGACTTGTTTGACTCTGCCCCCAGTCTACTCTTCTCCTATAGAGTCCATGTGAAATGAGAAATTAAAGGCCTCTCTCAAAAAATAAACCCTAGATTTCAGGAGGCTTGTGCTTCCTGTTAAATATGGTTTTAAATTTTGTAGATGCGATGGATTATTTTCAATGAGAAGCTTTGATTTTGTAGTCTTTCAAGGCTCTGTCGTTGTTTTATCCTATGTAGACAGATTGAAGACTCGTTCTTGCAAACGTTATGCTTATTGTTGGATCAATAACAATGGTATTTTTATTGTTATAATTAATGACAGAATTATTATTTATGGCGTCATAGCAGTACAATATTTGGAGCGGTGCGGAGGTGGCCTAGAGGCGGAGCTCTCGCCTCACAATCAGGGGGCTGTGAGTTCGATCCTAGGTAGAGGCAGATCTTTCTCTCTCTGGGCACAATGAGAATATATCTGCTGATTATAACTCCGCATTGGGGGAACGAGCTCCCCCCGGAGATACGGAGGATCCCGGATCTTCGCACCTTCCGTCGCGCGCTTAAAACGTTTTTATTTCATCAAGCCGGCCTGGCCTAAATCATCTCCTCTTTTAAATTTAAATTTTAAACATAAATTTTAATCTGTTTAATTATGGGGTATTTTAAAATTCAGCCTAAATTATTTAATTTGTTTTAATTTATTTTAAATTTTGTATTTCCTGTGTTTTATCTTCTTGGCTGTTCACCGCCCTGAGTTCTTCGGGAGAAGGGCGGTATAGAAATTTAATAAAATAAAATAAAATAAATAAATAAATTGGCAACAGGAAAGGCATCTGGCCAGTAAACGCTCAGCTCCATTCAGTTGCCCAGACTCCACCCCGCAAGGCATTTTGGGGTCATGAAATGGAGATGATACAACATTTGAGAGCTCCTGAGATACAGGCCACGTTGCATTAAAAAATATTCCAGGCTGGAGTGTAGAGGTCTTATTTGATCAGGTAGAGAATCTGTATCCTGCATTGCTTTTTTAAATGGTTGTGAGTTTTTAAGGCTCCTACGTAACTTCTTAGGCAGTGGTGAAATCTGAACTGGTTTGCGGTTTGCTGGCTGTGGTATGCACCAAAAGGAGGCTTGGGAAGGTAAGTATAACAGCGAGGGGGGAGGATAAGCTGTGCCACTCGATTTAGCTTCGCTAGAAAGCTTTTTTTTTTTTCCCACCGGTTCGCACAAACTGGTAGTTTTTGATCACTACCGGTTTGCCCGAACCGGTAGCATTTCACCCCTGTTCTTAGGCTACAGATTGGAATATCACATATACTTATACGCAGTGTTTGCGATTCATTCTCTTTCCTCTTTTTTTCAAGGTCTGCTTTGCGTTCGGATTCTCCCGCGAAGATTAGCTCCATGGAAAAGAAACTCCTTTTTAAGAGCAAAGAGCTACGAGACACCCAGGATAAGTGTCACAAGGTATTTATTTTCATGGCCGGCCTCCCTCCTTGCTCCAGAAGTCCACGACCTGTCCGGCCTAAAGGACCTGCCAGAGGTTGACGTCGGTTGGCGGCTTCAGCGGAGACTTTTCCTCGTTGGGCAGAAAGAGATGAGCTTAGGTCATGTCTCTTTCCAGGGCTGCTCTCGTTAACCAGAAGAAGCTCTGGATCCATCCAAGATCCTTGATCATCCCAGCTCTGATTTCCAGCACTTCACATGCCGTTTTCATCTGATGCTTTCCTTCTTCTAATTCTCTTTTTGAGTACTGCAAAGTCTTGGAGGGCGTTTTCCCCCCCCTCCCCTTCTCTTCCTGGTCCTCTTCTTTCTGCTTCCATACCTACGGCCGCTTCTTTGATTTTGCAACGAACCGTGTTCTAATTCTTTTCTTGGAAATAAACTCCGTGGGGATCCGTGGAAACTCCCGTTCTCCATTTGAGGGACTTTGCCGAGGGAGTGTCGCGCTTTCTTTTGCTTTGATCCGCGTTGATCTCTGGTCCCTCTGAAAGATATGGGGGGAAATCCACTTCTGGTCCGAAATGGATTTGGGATAAAGCTCAAGTGATCCATCTGTGGAGCGAAAGAGAAAGAGGAAAATAATAATAATAATTAAAAAAAAAAAACCCACCCAATTGGGTGAAAAAAATGATGGTGACTTCTTTGCTAAACGGGGTTCGAAGAGGGACCGAATGCGAACAAGCCGCGTGAATGAATGGGGTGACTTAGAATTACTGCTTTTCCCCTGAGAAGGAAGTGTGAATTTCCCAGGACCAGAAATAATGGTATTTGCCTTTTAAAACACCTTACTAAAACCTTCATCTCTTACCTTCCCGGCGCGCGCCTTGACGCCGCCAGCTCTCTCCGCCGCGCCTGCCGGAAATCCCTTTTTAAAACCTTTTCGATGTCTGTTTGCAGATGGAGCAGGAAATGACGCGCCTGCATCGCCGAGTGTCAGAGGTGGAGGCTGTGCTCAGCCAAAAGGAGGTGGAACTAAAAGCCTCCGAGACGCAGCGATCCCTCCTCGAACAGGACCTGGCTACCTACATCACAGAATGCAGTGTGAGCCTCTCCCTGTTCCCCCAAAAAACCCCTTCATCCCGGTGGGCCTTTAGGAGATCTCGAGTTGGCGATGGGCCACCCCCAGGGCTGGTGGCCCCGTTTTAAGAAATTTGCTCCAGACGGTTTTATGATTTA
Organism: Arizona elegans; assembly: GCA_022577455.1. Taxonomy (NCBI): domain Eukaryota; kingdom Metazoa; phylum Chordata; class Lepidosauria; order Squamata; family Colubridae; genus Arizona; species Arizona elegans. The sequence continues at coordinate 3,947,337 of JAKOOJ010000044.1, forward strand.
AAAAGCCTTTTGAAGTTCTTGTTACGTAATATCGGGGTCTCGGGAGCTTAAGGGTTGATTGTGATACCAAGGCGAAAGAATGCCGGGAGTCTTCGAGTTACGACCGCCATTGAGCCCCAATCTTTCTGTGGCTAAGCGAAACATTTGTTAAGTGAGTCTGGCCCCCTTCCCCTTGGATGACTTTTCTTGCCGCGCTTGTTAAGCAAATTACGGCAGTTGTTAAACGAGTCACACGGTGGTTAAGTGAACCTGTGGTTTCCCCATCGGATTTCCTTGTCAGAAGGTCCCAAAAGGGGGATTGTGTGACCCTCTGCAACCGTCGTAAGTATGAATCGGTTGCCGAGCAGCTGAATTTGGATCACATGACCATGGGGGTGGGGTGGGAGGAAACGGCGCAAAGGTGGTAATTGTGAAACTTGGTCGTAAGTTTCATTTTTTTCCCCCAGTGCCATTGTAACTTTGAACAGTCACTAAACAAATGTTTGTAAGTCGAGGACTATCTCGAGGAAGTCGAGGATTTCCTGCTTTCTAGCTAATTTAAATTGTGCGGCACAGCTGATCGTTGGAAATACCGGTTCAGACGAACTGGTGCGAACCGGTAGTATTTCACATCCCTGCTCCAAGGTCTCTTCCAACTCTGTGATTCTGCATGGGGATTACGATGATAGTCTCCTTTTTCAAGTAGCTTCTTAAATAACTTGTCCTTGTTACCGTTTTGGATCGAAAGCATATTTTTAACCGCTCTGGAGGCATCTTTCGAGAAGATCTTCTTCCTGCACCCGAGGTCAGAAGGTGAAAATTGCACCCAAAAAATGCTAAGATGCAAAGCTTCTTGTTTACAACGGTTTGGGGGTGGTTGTTTTTTTGCCCCCCTTTTAGCTGACTGCCTTTGCTTTGGCCCAGTCTCGGGGGGGCCTTTCTGTGTCCAACCTTGTATTTTTTTCCAGAGCTTAAAGCGAAGTCTGGAACAGGCGCGGATGGAAGTATCTCAAGAGGATGACAAGGCGCTGCAGCTCCTTCACGATATAAGAGAACAAAGTCGCAAGTTGCAGGAAATCAAAGAACAGGTACAGATAACTCTGGTTCGCGAGGATGTACTGTACTTTATATTTTTTATTTTATTTATTATTTGTATTTTTCGGAGTATAAGATGCACTTTTTCCCCCCCTTAAAGGGGTGAAAATTTAGGTGCGTCTTATACACCGAATGTAGCCCCGCCTGCCCACTGGCCCCTACCCTTTGGCCTCTGCCTCGCAGCAGTTACCTCCTTGCAAGCAAACAGCAAGAAAAAACAGCTCGTTTCAGCTTCAGCACAGCCTGATTAGCACAAGTTGATTGGATCGGCCTCCCGACTCTCAGCTGTTTTGTTCTCAGCTGTTTGCCCAGGGCTCTGCTGCTTGCTGCAAGGAGGTAAATTGCTGGAGCAGATTTTTTTTTTTTTCCTTGTGCTAATCAAGCTATGCTGAAAATGAAACTGAAAGTAAAGCAGGCTGTTTGCTGTTTGCGAACAAACAGACAAATGGATGACCACATTTCACTATGAGTCTCTCTGTGATTCCAGAATCTTTCCTCCCCTCTATTTTCCCTTCATGACTTTCCAATATGTTTGACTTCCCTTTCCGGTTCTCAGGAGTACCAAGCTCAAGTGGAAGAAATGAGATTGATGATGAATCAGCTAGAAGAAGACCTGATTTCTGCTCGCAGACGCAGCGATCTTTACGAATCGGAGCTGAGGGAATCTCGACTGGCCGCCGAAGAGTTCAAGCGGAAAGCCACCGAATGTCATAACCGGCTCCAGAAAGTAGTTAAGGTCAGCTCCTCCAGATTTCAATGGTTGATTTCCAATCTAGCTGGCTCCTAACGGAGGGAAAAGGGAGAAATTTGACTCGGTTTTAGAACCCTGACACCTCATTTTACCAACCCCGGGAAGGATGGAAGACTGAGTCAACCTTGAGCCGGTCAGGATCGAACTGCTGAAAGTGAGAAGGGTTAGCCTGCAATCCTGCATTCTAACCACAACACCACCAAGAGAATAGAATAGAATAGAATAGAATAGAATAGAATAGAATAGAATAGAATAGAATAGAATAGAATAGAATATAGAAAATGAAAAGAATGGAATAAGGAAAGGAGAATAGAATAGAATAGAATAGAATAGAATAGAATAGAATAGAATAGAATAGAATAGAATATAGAAAATGAAAAGAATGGAATAAGGAAAGGAGAATAGAATAGAATAGAATAGAATAGAATAGAATATAGAAAAATGAATAGAATAGAATATAGAAAAATTAATAGAATAGAATATAGAATAGAATAGAATAGAATATAGAAAGTGAAAAGAATGGAATAAGGAAAGGAGAATAGAATAGAATAGAATATAGAAAGTGAAAAGAATGGAATAAGGAAAGGAGAATAGAATAGAATATAGAAAATGAAAAGAATGGAATAAGGAAAGGAGAATAGAATAGAATAGAATAGAATATAGAAAAATTAATAGAATAGAATATAGAAAAATTAATAGAATAGAATATAGAATAGAATAGAATAGAATATAGAAAGTGAAAAGAATGGAATAAGGAAAGGAGAATAAAATAGAATAGAATAGAATAGAATAGAATAGAATAGAATAGAATAGAGGAGTTATGATAGCAGTCTTCCAATATCTCAGGGGCTGCCCCAAAGAAGTGGGAGTCAAGCACCTGAGAGTAGAACAAGAAGCAACGGGTGGAAACTAATCAAGGAGAGAAGCAACCTAGAACTAAGGAGAAATTTCCTGACAGTGAGAATAAGTGGAACTCCTTGCCTCCAGAAGTTGTGAATGCTCCAACACTGGAGGTTTTAAGAAGATGTTGGATAACCATTTGTCTGAAGTGGTACAGGGTTTCCTGCCTAAGCAGGGGGTTGGAGTAGAAGACCTCCAAGGTCCCTTCCAACCCTGTTATTCTAAATTGTTTACTTTGTGTGTTACAATATAATCAGAACAAATGCCTTTACACCCAGTATGGTTGCCTTTTTCTGGTCAAAATTAGTCCTTAATAACTGCTTTTATTAATTTCCGATGACTATTTTCAATACCGCAATTAGATTAGGATATCTACTTAAGAAAGATTCCCTCTCTTTCTTTTTTTGGATCACAATTGCCTGCACGATTTCACCCTTATTTCTCCAATAAAAGGTGTGTTGGGGTGGGGGGAAAAGTATAAGAACATGGAAACTTCAAAGTTGCATAGTTTTCTGTTAATCTGGATCCGATTACTAAATTACATGTTCTGTTTAATTTTCACCTAAAAGGTTAAAGACCAAGGAAAAACAGAAGTAGGAGAGCTGTATTCCAAGCTGGAGAAGGTATGTTTATAAGTCTCATTTTCTTTCTGGAATTCTTTGCGATAACATCCCGGGAATAAACGTCTGTGGGGATTCTCAAATCATCCAGATCATGGCGGCCCCCAAAGATGCTTTTCTAAAAGGCAAGTGGACTTCCTTTGTTTTTCTTTGAAGGCGTTTCGCTTCTCATCCGAGAAGCTTCCTCAGTTCTGGAGAAGGATTGGAACCGAGAACTGAGGAAGCTTCTCGGATGAGAAGCGAAACTTCTTCAAGGAAAAACGAAGGAAGTTCCAGTTGCCTTTGGGGAACTGAAGAAGCTTCCTGGATGAGAAAAAAAAACGAGGTCTTCAGTGAAAAAAACGAATAGAGCCCAATTGCTTTTTGAAAAAAGCACCTTTGGTGTCCCAGAATAAATACAATATTTGACTGACTCACAGTTTGATTGGCAGTGAGGGACTAGCCAAAGGACCAGAATCATGAAATCGAATGTATTCCAGACTTAAAAATGGGATTTCCTGAACATTTTATCCCCATAAGGGAAACTGCCAATCTTAGGTAGTTTATAAGATTTCAAGCATTGTGACTTGAAGTGCGTTTTCAGCAGCCGAGGAAAAATCCCTGCGCCAGCTTAGAGGCTGTAAGGAGTCAGAAAGTAAGGAGACGTTGAGCTGCGTAAGCAGAGTGGAGAAGGCAAATTAGGGAAGGTCGGCCTAAGACAAGGTTCAGGAGGTAAGAATTGGGAAAAGGTTTTATCCCAGAGCTATAATTGCCCTCAACAATGAACTAAAAGGGCCACTATCAGTGAGCTGTTGGACAGCATTACTTGGTCTGTTGTGTGGATTTTTGGGTGGTTTAGGGGTGGGGAATTTGTGGTGGGTGGGTGTTTGGGGATTGTCATGTGAGTTGGGTCTGGTCTCTGGGTGTTATGTGAATTTTGTTGTATGGGTATACGGTGTATATACGTACAATGACAATAAACAGGATGGCTAAATAAAGATAGAAATTTCATGGAAGGCCTTGAATAGAACAGAACAGAACAGAATAGAATAAATGGAAGGGACCTTGGAGGTCTTCTAGTCCAACCCACTGCTTAAGGTGGAGACCCTATACCATTTCAGACAAGTGGCTGTCCAGTTTCTTCTTAAAAACCTCCAGTGATGAATAGAGTAGAGTAGAGTAGAGTAGAGTAGAGTAGAGAATAGAATAGAATAGAATAGAATAATAGAATAGAATAGAATAGAATAGAATAGAATAGAATAATAATAGAATAGAACAGAAAAGAATAGAATAGAATAGAATAGAACAGAAAAGAAAAGAAAAGAAAAGAAAAGAAAAGAAAAGAAAAGAAAAGAAAAGAAAAGAAAAGAAAAGAAAAGAAAAGAAAAGAAAAGAAAAGAAAAGAAAAGAAAAGAAAAGAACAGAACAGAACAGAACAGAATTCTTTATTGGCCAAGTGTGATTGGACACACAGAAGGAATTTGTCTTTGGTGCATACGCTCCCAGTGTACATAAAAATACATTCGTCAAGAATCATAAGATATAACACTGAGTGATAGTCATAAGCGTAGGGTCTCCTGTCTAGCAGTGGGTTGGACTAGAAGACCTCCGAGGTCCCTTCCAATTTTGTCATTCTGTCATTCTTTCCTTTCCTCTCTTGTCTAGATCAATGCAGATCAACAGGTGAAAATTCAAGAACTCCAAGAGAAGCTGACCAAGGTGAGATTTAATTCCGGATGTGGCCGGAGAATCGATGGCTTTTGATTTTCAGTGAGAAAACTGGTGAGGAGGAAGGTGTTTTTTTTTTTTTTTTTTTGGGGGGGGGGTTGTTCGATTTTTTTTTTTTTTTTAAATTTCCCCCCTACACAAGTTTATAAATCTCCTCTATAGACATTTTCCCGCAAGCTGTAACGCAGAGGAGGGCGGAACAAGAGTCTGGTGTTCCAAAACAGAGTTAGTCATCCTGCTGTTAGATAGGAAAGAGAGACGGGGAAGTGGGAGGGGGAGGGAGATGTGGGGGGTGGGCCCTGGAACTTGAGATCGTGATGCTCGGTGCTTTCTCCTCTTCACAACCTGTCAGGGCCGGCTTATTTTTAAAAACAAAAGTTTGAGTCAGAATTCAGACTATTGGGTAGGAACTTAACTTGAGAAGGCTAAGTTGGGGGGAGAGAGAGAGAGAGGGAGAGGGAGAGGGAGAGGGAGGGAGAAAGAGAGAGAAAGAGAAAGAGAGGAGAGAGAAGAAAGAGAGAGAGAGGAGAGAGAGAGAGGAGAGAGAGAGAGGAGAGATAAAGAAGAAAGAGAGAGAGAAGAGAAAGGAGAGAGAGAGAAGAAAGGGAGGAGAGAGAGGAGAAAGAGAGAGAGGAGAGAGAGAGAAAGAGAGAACAAGAAGAAAGGGAGAGAGAAGAGAGAAGAAAGAGAGGAGAGAGAGAAGAAAGAGAGAGAGAAGAGAGAGAGAGAAGAAAGAGAGAAAAAAAGAGAGAGAGACAGAGAGGAGAAAGAGAGAGAGGAGAGAGAAAGAGAGAACAAGAAGAAAGAGAGAGGAGAGAGAAAGAGAGAGAGAGAGAGAGGCACATGCACCCCACACCAGGTGTGTGACCGTTTTCAGCAGTCGAGGCTTGCTGTAGGAGATGATATAATGAGTGCGGAGATGGCAACAGATTGCGGTGATTTAATTTGACTCGGGGTTTTCATGAATGGAGTAGGTGCCAAAAGATAACTCATGGATTCTATGACTTCTATTTTTTTATTTGTTATTTTGTTGTTCCTGGTGTGGGAAGCCCACCCCCACTCTCCTAGAAGAATAGAATAGAATAGAATTCTTTTATTGGCCAAGTGTGATTGGAGACGCAAGGAATTTGCCTTTGGTGCATAGGCTCTCAGTGTACATAAAAGCTAAGATACATTCGTCAAGAATCATAAGGTACAACGCTTAATGGTAGTCATAGGGTGCAAATAAGCAATCGAATCATACCCTGTTTTTTTCCCAAAATAAGACATCCCCTGATAATGAGCCCAATCTTAGCTCTGGATGGCCACAATATCTCTTCCTCCCTCCCTCCCTCCCTTCTTCCTTCCTTCCAAATGCAGATTTATATAAATCTAAGTGCTATTGCTATTTCTTTGCTCTTCCTTTTCTACTTCCTCCCTCCCTCCCTTCCTTTCTCTCTCTCTCTCTCCCTCTCTCCCTTCCTCCCTCCCTTCCTTTTGTAAGTTTGCCCAATTCAAAAACAGGTCTGGATGGCCACAATATCCCTCCCTCCCTCCCTCCCTTCCTTCCTTCCTTCCTTCCTTCCTTCTGTAGGAACCAATATATTGTTGATTCCCCCTCCACCCCATGCATCAAATTACGTAATGCACTAAACTAAAAACCTGCGCGATGGGTTCCTGAAAGGCTTTGGCGTTTTGGCACCCCTGCGTCCAACAGCCAGCCCTGATTTTCCACCCTCACTTCTCTTTTGAAGGCCATGAAAGCCAGCTCGGAAGCCACCGAATTGCTTCAGAACATCCGCCAAGCCAAAGAGAGGGCCGAGAAAGAGCTGGAGAAATTGCAGAACCGGGAGGACTCCAACGAAAGCATGAAAAAGAAATTGCTGGAAGCCGAGGTTAGCAAGTTATCAACTTTGGCGCGTCGGGTTCCAAGGCAACGAAAAAGTCTGGTGTGATGGGCTTGGCTTTCTTTGCTGACTGAGACTTTTTTGCTTAAAGATTATGGCCTTTTTTGTGGGGAATTTGAACCAAAGTTTAGATAAAGGCAGTGGACGCAGTGGCTCAGTGGCTAAGATGCTGAGCTTGTGGATCAGAAAGGTTGGCAGTTCAGCGGTTCGAATCCCTAGCGCCGGATAATGGGATGAGCTCCCGTGACTTGTCCCAGCTTCTGCCAACCTAGCAGTTCGAAAGCAGGTAAAAAATGCAAGTAGAAAAATAGGGACTCTCTTTGGTGGGAAGGGAACAGCGTTCCGTGCACCTTTGGCGTTGAGTCATGCTGGCCACATGACCACGGAGACGTCTTCGGACAGCGCTGGCTCTTCGGCTTTGAAAACGGAGATGAGCAGCGCCCCCTAGAGTCTGGAACGACTAGCACATACATGCAAGGGGAACTTTTACCTTTACCTTAGATAAAGGCAGAAGTGAATTTGGAGAGCACGCAGCCACAGCCGTTTGCGGTCACCTGAGCTCGTAGTGGGAAACCACCGTTCCTTGGTTTGAAAGTTATTTTTATATTTATACGGTGTGGCAGAGTTGTCACGAAAGAATCATTGCCATTATTATTATTTTTTTACCTTTTTGTTGTTTTTCAAACGGTCCGTGCTTCCTAACTCAAATTCAATCATCCAAGGTTCTGAGTCTAGTGGTCTTGTGATGGCAAAACATTGGGTGACTATCCGGATTCTTGTTTTGTGGGGTGGGGTGAGGAGGGGTTCATTCTGCCTTCTTGTCTGAACTTTCTCTAGGAAAGACGTCATTCTCTGGAGAACCAAGTGAAGCGGCTGGAGACGGTGGAACGGCGAGAGAACCGACTGAAAGAAGATATCCAGACAAAATCTCAGCAAATCCAGCAGATGGCTGATAAAATTCTGGTGGGTAGCAATGGAAAAGAAAAAAAAAAGAGGGGAGTTTTCAAACTGAGTGAGTGGTATTTGGTGGGAAGTGTTAAAAAGACAGAAAAAGAAGCAGAAGGTTTCAAATTATAAACTTCTGCAGCTGGGGACAGGTAACATTTATCGAGGGTTCCTTGTTAATAATGCCCTGAGTCCGTGAGGCTGAAAAATGTTGTGGTTCCTGCTTTAGAGAAGGCATCAGCCTTCAAGCTTTCTCAGGGGGTGTTTGACAGCAATCATAAATCATGAAAATCCGCCCCAATAAAAAGTATTTATACATTCATTTCATACCTGGTAGCCTTGCCTCCTCTTAACTCTAGTTGGTTGATGCAATAGTGCTTTTGAAAAAGCAAGTGGACTTCCTTGAAAACGTGATTAAGAAAGAAAGAAGGAAGGAAGGAAGAGAAAAGGAGGGAAGGAAGGAGAGAGAGAGGAAGGAAGAAGAGAAAGAAGGAAGGCATGAAAGGGCGAAAGAAAAAAGGAAGGAAGAAGGAAAGAAAGAAAAAAGAAGGAAGGAAAGAAGGAAAGAAAAAAGGAAACATGGGAAGGAAAGAAAAAAAGAAAAGGAAAGAAGGAAGGAAGAAACAAGGAAAGAAAGAAAAAGGAAAGAAAAAAAGAAGGCAAGAAAGAAAAAGGAAAGAGAAAGCGAAGGAAGGAAGAGAAAGAAGGAAGGAAGAAACAAAAAAGGAAAGAAAGAGAAAGAAAGAAAAGAAAGAAGGAAGGCAAGAAAGAAAAAGGAAAGAAGAAAAAGTGAAGGAAGGAAGAGAAAGAAGCAAGGAAGAAGTAAAGGAAGGAAAGAAAGAAAGAAAGAAAGAAAGAAAGAAAGAAAGAAAGAGAAAGAAAGAATTAAGTAATTAATTCTTGGACAGGCCAGAAACAATGACCCTTCCAGTCCAACCCCCTGCCTTCTGCTGGGAGTCCTCCAATTCCCCTCTTTCAACCCCTCCCCAATTTCCCCCGGGGCCTTTCCCACAGAATCCCTCGGGCTCCTCGTGGTGCTTCTGCTTCCCACGGAAGAGCCTCGGCTTCCAGTTGCCGCAACAGACGCTCCCGGCTCCAACAAAGGGGTGTTTCGTAAACTCCCTGCCCATCAATATGTTGGAGTTACGTGACAATGAAGCCTGCAAAGCCAAGCTGGAGAAGCCTTGGCAGTCTCGCCCGTGTCCCGAAATCTGTTGGGTTTTTCCCCCGTGTTGGAGAAGGACCGAATGAATCACCTTAACTCTTCCCTCTCCGGAAATAATCTGCCGATGCGAATCCATGGTTTGGCTTGCTAGGATTCTCGCTCTTAAGAAGGATAAAGGATCTGCAGGATCATCTCCTACCGGCCTCCCACCGCCAAGTGCGCTCACATAGGGCTCCCCTCCTCTGGGTCCCCTCAGCTAGACAGTGTCGGCTGGCGGTCCCCAGGATGAGGGCGTTCTCTGTGGTCGCACCGACCCTCTAGATTGGGTTACCCACCGGGCTCCGGACGGCCCCCCAACCTCCGTGCCGACCTAAAGACATGGCTTTTTCACCAACTACCCTGATCTGTTGTGGATTTTAACTTGGGGATTGGGGATTTTAAATTGGTTGTAATATTTTTTAACTCGTATTTATTGTCGGGTTGTTTTATTGTTGTGAGCCGCCCCGAGTCCTGCAGGAGAAGGGCGGCATATAAATCTGACTATAAATAAATAAATAAAATAAATAAAGGAGACCTTTCTAGCTGCTTAGAGTTCTTCGGCCCTGTGTTGATAGGTGGTCCAAATACCTATCAATATTTATATGCACACAGATTAGCAGGTACAGGTGCTCCTCGATTTACGGCCATTTCTTTAGCGACCGGTCAAAGTTCGTTTGTTTTATTTCTTAAATGTATTTGCCGCCTCTATCTCGCCATGTGGCTACTCCAGTTACAATGAGATTGGAAAAAAAAGTAACTACTGTCCAGTTCTTCACGATCCCCACCCCACCCCCCGCACAACTGTTGTGCGGTGTCCCAGCGGTTAAAAAACGCTGGCCGTGTCAACTGAAAGGAGGTTGGCAGTTTGAGACCCGAGTGCTCCAGAATGGGTTGAGCTCCCGTTTCTGCCTCAGCTCCTTTCGAACCTAGCAGTTTGAAGAAAAACCTGGAAAACTACCTGTCTGAAATGGTATTAGGGTCTCCTGCTCGGAGCAGGGAGTTGGACTAGAAGACCTCCAAGGTCCCTTCCAACTCCGTTATTCTGTTAATCAGTCATAGACAAGAGAAGTGGGGAGGGTCAACCTGTTCTCCACAGCATCAGAGGGCAAGATAAGAAGTAACGGATGGAAGCTTGTTAAAGACAGATCCAAACCTGGAACTAAGGAGAAACTTCCTGACGGTGAGAACAATTAATCCGAGGAATAGCCTTCTGGAGTTGCGGGCTGCTCCATCGCTGGATTGAGCAACCCTTTGACTCAGTTGGTGTAAAGATCTGCCTTAAGCAGGAGGTTGGACTAGAAGACCTCGAAGGTCCGGCCATACGATTCTGCGTTTTTGGCTTTGTATTGTTTGAATCCAAAACGTACGCTGAGATTCTGGAGCAGAGGTCTTCAAACTTGGCAGCTTTAAGACTTGTGGACTTCAACTCCCAGAATTCTCCAGCCAGCTCTCAAACTTGGCAGCTTTAGACTTGTGGACTTCAACTCCCAGAATTCTCCAGCCAGCTCTCAAACTTGGCAGCTTTAGACTTGTGGACTTCAACTCCCAGAATTCTCCAGCCAGCTCTCAAACTTGGCAGCTTTTAAGACTTGTGGACTTCAACTCCCAGAATTCTCCAACCAACTATCAAACTTGGCAGCTTTAAGACTTGTGGACTTCAACTCCCAGAATTCTCCAGCCAGCTCTCAAACTTGGCAGCTTTTAAGACTTGTGGATTTCAACTCCCAGAATTCATAGCATAGCTGGCTGGAGAATTCTGGGAATTGTAGTCCACAAGTCTTAAAGCTGCCAAGTTTGAAGACCTCTGTTCTGGAGAATCACCAGCGGACGATGGGTTTGAGAATGGTTTCATTCCCCCTCTAAAAAAACAAAACAAACCGGAGAGCATTTTCTCAAAAAGGAAGCGACTGCTTGAGCTGGGATCTACTTCAAAGAACCGAACCGAAGATCAACCCTCAAAGAAGAGAAAGCGTTGTGAGTCTTTATGTTTTCCCTGGGCTTTTAGCCGTGTAGGTGGAAGCTGACAGCTTGCTATGGCAACAGAGGTAGGGGCAGCTGAGTAGGAGAAGAAGATTTCAAGAGGTTTTTGTTTTTTTCTCTGCCCCGGAGTCTGCAGCAGCTTTCAACTTACACTTCTTGACTTTCTGGAAAGATCTATCCATTTTGGGGAAATAGGTCACGATGGAGTTTTGGTTGTTGCTGCCGCCGCCGCGCCTTCGAATATATGTTTAAGCCAATTGCAGAGAGATGCGTGCTAGTCTTGTGAATTATTTAGAATAGAATAGAATAGAATAGAATAGAATAGAATAGAATAGAATAGAATAACAGAGTTGGAAGGGACCTTGGAGGTCTTCTAGTCCAACCCCCTGCTTAGGCAGGAAACCCTGTACCACTTCAGACAAATGGTTATCCAACACCTTCTTAAAGACTTCCAGTGTTGGAGCATCCACAACTTCTGGAGGCAAGTAGTTCCACTGGTGAATTGTTCTAACCGTCAGGAAATTTCTCCTTACTTCTAAGTTGCTTCTCTCCTTGATGAGTTTCTATCTGTTGCTTCTTGTCCTGCCTTCAGGTGCTTTGGAGAATAGCTTGACTCCCTCTTCTTTGGGGCAGCCCCTGAGATACTGGAACTCTGCTCTCATGTCTCCCCCAGTCCTTCTTTTCATCAAACTAGACTGTTGTGACCGAGGCCCACATAGAGATTAGCAAACACAATTCAGTCCTCAACAAACTTATTTTATTAAAACAGATGAGAATTAATTCATTCTCAGCTTAGTCCAAAACAAGTCCTTCATAAACAGTCCTACGGCCTTATCACCAACCTTTGATGGCTTTGGCAACCTGCCAAAGGCTTTTCTTATCAAAACCCCCACAAAGTTCAAGAGACTTTGACAAGAAGCACTGGAATCAACTGTTGCTTTCCTACAAAGATCCCAAGAGCCGTTGCTGGTCTGTTTTAAGCCTTATGAGAGTGGCCAATCATCTCCTGGCCTTACTCCTGAGTCGTCCTTTTTGCTTCAGCTGCTCTTGCCTTCTGGCAGCTCTTTGCATGCCTGTATTAGGAACAGGCTCCTCCTGTTCCTCTACCTCTCTGCTGTCTGTCTCTGGAGGCTCTGGAGTCCACGCATCGCTCCCAGATGGCCCTGGCCCCATCTCTGCCTCTGATTCAGAGCCCTCGTCCGGGCCTTCCCCAGCCTCCAGGACTGGTCCATGGTCCTCCCCAACCTCCTCACTGTCCAACTCCGCTGCCAGCTCCGCAGGCTGCTGGCAGACCACAATATAGACATACCCAGTTTCTGCAACCGTTCTTTATATGTTTTAGCCTCCAGTCCCCTAATCCTCTTTGTTGCTCTTCTCTGCACTCTTTCTAGAGTCTCCACATCTTTTTTTACATTTTTAAACTGGATGCAGTATCCCAAGTGTGGCCTTATTACCAAGGCATTATAACTTAACAGTGTTCGTATAATTGTTGATGGGCTGTATACCTCGATATCAGAAATGATGTAGGGTTTCCTGCTTTGGGGGGGAGGAGGTTGGACTAGATGACCTACAGGGTCCCTTCCGACTCGGTTAATCTGTGAATCAGATGCATGCATGCAGGATCCAATCTGGGTTTTGTCTTCCGAGTTTTCGGACCCGTGCTGAAGCCCATCCTCAGAGAACATCTCCCTAACGGATTGTGTGCCGTTCTAAAAAAACCACTCACATACACAACAGGGCACACTCCCTCCGCGAGGGAAAAGTTCCCCGAGGATGGGCTCCAGCACGAGTCCGAAAGCTCGGGAAAGCCAAACCTTCTGGTCCCGGCGAGTGACCCAGATTGGATCGTGCAAAACATTTATCCCGGGGAGCACGTCGATTCGCATCAAGCGATCGTCGGGAGTTCAGCCTACAGATGAGCTTGTAATTTATTCATGTGCAATGCAGGAGAAGGATTTGTCGGGTCATGCAGTCAGTTGGAAACGAAGGCACGAAGCCACTTCCCTTATTAAGGGCGGCTTTTCGAATCACGATTCACGTTTTTAATACAGAAGGTTTTGAAGATGGAGAGGAAGATGAAAGCAGAAGATTTTTCCTCTGTGGGTCTAATGGAAAAGGACCTGGAGAAAAAAATTGGAACTTTGTTATTATATTTTATGTGTGTGTGTAGGGCTATGTAGGTGTGCTTTTGTAGGTATTCCCCTTTGAGTTTGTTTGTTTGTTTGTTTATTTATTTATTTATTTATTTATTTATTTATTTATTTATTGGTTCAATTTATATGCTGCCCTTTCTCAGGAGACTCAGGGCGGCTTACAATGCGTTAAGCAATAGCCTTCATTCTTTTGTATATACCTGTTTAGTAGGGCTTTCCCCCCCCCCCCCGCCCCAAAGCGGTGTTCTATTTTATACAAAGTCATCTTATTGCCCCCACAATCCGGGTCCTCATTTTACCTACCTTGGAAGGATGGAAGGCTGAGTCAACCTTGGGCCTGGTGACATTTGAACTCGCCGTAATTGCAGGCAGCTGGCAGCTAAGTGCTACTTTAACAGCACTTAGTCCGCTGCGCCACCAAAGGCTCTTTGGTGAGTTTGAGATGCTGAAGAAATATCTCTTCTTTTCTCCTAGGAACTGGAAGAGAAACACAGGGAAGCTCAGCTGGCAGCCCAACACCTGGAGTTGCATCTGAAGCAGAAAGAACAAATGTATGAAGAAAGACTCAAAGTAAGAAGTGGATTTGATCCTTTGGAGACAGGGGGCTTTTCTCATCCTCCTGCATTGAGTTGGGAAAGGAAAGGAAATAGCAATAGCTCTTAGACTTATAGACCGCTTCACAGTCCTCTCTAAACGGTTTACAGAGTCAGCCTCTTGCCCCCCCTCTATCATCTATCATCTGTCTATCTCTATATCTATCTATCATCTGTCTATCTCTCTCTCTCTCTATCATCTATCATCTGTCTATCTCTATATCTATTATCTGTCTCTCTCTCTCTCTCTATCATCTGTCTATCTCTTTCTATCATCTGCCTATCTCTCTCTCTATCATCTATCATCTGTATCTCTCTCTCTCATCTATCATCTCTCTATATCTATCTATCATCTATATCTATCTATCTATCTATCATCTGTCTATCTCTATATCTATCTATCATCTATCTCTATATCTATCTATCTATCTATCTATCTATCTATCTATCTATCTATCTATCTTTCTATCATCTATCATCAAATGATTTGGGGGGACGTGGTGGCTGAGTGCCTAAGACGCTGAGCTCATCTGATGGAAAGGTAGGCAGTTCAGCGGTTCGAATCCCTAGTGCCACGTAACGGGGTGAGCTCCCGTTCCTTGTCCCAGCTTCTGCCAACCTAGCAGTTCGAAAGCAGGTAAAAAATGCAAGTAGAAAAATAGGGACCACCTTTGGTGGGAAGGGAACAGCGTTCCGTGCGCCTTTGGCATTGAGTCATGCCAGCCACATGACCACGGAGACATTTTTGGACAGCACTGGCTCTTCGGCTTTGAAACGGAGATGAGCACACTGCCCCCTAGAGTCGGGAACGACTAGCACATATGTGCGAGGGGAACTTTTACCTTTAGATTATTCTTCCCCCTTCATGCTCCCCCTCTGCATTAGCTGTCTTTTTCAAGAAATCCCTGGGAAAGTCTAGCAAGAGCTTTTAACAAATTGTAAGAGATTGTTAAGGAGGAGGAATGGGGCTCAAATTGCCATGGAACTGTTGAGCGGCTATTCAGATGTCAGGTTGACCCAGGCAGAAAATACGAAGAAAGGATCGAACAAAACTCTCGCCAAATAATGTCCACAGTGCCAGGCAACTGAACAATTAGACTCTAAGTAGGACTGACTTTTGAGTTGGGCATGCCAGCCTCCTCTTCAGCTCAATCATTTTTTTGCTCCTATTATGAAACATCTAGAAGGCATGTTGAGGTGTGGGCTTTGGTGGCCAGTCTTCATCGGAACCCCTAAACACTGACCTCCCCTAAACTCCGCTGAAGACATTACCTAGCCTGGTAATGAAACATTCGGAAACCAACCCACAAGCTCGGAGAACGAACCTCCACCCTCATCCTATACCCGAGCTACAGATATTCGCCACCGTTGCCAATATCCATGTTTCTCAAACGTAGCTTTAAGATAAGATAACCTTGATTGTCACTTGTTTCTGCGAACACATTGGCACACATTTAAAAATGAAATTTCTGATGCCTGCTGTCAATTTCTATCTATCTCTATCATCTCTCTCTCTCTATCCATCCATCTAATCTGTATGTCTGCCATCTATTGTCTATATATCTCTGTCTGTCTGTCCATCCATCTGTAATACCCATCCATCCATCCATCTTTACTATAGATGACATAGTATGTCATCTATCATCTATGTCTGTCTGTCTGTCCGTCTATCTATATCTATCTATCCATCCACCCATCCCATCTATCCATCCATCCATTCATCAATCTAATCAGTATGTCTGCCATCTACCATCTATATATCTCTGTCTGTCTGTCTGTCCGTTCATCCATCTGTCATATCCATCCATCCATCCATCTATACTATATGACATATTATGTCATCTATCATCTATGTCTGTCTCTCCGTCCATCTATCTATCCATCCATCTAATCTGTATGTTTGTCATCTATCCTCTATATCTATTTGTCTATCCATCTGTCATCTCTATCTATCCATTCATCCATCTATACATCTACACTATAGATGACATAGTATGTCATCTAATCATCTCTGTCTGTCTGTCATCTGTCCGTCCATCTAGCCACCCACCCACCCATCCATCCATCCATCCATCCATCCATCTATCCTATCTTCCATCCATCCATCCATCCATCCATCCATCAATCCATCTATCATCATCTCTCTCTTATGTATCATCTCTCCCATCCATCCATCTCATCCATCTCTCTCTCATCCATCCATCTTATCTCCCATCCATCCATCCATCCATCCATCCATCCATCCATCCAATCTATCTATCATCTATCATCTCTCTTTTATGTATCATCTCTCCCATCCATCCATCTCATCCATCTCTCTCTCATCCATCCATCTTATCTCTCATCCATCCATCCATCCATCCAATCTATCTATCATCTATCATCTCTCTCTTATGTATCATCTCTCCCATCCATCCATCTCATCCATCTTATCTCTCATCCATCCATCCATCCATCCATCAATCCATCTATCATCTATCATCTCTCTCTTATGTATCATCACTCCCATCCATCCATCTCATCCACCTCTCTCTCATCCATCCATTTTATCTCTCATCCATCCATCCATCCAATCTATCTATCTACATTATCTATCTATCCATTCCCATATGCATGCATGCACGCACATACAAATATATATGCTGCACACACAAACTCCCACCCACACCACATAATAACCACAGTCCATTTTGAATACATTTTGTGAGGTTTCTTTTGAATGGAGCATCTGGAATGCCACTCCAAGACCAACTCCAGCTTTTTCAGCCCCAGAAAGCTTTTGCAAGTTCCCAATAGGGTTTGGCCTTCCAGATACTTTTCCAGCCGTCCGAAACGGCTTAAGACAACCCAAGTTTCGCTGGAACGTCAAGAGGCCTAAAAGTAAGGCCTGCTTGTTTCCTCCTTCCCACAATCCCCGCAGGTGCTTGATAACCAAATGAAGAAAGACTTGGCGGACAAAGATGCTCTGGAGAACATGCTAAGGAAACACGAGGAGGAAGCTCACGAAAAGTGCAAAATCCTTGCCGAGCAGAAAGCGGTAAGCGGGGCTGCTATTTAGCTAAGGCGCTGCTGTTTCAATTAGCTTGAGTCACCCAGCTGCTTGTAGGTGATCTTAGTCACATCCGAATGCATAAAATGTCACTTGCCCCGGCTTAGCGTGAGCTAAACACGCATAATTGTCATATCAATATTGCCGGCGTAAAAGATGTTTTCATGCGGAGGAGCTGTTGAGAATTCTCCCCTGCCTCCTGTTGGGAAGCCGTGGTGTGCTTTGGAGAACACGCCTGCCGAGCCCCGTAGAATATTTTGAGCAGGGTTGGAAGATGGGGCCCGCAATTCCCGTAGAGCTCCAGGTGATTTCCATGAAGCTCAGACAGAGGGAGCTCTCTCAGAATGCTCAGAAACATTTTTGAGAAGATGGCCAACTTGGTTTTTAATTCTAGAAGCGAGAAAGGGCTTCGCCCCTTCCGATACTTTCATCCGTGGGGTGCAGCTCAAGGTCACCTTGAAAGCCTTAATTTGGCTTGGGGCTGGGTTACCTGTAGGACTGTCTTTATCCAAGACAGAGTTCACCTGTCCAGTTTGATCTGGCAGATTTGGACATGTTGCAGATCCCGTCAGCCAACGATGTCGACTGGCAGGAACGAGAAAATGGGCCTTTTCTGCGGTGGCCCCTGCTCCGTGGGATATCGTCCCTCTCAGAGATTAAATGGCTCCAACCCTTTTCGAGGCCTTAAATCATGCATGTACAACTTAGATCAGCACTAGCACTGATTAGGTTTCCTAATTAGGATACTGAAACATCTGCAAGAAAACCAGCAAGCTCAGGATCCCTCATATCAACCCCGAGCTACACATATTCTTCTTTATTAATACAATATAGTTAATGCACATAATCCCGTTTGCTTCCTTTTTACGACCGCTTAATTATTCATGTTCATTATTCATCATGGGACGTGGTGGCTCAGTGGCTAAGATGCTGAGCTTGTCGATCGAAAGGTTGGCAGTTCAGCGGTTCGAATCCCTAGTGCCGCGTAATGGGGGTGAGCTCCCGTGACTTGTCCCAGCTTCTGCCAACCTAACAGTTCGAAAGCAGGTAAAAAAAATGCAAGTAGAAAAACAGGGACCCCCTTTGGTGGGAAGGGAACAACGTTCCGTGCGCCTTTGGCGTTGAGTCATGCCGGCCACATGACCACAGAGACGTCTTCGGACAGCGCTGGCTCTTCAGCTTTGAAACGGAGATGAGCACCGCCTCCAGAGTCGGGAACAACTAGCACGCATGTGCGAGGGGAACCTTTACATTTAATTATTCATAGAGTCGAGGCGACTGGATGGAGCTCAGCCTTTACTGACCAAATGCCCTTCCTGACACCTATGTGGAGTTCACAGCAGATTTTTTTTTTTCTTTGCGCCCTAGCATGGCTGGCTGGGGAATTCTGGGAGTTGAAGTCTACAGGTCTTAAAGTTGTCCAAGATTGGGCACCCCTGATTTAAATACTTGACTGGGAGTCGGAAGGGCCCCCTTTCTTGGCTCTACTGTTAGTAGATGAATCATCACTGCTGCCGTTTGTATTTATTTAACCTCGTGGGTGTTTTTTTTATCGTTTTAGTGGGGTTTTGTTTTGTTTTGTTTTTAATTGTTTTTTATCATTTGAGAATTTGTAAGCCTCCCAGAGTCAATTGGTTGTGCCGGGCAGCTGGAGAAATTGAATAAATCCATCACCGTTCGAACACCGCTGTTAATACGCAGGGGGGGAATAATCTGTGTCTTCTTTCTTCAGATGATCAATGCCATGGATTCGAAGATCAGATCTCTGGAGCAGAGAATAGTGGAACTGTCTGAAGCTAACAAGCTGGCAGCAAACAGCAGCCTGTTTACTCAGAGGAACATGTAAGCATAAAAGCTGCTATTATCTTGTCTTGACTCACACCCATTTGGAGAAGTTTACCAAGCCTGTTACTCATTGTGTAGAGCGTTCCTTTTGATGCTCCTTTGAATTTGGAGCAGAGATAGGCCTGAACAGGCACCTCAGAGAACATCTCTGAATCTCCCCTAATTGCATTCTGTCTGTCTGTCTTGTCTGTTGCCAGAAAGTTTGCCAAGTGTGTTTGCAGTCTTGGCATCTTTATCAAAAATTGCACGAGATATCTAAAATCTTGCAAATTGATTGGAAGGGAGTGGGGGGAAAGGGATTGGATGCTGTTCTGAGGATGCTGGAATCTAAACTAGCTTTATGGGTTTCCGAAACCGAAATAAAAGGCTGCATCAAGAGAGGGACAGAATCAAGATCACGTGAAGTGTGACTACCACTTTATAAGGCCTTGGTAATAAGGCCACACTTGGAACACGGCATCCAGTTTTGGTCACCACTATGTAAAAAAGATGTGGAGAATCTACAGAGAAGAGCAAGAAAGAGGATTAGGGGGCTGGAGGCTAAAATATATGAAGAACAGTTGCAGGAACTGGGTGTGTCTAGTTTAATGACGAGAAGGACTAGGGGTGACATGATAGCAGCATTGCAATATCTCAGGGGCTGCCCCAAAGAAGAGGGAGTCAAGCTATTCTCCAAAGCACCTGAAGGCAAGACAAGAAACAATGGATGGAAACTAATCAAGGAGAGAAGCAACCTAGAACTAAGGAGGAACTTCCTGACAGTGAAAACAATTAATCCGTGGAACTACTTGCCTCCAGAAGTTGTGAAAGCTCCAACACTGGAAGTTTTTAAGAAGAGGTTGGATAACCATTTGTCTGAAGTGGTGTAGGGTTTCCTGCCTAAGCAGGGGGTTGGACTAGAAGACCTCCAAGGTACCTTCCAACTCTGTTATTCTATTCTAACTAAAATCTTGCAAGTTGTGGGCCAGTTACCTCTGAATGACTAGGCTGGTTACGGCTAGGGCCAATCTAGAGAAAAGAAGGACTAGTGTGTGTATGTATGTGGGGAGGGGGAGGGGGGGACGGGACAGCTTGGCTGTCTCAAGAATTCTGGGAGTTGAAGTCCATAGGTTGTAAAAGAGCCACAATTGCCCACCCTTGAGTTAGACTACTTTAACACCCCCCCCTTCCTCCAATTTTTTTTTTTTTAAATCTTTATTTAGGAAAGCCCAAGAAGAGATGATTTCTGAGCTCAGGCAGCAGAAATTTTATCTGGAAACCCAGGCTGGAAAATTAGAGGCGCACAACAATAAACTGGAGGAACAATTGGAAAAAATCAGTCATCAGGACCACACCGACAAGACTCGCCTGCTGGAGTTGGAGACGAGGTTAAGAGAGGTAAAAAAAAAAAAAAAAGTTTGAATCTTCCTACTGTTCGCACTACTGATTAACTACCATTTTCTGCAGGACCGCCAGGGTGGTATCCTTTTTCCTCTGCTGACCAGAAGTCTGGTTCCCCTACCGCAGAGTCTCCTCCTAGCACGCCATCCTTTTTCCTCTACGTGTCCTAACTGAAAGCCCTATCAATTGTGAAGCCAAACAGCAACAGGGAGCCACAGCAGAGGGATGAAAGAGCCACATTTGGCTCCAGAGCCGCAGGTTGCTGACTTCGGAGATATACCCTGTGAGCTGCCAGGGAGGGCCCAACTCTGCTCTCTTCCAGAGGGACTCCATTGACATGGGCAACAGCACTGTTGTTAAAAGCAGCACTGTGCCCCAGATGAAACAAATGAGCTTCCCCGTTAATCAGATGGCATCGAGTCTTGTTTCTCAAGTGCCAGACACGTTTTGGCAGGGTGTAAACAGAGACAAAAGGCTGCGGGGATAGAACTATCAACAAGCACATTTGTGCTCATCTGTTGCTTCCCAAGATTGATTCTGATAGCTTAGAGCAGTGTTTCTCAACCTTGGTAGCTTGAACATGGGGTGGACTTCAACTCCCAGCTGGCTGGGGGATTCTGGGAGTTGAAGTCCACCCATCTTCAGGCTACCAAGATTGAGAAACACTGGCTTAGAGCAATACTGTGAGCTGAAATATGGAAGTTCCCTTTCTTCCACGTTTGCATTAACCAATGCAATGTTGGCTGGCGACCCCCAGGGGGAGAGCCTTCTCTGTGGCGGCGCCCACCCTCTGGAACAACCTCCCCCCAGAGATACGTACAATAACAGACCTCCGGATTTTTCGTTGGGCCCTGAAAACCTATTTATTTCAACTAGCTGGGCTGGCTTGAGTTAAATTTTAAATTGATTTTAAATTGGGTTATTTTAATTTACGGCCAAAATATCTAATTATTTTAAACTGTTTTTAAATTTTGTATGTCCTGTTTTTTACTTTGGCTGTTCACCGCCCTGAGTCCTATTTGGAGAAGGGCGGTATAGAAATTGAAACAAACAAACAAATAAATAAATAAAACCAGTAAAATGAGGACAATAGGCCGCTTACTTAGGGCTGGGAAGAACTGGGAAGCGGTATATACCGTAAGTCTAAGTGCTATTAAGAGTTGTGGCGGCACAGTGGTTAGAATGAAGAATTGCAGGTTAATTCTGCCGACTGCCAGCAGTTTGATCCTGACCGGCTCAAGGTTGACTCGTCCTTCTGAAGTCGGTAAAATGAAGACCCAGATTGTTGGGGGCAAGAGGCTGACCTTGTAAACTGCTAAGAGAGGGCTGTGAAGCGGTATATAAATCTAAGTGCTAGTGCTTTTCCTTTTTTTTCCTTTTTTTCTCCTTCCATCCTTCCTTCCTTCCTCCATTCCTCCCTCCTCATTTTCCTCATTTTACCCACCTCGGAAGGACAGAAAGCTGAGTCAACCTTGAGCCCGGTGAGATTTGAACTGCTGAACTGCAGCCAGCAGTCAGCTGAAGTAGCCTGCAGTGCTGCACTCTAACCACTGCGCCATCTCGGCTCTTCAGGGTTTACTACCTGTTCAGATGGGAATTCATCCCTTTTGTTATTTGGAGGAGGTCAGCTTTTTTTAAAAAAAAAAAAAACCCCAGAGGATATAGGGAATTTGAAAGGTTCTTCGAATGACATTTTTTGTGTCCGTTTTTTTCTTGGCCCGTGCAGTCCGATCTTTTCATCCTGTACTCCAGGGAAGTGCTGAACGTTTGAGCCTTAAAGCAAGGACGTTCACTGCTCTCCAATTTCCCCCCCCCCCCCTTTAGGTTAGCCTTGAACACGAAGAACAAAAATTGGAACTGAAGCGACAGCTTACCGAACTGCAGCTCACCCTCCAGGAGAGGGAATCTCAGATTTCAGGGTTGCAAGCGGCTCGATCGGCCTTGGAAAGTCAGCTCCGGGAAGCTAAAACCGAACTGGAAGAGACCACGGCGGAAGCTGAAGAAGAGATCCAGGCGCTGACGGTAAGCTTTTGAAAATTCTGGGCTCGGGGGTCAGGAGCCGCGCGCTGCTGGCTCTTTTGAGTTTGAAGCGCTAGGAGAAGGTTTGAAGCAGCCCGTTTCCTGTTCAAAACCTCCGGTGAATTTTCAAAGCCCGTGAAAAGGTTTGCCACCCATTTGTCAGAACAATCCAACTCCAAAAAAAAAAAACCTCCCGAGACGAGCGTCATCCCAAATCTTTCATTTACTGGAATACATCTGGGAAAAACCCGAATCTGAGGTATACTGGCACATCTGGGAAAAACCCGAATCTGAGAGTTCTCTGATTTCGAAATACAACCCAGATGTGTTTTGTTTTTCCAGCCCACCTCTTAAAATCGACGATAAAGTGCTACTTTAGGATTGTTCCCCAGTTCCCCAAATACGACAAACTCTCTGTAGCTGAAGCAACGATGCCTTTATTAGGAGCGCCGGCAGCCCCAGCCAAAAGTTTCTCTCACCGCAGGCTAACAAATCTGTCCAGCCAGGAGATGAATAGTTGTCTGCCACATCTATTCATCTCTACCCGCTGCCTTTTATCCCCAGAGTTAGGGTGGGACTTCGCTAGCAGCGATGGCTCTTCCGTCCCAAGGACCGGCCCATAGATTTCCACTGCTCTCCTCTCCTCTGCCTTCTCTGCATCTGCATGTCAGGCACCGGACCCAGCTGTTCCTCCTTTTCCTCATCAGCTACCTCCAGACCTGAGGGCTGACGGATGGCCCAGTCTCCGCCTCCATCTCTCTCTCTCTCTGCCAGCTCCATTCCCTCTTCCCCCTTGGAGCTCTCAGGTTGCCTTGATGCTGACCCCCGACTCCCACGCCTCCTCTTCCTCTGAGTCAGCTGCTGGAGGGGCCGGCGTCCGACAGGCCACAACACAAGGTGTTCCAAAAGGGACTGAAGGGCCTATGGCTGAAAGTCCTCCTGGAATCCCATCGTAATCTCACTCTGATTTCGAAATACAACCCAGATGTGTTTTGTTTTCCCAGCCCACCTCTTAAAATTGACGATAAAGTGCTACTTTAGGATTGCAGGATGAGTGTTCTTTTAGGCGGTCAACTCTCCCGCTCCGAATAAGGCTTCTGCGACGTCTTAAATTCTCCGTAAATCAAAACATATCCCTGGGAGCTAATACCTCAGTGGAGCTCTTCCTTTCGAAAGAGTCCCCCACAGAGATATATCCTTACCTCAAATGCATTACAGGTAGTCCTCAACTTCCGACAGTTCACTTAGTGACTGTTCAAAGTTACGAGAGCTCCGAAAAAGCAACTTAACAACCGTTTTTTTCACACTTAACGCATCCCCATGGCCCGTTGATCAAAATTCGGACGCTCGTCAACTGACTCGTATTTATGACAGTTGCAATGGCCCAGGGTCACGTGATCCCCTTTTGCGACCTCCCGACAAGCAAAGCCAGTTTCACTTAATGATCGTCTTACTAACTTAAGAACCGCAGCGATTCATTTAACGTCTGTGGCAGGAAAGGTCGTAAAACGGGACAGAATTCACTTCACCAGTGTCTTGCTTAGCCATAGAAATTTGGGGCTCAATTGTGGTCGTACGTTGAGGACTACATGGACTTAATAAGTGCACTGACTCTTTTTTTTTTTTTTGGTGAAAGTTTGCTAACATTGATAGGCAGGCTAATTTTTCAGGTAAGTTGCTTTAATTTAGTTCCTTGGACCAGCTTTCAAAAAAAATTAATCCCAATTTTTGCATAAATACTCTGCAGTTTTAATAATGTCCTTTTCTGTCCTGCCCTGTTTTCTGCATCTAAAAAAAATCAGGGCTACTTGTTTTTTTCATTATGATGTTGAAAATATTCTATCTCCAGAACAGTTCTGACATTATTATCCTTTCATGGTCTTCTGGGTAGAAATCCAGATTGGTCAATATCAGCATGAATATAAAAGTCTGGAAAACCTTTTTAACTCTCTCAGCCATGATTTACACTCATCGGTCAATAACGAAATCACCCTTTACTTCTTATCAGAGGTCAAATCGTGTCCTTTCTTTTGGTAATAAAGCAATATTTGCCTCTTTTTTTTTTTTTGCCAAGAATCTGGCACGGCAGACCCTTAGGTAACAGCGTTCATTGCAGTTTTTTTAAAAAACGGAATTCCATTTGGTCTTCAAAAAAACATAACGTAAACTCTTGGTTTACGAGCCTTGGTAGTACAGTGGTCTAAAGCACCCTGTTATTAAGACCAGCTGCCTGCAATTACTGCAGGTTCGAATCTCGCCAAGGCTCAAGGTTGACTCAGCCTTCCATCCTTTCTAAGGTAGGTGAAATGAGGACCCAGTTTGTGGGGGCAATAAGCTGACTTTGTATAAATATACAAAAGAATGAAGGCTATTGCTTAGCACATTGTAAGCCGTCCTGAGTCTCCGGAGAAGGGCAGCATATAAATCAATTTTTTTTCAAAAAATTAAAAATAAAATAAAATAAAATAATAAAATAAAATAAAATAATAAAATAAAATAAAATAAAATAAAATAAAATAAAATAAAATAAAATAAAATAATAAAATAAAATAAAATAAAATAAAATAAAATAAAAAAATAAATAAAATAAAATAAAATAAAATAAAATAAAATAAAATAAAATAAAATAAAATAAAATAAAATAAATAAAATAAATAAAATAAAATAAAATTTAATAAAATAAAATAATAAAATAAAATAATATAAAATATAAAATATAAAATAAAATATAAAATAAAATATAAAATATAAAATAAAATAAAATAAAATAAATAAAATAAATAAAATAAAATAATAAAATAAAATAAAATAAAATAAAATAATAAAATAAAATAAAATAAAATAAAATAAATAAAATAAAATAAAATAAAATAAAATAAAATAAAATAAAATAAATAAAATAAAATAAAATAAAATAAAATAAAATAAAATAAAATAATATAAAATATAAAATAAAATAAAATAATATAAAATATAAAATAAAATAAAATAAAATAAATAAAATAAAATAAAATAAAATAAAATAAAATAAAATAAAATAAAATAATAATAAAATAAAATAAAATAATAATAAAATAAAATAAAATAAAATAAAATAAAATAAAATAAAATAAAATAAAATAAAAAAATATGAATGAACGAACTTGGAAGTCCATCCGGTCTGGTGCTTGCCCTATTTCCATTTTCTTTCTAACTTCTGATGGATCAAAATGGTTTTTCAGAAGATGGGTTTCGTTTTTTCCCCCCTATCCGGTCTGGCCAAAGTGTGGAGCGTGTGGTACTGTGGCTGTGTTCTGTTTCTTTGCTGAAGCGGCTGTGATATTTTTGGGGGGATCTAGGAATTGGGAAAGTGCGGAAGCTCCCCAAAGCAACCCTGTTTTCTGCCTTTGAGCTGTGAGCTGGAGCTTGAAGGACTCAGAGGAGGACTTCTTGCAGAACGAGGGGGGCAATAGGGCTGCAACAGTCTGTCACCCCCATTGATCGCCGGGGTTGATTCGGCTAATCTGGCTAGTCTAGGCAAGTATCCCCTCCCTTGCCCCCCCATGTGTATCCCTCCTGAAGCTGCAAGCTTGGAAGAGAACGACCATCCAGATACACGTATACCAGTCTTTAGTCAAAGGATCTTCTGCATATGTATTTTGTGGGCTTAGCGGAACTGGGGAAGAGAGACGCTCTTTCAGTTGGGAAAGTCCACCTCCCATGTAGGACACTCAGAAGTCATGGATGTCGTGGTATCCGAGGCTTGGGCAGTAGTGAGATTCACCAGTTGTAAAAACTGGTTCGCTTTGTGCGCTCTCCAGAGGTCAGAAATGGGCCCGTTTCCGGACTTCTGGTACTTCCGGTAGGCCTGTTTTTTTGCCCTCCCCAAGCTCCGGAGGCTTTTCTAGAGCCTCCAGAAGAGCTAAAAAGGTCTCCCTGAGTCACCGGAGGCCCTCTGGAGGCCAGAAACAGGCCCATTTCCGGACTTCCGGTAAGCCCGTTTTTCACCCTCCCAGAGCCTCCACACACGCCCTGCACTTACCTGGCATCCAAAATGGGCCGCAGGGAGACTCTGGGGTGGGGAGGAGTGGACGGGGTCAGCCATTCCTTGGAACAACCGGTTCACCGAACGAGATTAAAATTAACATCCGCTTCACGTGAACCAGTCCGAAATGGCTGAATCCCAACCCTGGGCTTGGGTTCATAAGTGACACTGCTCGGTGTACAGCTTTGCCAAAGTTTGGATAGTTTGGATAGCATTAGTCCTGCTGCACTGTATTATTATGATTTTATATAAAACACAGTGTAATTGGCTTTGCAAATGTCTTGTTCTTGAAGCTCTGGAGACTTCCCTGCTAGTTGGACATCCGTAGCGTTTCTCAACCTTGATGCCCTCCAGACTGTTGGAACGACCATTCCATAAAACTTCCAGCCAGCACCACCGATGGTTGCACGGGCCAACCAGAAAAATCTGGGATTTTTTTGGTGATTGTGGCTTGTCTGGAGAGCATCCGGTTGGAGAAACCTGGAGTCATCCACGCTCGGATACGTCAGGAACATGATTTTTGTATGATTTGATGCTAGACTCAAAGGTGCATCTGAGTTGGCGTAAGACTCAAATATGAAGAGACGTCCATAGAGACGAACAGTTTGACCAAGTTCGGATAGGTTGTGATGCTGTTAGCTTTCAAATTTGGCGGGTATAAATTGCCCAAATAGCAATGGGGAAGAAGGTTGGGTGCGTGTGCCATAATCTGTTGGTTTTTTTGCATTCTTGTACAAGTTGGCCTTTGCTCTTCTATGTGGTCCTTTTCAGTGGAGGTCCGTTTTGCCTTCCTTTGAGCATCCTTCCATACCTGTAGAAGCTTTGGAAGAAGGACTTACCGTATTTTTTGGAGTATAAGACACACTTTTTCCTCTCCTAAAAGGGGGTGAAAATTTGGGTGCGTCTTATACACCGAATGTAGCCCCACCCACCTGCTGGCCCCCACCTTTTGGCCTCTGCCTCCCAGCAATTTACCTCCTTGCAGCAAGCAGCAAGAAGAAACAGCCCATTTCACCTTCAGTGCAGCCTAATTAGCACAAGTTGATTGTCCCTTGGGTCGGCCTCCTGACTCTCAGCTGTTTCAGGCTGCAGGGATTGCCATTGCCTATTGCTGCGCGGGCCTCTGCTGCTTGCTGCAAGGAGGTAAATTGCTGGGAGCAGATTTTTTTTTTCCTTGTGCTAATCAAGCTATGCTGAAAACGAAAATGAAAGTAAAGCAGGCTGTTTGCTGCAACGAGGCAAAATTGCTGGGAGGCAGAGGCAGATTTCTTTTTCTTCTTTTCCTCACCAGAAAAGGTAGATGCATCTTCTAGTCCGGAGCGTCTTATACTCCGAAAAATACGGTAGTTAATTCTGTTAACTCTTATCTAGCGCCAATTTAGTGCTGAATGTTAGTTGTCCCAATTCTTGTGCTGTAGGCTCAAGCAATCAATCTTCTCAACCGCAGTACGATCTTGATTCTTTGTGCCTGACAATACTTAATTCATCTGTCGGATGTATTTATTATCCCTAATACCTTTTGATTATACTCCGAAAAATACGGTAAGTCTAAGTTCAGAGGGGGTGGACTTAGACTGTTTGTGGGAACATAACGATTCTAGGCTGATGACTTGTTTGAGCCCCCCCTTTCCTGACTCTGCTTGCCCTTCTAACAAATATCTTTGGACAGGCAAGCATATAACTTGGTTATTTCACAGCGCCAACCTTCAGTTTTATGTGTGGCCTTTGCCCCCACATCATGAATATGAGTGAAGTCTCAAAGGGTACTTTTTTCAAAAGGCAGCTTTCGGACTTTTTCTTGGTTTTTCCTTGAAGACGTTTCGCTTCTTATCCAAGAAGCTTCTTCTGTTCCCAAAGGCAACAGGCAACTGGACTTGCTTGGTTTTTTTTCCTTGAAGATGTTTTGCTTTAAGAAGCTTCTTCGTTTCTGACTGAATGGTGGGAGGATGGAAGGAAGGATTTATATTCCTTTTGCAGGCATCTGGCGGTTAACCCAGAATCTACTCCTTCACGACCGTTAATCGCTGACAGCCAGATGACCGCCAGGAATGTAAATCCATCCGTCCTCCCATCATTTCGTCAGAACTGAAGAAGCTTCTTGGATGAGAAGCGAAACGTCTTCAAGGAAAAAGTCCCCTTTGCTTTTGGAAAAAAACACCTTTAGGTCAACCAGGACCTGGATGACCGAGAATCTCCATAGAATCTCCCTTTAGATACAGTTGAAGCTTTAGCTTCCAGGTGCAAAAGATGGCTGAGTCCGACACTGCTGGATTGTTGTTGTAGTTTTTGCCCAGCCAGGACTAACAACCTGCAGGATCTTCCCTAACCCTAAACCTTTTGCTTGCTGGTAGATTGTTCTATAGTTCATTGAGCAACAGCTGTTGGATGCTGCCTCTGATGTGTGCAAACATTGATGATCAAATTCTTACCTCCTTTAGGCACATAGAGATGAAATCCAGCGTAAATTCGAAGCCCTTCGTAATAGCTGCACAGTGAGTATTCCACCGAGACCCTTGAATTATTTTGAAATCAGAGGATGAGGAAGGGAAGCGGTCCACATTTGGTGGCTCTGTCTGCTCCTTGGAACGTCAAAGGCTTCGAAAGGGGTCCTTGGGCTTTCCCCCGAGCTAGCAGAACCAAGACTGATGTGAATTCTTACTTGAGATCTCCAGAAAAAGAAAACAATATATATATATATATATATATATATTATCCACTCTGGAGCTTTGAAGCCTTCGATCTGGCGTTGGCCACTTCAAAACCTCGCGAAAACAAATTGGAAAAAAAAATAAAAAATAAAATCTCATTTCAGTGCAGCTAATAAGAATGGTTTAAGCAGCTGCCACAAACGATGGGTATATGATATGATATTTCCCAGACGGTGGGAAATAGCTCGTACGCTCGGGCACCCAGCCAGCCTCGATGTCTCTTTAAGATGACACTCCCTCACCCTGCGGATTGAACTGGGAGCAACCCAACCTTCCGCTTTGAGCATTTTGTGACCGTCGCTTTTGGAATTGCGACGCGAGCTGGTTGCGTTTTGGCTGCAAGCTGGGGGAATGGCTGCATGCACGGCTGCCTCGCTGCATCCTTTGCCGCAGGTTCCCCTTGGATGGAAAACGCCGAGCCCACCCTTAGGTGCCTCTCTGCCCTACCTTCCCCCCTTTCCCCCCTCCCCCATCCCCAAATCATGCATGCAAACGCTCTCCTCCACTTTTCCTCTCCCTGCCATTGGCACCTTGAGCGAGACCCTCGCCATCTCTCAATGCTGCAATCCGGAGCAACGCATGCTGGATCTCGCGTCCACGAAACAAACGGTGAGGGGGGCCTCGAAAGAAGCGTTTTGCAATGAGACAAAAAAAAAAAAAAAAAAACAAAACAAAACCTCCACCGGGGCAAGGGAAGCTGACGGCGTTAAAAAAATGTGCATTAGCCGGTTTGGTTCAGTAGAGGCTGAGTTCAGGTGGATGTTTTTGAAGTTGGGGCAGAAAACGTTTTAAAAAAAAAATAATAAAAAAATGACATGTAATTTTAAGACGGGAAGCCCTGCGTGCTTCCAAAGCCCTCGATGTTCGTCGTCCATTTGGTGGTTTTTGGAACCGATGATGCCCAGTTGCTTCTTGAAGAAGTTGTTCCTCTTCCTACTTGCTGTTTGTAACTCCTTAAAAGTAAGTTCCTGGAAAAAGAACAAGGCCCAAGAATTCACTGCAAAGATTGGGCCTCCCGGGTGCACAAATCGCAAATCTGTTCTTGAGTTTAGAGGAGTAGAATCAAGATCACGTGAAGTGTTAATACCGCTTTATAAAGCCTTGGTAAGGCCACACTTGGAATACGGCATCCAGTTTTGGTCGCCACGATGTCAAAAAGATGTGGAGACTCTAGAAAGAGTGCAGAGAAGAGCAACAAAGAGGATTAGGGGACTGGAGGCTAAAACATATGAAGGACGGTTGCAGGAACTGGGGATGTCTAGTTTAATGAAAAGACGGACTAGGGGAGACATGGTAGCAGTCTTCCGATATCTCAGGGGCTGCCCCAAAGAAGAGGGAGTCAAGCCGTGTGCAGCAGCTGCCAAAAAAAGCCAACACAGTTCTAGGCTACATCAACAGAGGGATAGAATAGAGATCACGTGAAGTGTTAATACCGCTTTATAAGGCCTTGGTAAGGCCACACCTGGAATAATGCATCCAGTTTTGGTCGCCACGATGTAAAAAAGATGTGGATGTTCTAGAAAGAGTGCAGAGAAGAGCAACCAAGAGGATTAGGGGAGGATTGAAGGCTAAAACATATGAAGAACTGTTGCTGGAATTGGGTTTGTCTGGTTTAACAAAAAGAAGGACTAGGGGAGACATGATAGCAACTTCCAACATGTCAGGGGCTGCCCACAAAGAAGAGGGAGTCCAGCTATTCTCCAAAGAACCTGAGGGTAGAACAAGAAGCAATGGGTGGAAATCATTCTGGGTTCACCAGAAGTAGGGAAACAAGCTGTTTCCTGCCTCTGGAGGGCCTGGGGTGGAATGGGGAAGGCCCGTTTTTCTTTCTCACCTGGCTCCAGAACCTCTCTATGCATCTGGGGAGGGCAAAAACAGCCTTCCCCATCCCCTCGGAGGCCCTCCGGAAGGCTGAAACGGCCCATTTCCCAACTCCCGGTTGGACAGGAAGTGCCTTTTTTGCTGTCCCCAGCCTCCAGAGACTCCTAGAAAGCCTCCGGAGGGCCTGGAAAGGAGGGGGAGGTTGTGCGCATATGCGCAGGGCGGGGCACATAGTAGAATTATGGGTGTGGGCATGCACATGCCCGAACCTCCCCTGCCCCCCCCCCTCCCTCTTGGGACGCGATGGCAAAAAGGTTAGCCATCACTGCTCTAG
Source organism: Arizona elegans (assembly GCA_022577455.1). NCBI lineage: Eukaryota > Metazoa > Chordata > Lepidosauria > Squamata > Colubridae > Arizona > Arizona elegans. The sequence continues at coordinate 3,978,330 of JAKOOJ010000044.1, forward strand.
TGTATTAATAGTCAGGCTGCAGACTGGCTGCTAAATTCAGAAATAGCTTGGAGGAGGATGTAAAAGACATTCAAGGAAGTCAATCTGGAGAGCTAAAATAGCCGTTACGGCAAACTCATTGACCCAACCTTGAACGTTTTTTTCTTTTTCCGGTGGGCCTTCGATCTTGGTGCTTTTCTTCCTGGGAAGCCCTGGTCTGGTTCGGCACCGTTTCACCCAAACCACGGTGTTTTGCTTTCCTTTAATGAATAAAGAGTGTCTTTTTCATTAAACCCCTCGCTGGTTTATTGCCGCAACTTGCAACTCAAGACAGGACGAATTTTTGCTCTCTTGGTGATATATCTTGACAGAGAACAGGAGGGTGGAGGCGCCTGCTGTTATTCTTAGCCGAAATATTATGCTAAACATGGCCAGCCAAGGGTATTTATGGCTCGTAAGGATGCTGGCTGGGATGTGATTCATGAAAACATGATTGCATTGTATATATAGATAGATAGAATAAGCATGTTGCCTTAGATCTCTTGAATTCTATCCTGTTTCCCCAAGTAAGGAACAGCCCACCTGCCAAAGATCAAGGCAAATAAATTTTCTGTTCTTTTCTTTTCTTTTTTTTTTTCGGCAAGAGAGTCTTCTGCCTAAATCCTCCCATCTCTTGGTCTCTGCTCCTGCCTGCTGCCTGTTTTTCCTCTTCCACCAAATTCATTTCAGAAATCCTGCAGCCTCTTAAAATCTTCCACACCTCGCCACCAACTGACCAAAGATGGCATAAGGCAGCACCGCGTGAGCTGAATCAGCTGCCAAAAAAGCCAACACAGTTCTATCCCTAGCATAAACCGAGGGATAGAATCAAGATCACGTGAAGTGTTGGTAGAGCCTTGGTAGTACAGTGGTCTAAAGCACCCTGTTATTAAAACCAGCTGCCTGCAATTACTGCAGGTTCGAATCATGCCAGGCTCAAGGTTGACTGAGCCTTCCATCCTTTCTAAGGTAGGTAAATTGAGGACCCAGTTTGTGGGGGCAATAAGATGACTTTGTATAAATATACAAAAGGATGAAGGCTATTGCTTAGCACATTGTAAGCCGCCCTGAGTCTCTGGAGAAGGGCGGCATATAAATCAAATTTTTTTAAAAAGTGTTAATAATACCACTTAATAATGCCTTGGTAAGGCCACACTTGGAATACCCTGCCTTTTATCCCTACAGCTGGGGTGGGGCTTCACTAGCAGCGGTAGCTTCCGTCCCAAGGACCGGCCCATAGATTTCCCCTGCTCTCCTCTCCTCTGCCTTCTGCACATCCACACATCAGGCACGGGACCCAGCTGTTCCTCCTCTTCCTCACCAGCCACTTCCAGATCTGGGGGCTGTTGACTCTCCATCTGAGGGCTGATGGACGGCCCAGGCTCCGCCACTCTCTCTCTCTCTCTCTCTCTGATAGCTCCATTCCCTCTTCCCCCTCGGAGCTCTCAGGTGGCCCTGATGCTAACCCTGACTCCCATCCCTCCTCCTCCTCCTCTGATTCGGCTGTTGGAGGGGCCGGCGGCCGACAGGCCCCAACAGCAGCTATGTCAGCATTAGTCTCCAGAAGCCCTTAAGAGAACATTTCAGCAGTTCCTTCTGTGTTCCTCCTAAAAGGCATGCAAAGATCAGACGCTTGGGGCGAATGCTAAAAATACAATATCTTTGGCTTGCGAGATGGATTTCTGAACAAAAATCGCTTCGGGATGAAGTCAGAAGGTGGGTTTCCTGTTAAGGGTGAAGATTTTTTTTTCTTAAACATTTGCTTCTCATGGTGAAGTGGAGAGACGGCAAGCAATTACAGGCAGCCCTCAACATACAACCTGGTGGCCGTGGGGAGGGGGCAACGGTCGTAAGTGTGAAAAAGGGTTCCAAGTCACTTTCCCCCCCCAGTGCTGTCGTAACTTGGAACGGTCACTAAACGAGCAGTTGTAAGTCAAGGAATAACTGTACATCATAGAACCGTGGTGGCGAACCTATGGCACACGTGCCAGAGGTGGCACACAGAGGCCTCTCTGTGGGCACACGCACCATCGCCAGCTGATCTTCTCATTTCCGGCGCGCCGGCCAGCTGTTCTTTGCAGGCACCAGAGTGCCGGAAAAAGGTCTTGAAATGGCCCAGAAAACGGCCCAAAAACAGGCTGTTTTTTGGGTTGTTTTTCAGGCTGTCTCCTGGCCCGTTTTTCAGGCCATTTTTCAGGTTGTTTTTGTCCCGAAAAACGCCCCCCAAACTGTTGTGGTCTGCCAGCAGCCTGTGGAGCTGGCAGCGGAGTCAGACAGTGATGAGGCTGAGAAGAACATGGGCCAGTCCTGGAGGCTGGGGAAGGCCCAGATGAGGGCTCTGCGTCAGAGGCAGAGATGGGGCCAGGGCCATCAGGGAGTGATGTGCGGACTCCGGAGTCTCCAGAGGCTGACAGTAGAGAGGCAGAGGAACAGGAGGAGCCTGTTCCTAGTGCACGTATGAGAAGAGCTGCCAGAAGGCAGGAGTAGCTAAAGCAGAGAGGACGACTCAGGAGTAAGGCCAAGAGATGATTGGCCCCTCCCATAAGGCTTAAAAGACCAGCAACGGCTCTTAGGCTCTTTCCCGGAAAACAACGTTGAGAGAATTGCTTCTTGTTTGGATGTATTTCTTTCTAGTTGGCGTCTTCTGCTTCTGAACTTTTGCCAAGAAAAGCCTTTGGCAGGTTGCCTAATTATCCCAAGGTCGGTGATAAACGGAGGGATGTTGTTTTGAAGAATTTGCTTTAATTTAGTTTGGACTGTGCTGAGAATGAGTTAATTCTCAGCTGTTCTAATAAAGTCTGTTTGTTTTCGAACTGTTTGCATTTAATACTAACTACTTGGGCCTGGGTCACAACAAAAGCGTCCTGAAAAGCGCCCCAAAAACGGCCCGAAAAATGCCCTGAAAACGGTCCTGAAAACGGCCAGCTGGTTTTTGGGTTTCCGGTTTGGGCACTCGGTGCCGAAAAGGTTTGCCATCACTGTCATAGAAGATGCATTAAGCCAAACATGTGTTACGCTAACCATCTGCGCTTGCTGGATTAGGCTATAACTTCTGCCTGTATGGTTTGCCTCCAGGCGCCTCCATCCAAATGTTTTTCTAAGCTGATCAAAAGGATGATAATTCTGTATATTCCTGCTTTTTGCCTCCGGCCCCTGCTCTTTGGAGGCCCACGTGTCTCTGGAAATATAAGCAAAAGCGATTTGTTTGAAATGACTAAATAACTATACCGATTGGTCTATCCGCCTATCTGAGTTACCACGGTAACCTCGAGTGTTGTACCAAGTTTTATAACTAGCTGTAGCATGGGGGGGTGAGGGTGAGAAACCTATTTTCTTATTTATGTCCTCGTGCCTGTTGTCTCTCTTACTAGTAAATTGAAATTCGAACGTGTTAGGCGTTCGATATTATTTTTTTTGCAGGCATTGTTCGTTTCCGACCGATACGAGAAGCTACTCATAGCGTTTAGTCATACCTGCATCCTTGTACAGAAGGGATATGTGAATCAATGGATTTAAACAAGGAATAGTTGCGGGGGCGGTGGAAATCACAATGCATTTCTGCGTTAGCCACATTTCAATTTTGTTTATTTACTTGCTTACTTATAGAACTTACCTTGTTTCCCTGAAAACAAGACCCTGTCTTATATTTTTTTGAACCCTGAAATAAGGGCTTGAGCTTATTTTCGGGGAGGTCTTATTATTTTGGGGCGTGTGGAGCAAGACGGGGCTCCTCTTGCTGTCTTAACTGATTTCCAGCTCTGTCTCCCTAACCCTAACCAGAGGAAATGGCAGGGACCAGCTGCGCATGAATTTAAATATTTTCAGGGAGGGCTTGTTTTCGGGAGGGGGAGGCTTATTTTAGCATATGCGCTCAAAAGCCCGATTGGGCTTATTATATTCGGATGTCTTACTTTAGGGAGAACAGGGTATTTCAGAATTATAATATCAATCTGTAAGTCAACCACCAACCACCAGGAGGGAAGAGTTTCAGTCTCCCCATCTATAAATTTCAAGATAATGGCAATTAACTGGTATATCTAGGAAGAGTAGGAAGGAGGGAAAAACGACCATAAATGTTAATTTCATCCAGTAGAAAGGAAACAGGAGAGAGAAACCTGGAGCCGAGTACTCTTTTGTCTTTCTGAATTCTAACTTGAAAAGTTTTTTTCCCCCCAATGCATTGAAAAGAAAGATTGTCCCTCGAGCAAAGACCCTCTTTTGTGATATCCCAGATCCTGCAGCTCAGTGTTGTTGCTTTCACAATCCTTCCCTTCAAACGGATGAGGAAGTTCTCAGAACTTCAAGCTTGAAAGATGGCCGCCTTGGTGTTCTCCTTGTGGTCCATCTTCCTATTTTCTCCAACCCAGCTGTTAGGAGATGCTTGTTAAAGGTTCCCCTCGCACATCTGTGCTAGTCGTTCCCGACTCTAGGGGGCAGTGCTCATCTCCGTTTCAAAGCCGAAGAGCCAGCGCTGTCCAAAGACGTCTCCGTGGTCATGTGGCTGGCATGACTCAACGCCAAAGGCGCACAGAACGCTGTTCCCTTCCCACCAAAGGGGGTCCCTATTTTTCTACTTGCATTTTTTACCTTCTTTCGAACTGCTAGGTTTGCAGAAGCTGGGACAAGTCACGGGAGCTCATCCCATTATCCGGCGCTAGGGATTCAAACCGCTGAACTGCCGACCTTTCAATCGACAAGCTCGACTGAGCTACTGCGTCCCTTGTAGATTCTTGTTAGCTTTATATATTTATCAAAGGGCGAGAAATAGTTCCCTCCCTTCCTGCCCGCCTCCCCACGCAGCTGAACCAAGAAACCAAAAAATTTCCAAAAAATGGAACCTTCTAGAGGCAATGAACCAAGAGAAGATGCTCTTAAGGTGGACAATATCTAAGCACGGGAGCCACGTCGTCAGGATGTTTTTTTTTTAAATGGCTGTGTGACATTTGCGTTGATTCGCTTTATTCCTTGTGTCGATTCTTCCTCTTGTTGGGAAGAAAACGGAGACATCGCCATTAGTTGGGGAGTCACAACTGTAAGTGGAAAGTTGTGTGCGTTAGGACAACTTTTGACGGAGTGATTTTGTTATTAGTTGGCTCAGTCGAGCGTTGTCTGGAAGCACAATTTCCTTCCAAAATTGTAGGTTTCGCGCTTCAGCCTGTATGTCTTCGTCCAGTCGTTTGCCTCCATTTTCTGACCGGTTTGGTTTATATCCAGCAGCATTCAAAACATCTGAGGTGGGCCGAAGCACTTCATCTTCACCCCCATTCTGCTTTAATGAACCCCAGCTTTCTTTGCTTCGCAAAAGCATTGTCGCCTGGTACTTTGTCTGCCTCTCACTGAAGCGCTTATATTAGCTTTGCCTCTCTAAAATGCGTATGAATGGCGGGCACGTGTCATATTTCACCCCAAGGTGAACCCTAAATGGGAGAGGGCGGCCGGTTAGCTGTTGGCAACACCCTGTGTTCTGACCCAGCTCCTCAAACACGACAAACCCTCTGAAGTGAACTCAAAGATTCCTTGATTAGGAGCGCCGGCAGCCCCGGCAAAACGTTTCTCTCACCGCAGGCTAACAACTCTGTCCGGCAGGGAGATGAATAGTTGTCTGCCACATCTATTCATCTCCGCCCCCTGCCTTTTATCCCCAGAGCTTCGCTAGCAGCGGTGGCTCTTCCGTCCTGAGGACCAGCCCATAGATTTCCACTGTTCTCCTCTCCTCTGCCTTCTGCGCATCTGCACATCAGGCACTGGACCCAGCTGTTCCTCCTCCTGCTCCTCATCAGCCACCTCCGGACCTGGGGGCTGTTGACTCTCCATCTGAGGGCTGACGGACGGCCTAGGCCTCGCCTCTGTCTGTCTCTCACAGCTCCGTTCCCTCTTCCCCCTTGGAGCTCTCAGGTTGCCTTGATGCTGATCCTGACTCCCACGCCCCCTCCTCCTCCTCTTCCTCTGAGTTGGCTGCTGGAAGGGCCGGTATCCGATAGGCCACAACACCCTGGTTTTCCTCTCTTGTTGAAATAATCTCAAAAAGAGTCACATAACAGCTAATCTGCCTCTCTTCCAAGGCCTCTCCACACATCGTCAGTATCCCTCTTACGGAACTTAGCGTCTGTAGTCCACAGTGAGGAGAACATCAGGTTGGGAAACATAAATCCATTTGCTTTATACCGTGGTTCGAACATCTGCAGATCTGGCCAGACAATCACGGGCTGCCAGTTGCTTGCTGCTCTTGCATTCTTCCAACCCGAGGCCGTAGCATGAAAAGTAAACCTCTTAATGTCGAGTGCATCTTAACACATAACAATGGACAGCAGATCTTGAACCCGGGCATGGGTTTAAGCCTCAAGCATGTGCTGTTTTTGCAAAGCTGCATGATAAAAAAAAAACCTTCCAGAACGCCATTTGATGAAGTTTGGAAGTTGGCTGTCGGAAGATTCGTCGGCTTTTAAGTTCTCTGCCTCTTTTCTTAGATTTGTTTTCTGTTTTTTTTTCCCCCTCTCCCCGGTGTGTTGTTGTTCTTTTCGTGTAGGTGATTACGGATTTAGAAGAGCAGCTAAACCAGCTGACCGAGGATAACGCTGAGCTGAACAACCAGAATTTCTTCCTCTCCAAGCAGTTAGACGAAGCTTCGGGGGCGAACAACGAGGTGATTCAGTTGCGGAGTGAGGTTGACCATCTCCGTCGCGAGATAACAGAACGGGAGATGCAGCTCACCAGTCAAAAGCAAGTAAGTCCTCCCCATTTCAGTTTACAAAGGCCGGCTCTGGTACAACTCTCGTTCAACCATCCGACTAAATGCATATTAGATGTTAGAACAATTAACCAGTGGAACAACTTGCCTCCAGAAGTTGTGAAGGCTCCAACACTGGAAGTTTTTAAGAAGAGATTGGACAGCCATTTGTCTGAAGTGGTGTAGGGTTTCCTGCCTAAGCAGGAGGTTGGACTAGAAGACCTCCAAGCTCCCTTCCAACTCTGTTATTCTATCCTATCCTATCCTATCCTATTCTATTCTGATTTCTTATTCTGTTCTATTCTGATTTCCTATTCTATTTCCTATTTCTATTCTATTCCTATTCCTATTTCATTGTATTCCATTCTATTCTATTCTGATTTCTTATTCTAGTCTATTGTATTCTATTCTATTCTATTTTATTCTCCTTCCTTCTTCCCCCCTCCTCCTATCCCATCTCATCCCATTCCATTCCATTCCATTCCATTCCATTCCATTCCATTCCATTCTATTCTATTCTATTCTATTCTATTCTATTCTATTCTATTCTATTCTATTCTTTATTCTGTTCTATTCTATTCTATTCTATTCTATTCTATTCTATTCTATTCTATTCTATTCTCCTTCCTTCTTCCCCCCTCCTCCTATCCCATCTCATCCCATTCCATTCCATTCCATTCCATCCCATCCCATTCCATTCCATTCCATTCCATTCCATTCTATTCTATTCTATTCTATTCTATTCTATTCTATTCTTTATTCTGTTCTATTCTATTCCATTACATTCCATTCCATTCTATTCTATTCTATTCTATTCTATTCTATTCTATTCTATTCTATTCTATTCTTTATTCTGTTCTATTCTATTCTATTCTATTCTATTCTATTCTATTCTATTCTATTCTCCTTCCTTCTTCCCCCCTCCTCCTATCCCATCTCATCCCATTCCATTCCATTCCATTCCATTCCATCCCATCCCATTCCATTCCATTCCATTCCATTCCATTCTATTCTATTCTATTCTATTCTATTCTATTCTATTCTTTATTCTGTTCTATTCTATTCCATTACATTCTATTCTATTCTATTCTATTCTATTCTATTCTATTCTATTCTATTCTATTCTATTCTATTCTATTCTTTATTCTGTTCTATTCTGTTCTATTCTGTTCTATTCTATTCTATTCTATTCTATTCCATTCCATTCCTATTCCTATTCCTATTCCTATTCCTATTCCATTGCATTCTATTCTTTCTATTCTATTGACTTGGTCTGAGAAGAGGTGGTATAAACCACTGCATCTGGTTAATTCTTCCCCATTTTATGGCCTTGGAAACCCTGCCTCAGATTCTTCTAACGCTGCTGTTCCCCTCTCCTACCTAACACGCACCATCCAGAACCGTGCCATCATGTGCCTCTTTCCTTGAAGAGGTTCAGTAAATGTTAAGAACCTCTTGGCAAGGAATCTAAAGGAGCTTTATTTTAGACTAGGATTATACTCTCGATTATGAGTGGTGCGGTGGCAGCACTCATCTCACAGTCAGGAGGCTGTGAGTTCGATCCTAGGTAGAGGCAGATATTTCTCTCTCTCGGCACATGAGAATGTATCTGCTGATTATAACTCTGTACTGGCGACAGGAAGCGCATCCGGCCAGTAAACCCTCAGCTCCATTCAGTTGCCCAGACTCCACTCATTAAAAGGAGGTGATGGTTATGCTCTCGAGCTGAACTTCACAGGGGAGAAAAAAAAAAATCTGCTGGGGATTTATTTTTAGACCATGGAGGCCTTAAAGACCACCTGTACTATGCTGGAGGAGCAAGTGATGGATCTGGAGGCTCTGAACGACGAGCTCTTGGAGAAGGAGCGCCAGTGGGAGGCGTGGAGAAGTGTTCTGGGAGATGAGAAGACCCAGTTTGAGTGCCGGGTGCGGGAACTCCAGAGGATGTTGGATACGGAGAAGCAGAGCAGGTACGCGTTCTCTTCAGTTTGGGTTTTGGGTAAATGCAAAACGGTGGAAAAGGAAGGGGGGTTGAAAAACAGGATGTTAAAAAAATCCACGAGAACCTCTGGAACACAGTGAATTCAATAAAGGAGAACATCTGTAGCTCAGGGTTGAAACGAGGGGTCCTTGGCACTCTCTGAGCTTGGTGGTTTTCTTGCAGACGTTTCATTACCCAGCAAAGTAACATCATCATGTGTTTGACCTCGGGGAGGGCGGGAGGGGGGCGTGGCCGGAGTGGGCATTACTTGTGTTGAGTGGCACTTGGGGTGGCCAAGTTGCTAAGCCAGGATTTCCCTCAGACCCTCCCTCATTCTAATTATTTCCTTCCTTCCTTCCTTCCTTCCTTCCTTCCTTCCTTCCTTCCTTCCTTCCTTCCTTCCTTCCTCCCTCCCTCCTTCCCTTCCCTTCCCTTCCCTTCCCTTCCCTTCCCTCCCTCCCTCCTTCCTTCTCTTCTTTTTCCACCCTTTTTCGTTCTTCTTTCTTCTTCCTTCCCACCTCCTTATTTTTCCTTTCTTGCTCTGTTCCCATCTTCCCTTCTTTTTCTTCGTCTTTCCCTTTTCTCCTTCTCTGTCCTTTCTTGCATGCTCAAATGCAAAAGGGGAAACATTTCTCCTTTTGTTTTGTTTTTAGTTTGTTTTGCTAGCCCTCCGCCAGCGAAAACGGAGCCCGGGGGAGTCTGCGTCTCCACCACCACCCCTACTCCCCCTGAGCTCCGTTTCAACTGGCAGAGGAACCGCGGGCCAGTCCTTCGCTGTTTCCAGGACAGCACCACAGGCCGGATCCGGCCCCCATGTCTTGAGTTTTGACACCCCTCTTTTAAACCAAGTATCTCTTCTCAAGATGAATTTACAGCGTAGTATTTTTCCGGTCGCTTTTTCAGAAAGGAAACATGGACGGGGGAACGGGGAAAAGGTTTTAAAGAGTTTCAGGAAGCCAGGCTGTTCCAGCCTCGCTTTCTAAACCCAGTTATTCTTGGGCTCTTGATTAACATATAGGCTATATACAGAACTTTATGCAAGAGCTTGACGTCGGGATACAGGGATTGGCTATTTGCCAGCCTCCTTCATATAACCGACGCCATCTGGCCCTCATTTTTCTTCCGGATTCTCACGGTGCCAACTTGGTTCTCGTTCAGCAGAGAGCAGGTGTGGATAAGATGTAGGAAACCTAGGAAGAAGCACTTGAATTGCCACTTAACCACTTTTTTTATATAAAGGGAACAATGTCATATTGCATTACAGTCTGGTTTGGAAGCATTACTGCTTCGGACAGACAGGAAGGCTGTACGAGAGAGTGGTGAGGACAGCAGAAAATATTATTGGGAGTTCACTTCCTTCTATCCAGGACATGGCATATAAGCGATGCTTGAGCAGGGTCCCCAGGATTGTGTGGGATGCTACACATCCTCTTCGTGACCTGTTTTCCTTCTGGGAGGGGTCATCGTGGTATCAGAAGCTGAACATCCAAAGTCAGGCACTGCTTTGTTCGCTATAGCATCAGCCTTATGAACTCTCAAGTTTCCTCTTCCTGCTATGTATTCAGGATGGACAGTGATTAATATTTATATGTATTTATATATTAGGGCATACCCTGATTCCCCCAAAATAAGACATCCCCCTGATAATAAGGCCAACCGGGCTTTGGAGCGTATGGCAATAAGGCCAAGGGCTTATTTCAGGGTTCAAAAAAAATATAAAACAGGGTCTTATTTTGGGGGAAACACGGCAGGTATATATGTATGTACATAGTATGTGAATGTGCATGTTATTATGCATGTATACACTTTTGAGAGCAGGTAACAAAGATTATCTATCAGCTATCAGTTGTTTGTCTGTCTGTCCATCCGTCCATCCTATCTATCTATCATCTATCACCTATTTATCTCTCTATCCATCATCTCTCTATCTATCATCTATCACCCATTTATCTATCATCTCTCTCTCTCTCTCTCTCTCTCTCTCTCTCTCTCTCTCTCTCTCTCTCTATCATCTATCACCTATTTATCTACCTATCTATCATCTATCTATCTATCATCTATCGTCTATCTATCACCTATTAATCTATCATCTCTCTATCATCTATCATCTATCTATCACCTATTAATCTATCATCTCTCTATCTATCATCTATCACCCATTTATCTATCATCTCTCTCTATCATCTATCTATCTATCTATCACCTATTTATCTACCTATCTACCATCTATCTATCTATCATCTATCTATCACCTATTAATCTATCATCTCTCTATCTATCATCTATCGTCTATCACCTATTAATCTATCATCTCTCTATCTATCATCTATCGTCTATCTATCACCTATTAATCTCTCTATCATCTCTCTATCTATCATCTAGCTATCTATCAAATGATGGCTTTGTGACCTTCAAAAGAAAGGGTTTGGCTCTCTGCAAACTCCTTTCCTACTGATTCCATTCTTCTTGGGATCCTGGAAGGGAAGCAGACCGCACGAGTGGTATCAAGTCGGTGCTTATTCTCTTTCATACAGGGTGCGAGCCGACCAGCGAATCACGGAATCCCGCCAAGTCGTGGAGCTCGCGGTGAAAGAACATAAAGCGGAGATCTTGGCTCTCCAGCAAGCATTAAAGGAACAGAAGCTCAAAGCTGAGAGTCTCTCTGACAAGGTCGGTCGCTTAGCCAGATTCACGTAACCATTGTGTGACTAACTTAACAAATGCAGCGATTCGCTTAACAATCTTGTGGAGAGAGGTGGTAAAATGGGGCAAAACTTACTTAACAACTGTCTCGCTTAGCCACAGAAATTTGGGCCTCAATTGTGGTTGTAAGTCAAGGACTGCTTGTATTGGCTGATGTTGTCCCAGAAAGCTCGGTTTCTTTTTGTGATGACCTGGGGCGTGGCAAAAGACAACACAGCCAGAGAATAAGTATGAGTCCCTTTATGAGCTCCAACTTTGCCCCCAACATCCCTTTTACTCTCCGGTCTGGAGAAAAACTCTCCCACAAACCTGTAACAGGCTTTGTCTGAAAATACTCCAGTCCAAGCGTTATAAACAGAAAACATCCAACTATAAATCCAACAAGGCAAGAAAGATAAGGTAATTAATCCAGCAGGGCAAGCAAGATAAGGAGTTCCAGAAGTGAAATAGCACGGCAGTAGATTGGGCAGTAGATTGGGAGGTAGAATAGGTTGGGAGGATGCCAGGAATTCAGATAAAGCAGTTAACATAAGATGAACTCAGTGTTTGTTCCATCCCATTTGTCTCTCCTTTAAACTCCATCCCCAGGTGTGCCTTGTGAAGGGAATCGGGGCCCTTTCCTCCCTTGTAAGCCACACAACACACCTTGCTCTCTTCACCGTTCTTCCCAGCATGCTCTAGGATGAGAAGGGAGTGGGCCTTGGTCTTCATCTGAACCCCCTCTCCCTTGTTCTACCTCTCCCCTGCTCTGTCCAGCCTGACTTTGCCCTTCCCCAGTTTCCTCCACAGCCAACGGAACCATTCTCTTACTCAGCTGTTCGCCTTCTCCCTGGGATTCAGACTCCGGCGGGGAGGGGAAATGACACTTTTATTTGGCACTCAAGCAAGATATAGGTGGAAAGGAAAAGAGAACATTTATAAGTGGAAAAGAAAAGAGGACTTTTATAAGTGGAAAGGAAAAGAGAACATTTATAAGTGGAAAAGAAAAGAGGACTTTTATAAGTGGAAAGGAAAAGAGGACTTTTATAAGTGGAAAAGAAAAGAGAACTTTTATAAGTGGAAAGAAAAAGAGGACTTTTATAAGTGGAAAGGAGAAGAGAACTTTTATAAGTGGAAAGAAAAAGAGGACGTTTATAAGTGGAAAGGAAAAGAGGACTTTTATAAGTGGAAAGGAGAAGAGAACTTTTATAAGTGGAAAGAAAAAGAGGATGTTTATAAGTGAAAAGGAAAAGAGGACTTTTATAAGTGGAAAGGAGAAGAGGACTTTTATAAGTGGAAAGAAAAAGAGGACGTTTATAAGTGGAAAGGAAAAGAGGACTTTTATAAGTGGAAAGGAGAAGAGAACTTTTATAAGTGGAAAGAAAAAGAGGACTTTTATAAGTGGAAAGGAGAAGAGAACTTTTATAAGTGGAAAGAAAAAGAGGACTTTTATAAGTGGAAAGGAGAAGAGAACTTTTATAAGTGGAAAGAAAAAGAGGACTTTTATAAGTGGAAAGGAGAAGAGAACTTTTATTGACAAATTAAAAGGTTACACAGAAACAAGTTCCATATGGCCCCACCCCAACTTGGCGTGTACTTTTTTTTTTAAATACAACTTCGAAAAGCACACATTGTCATGAGCCAATCATAGAAACTCACAACATGGTAAACCAGTCATTAAGGGCAACATAATTCCTTCATCTCCGGTAGTCACGGTGTACACAGTTCAGCTAAAAGGTAGAAGGCAGGCTAAATATTTCACCTTCTTCCTTACCAAAAATATTCCAAAAGCAATTTGTTAGCAGGTAGTGGTGAAATAGAAAATTTATTACTACCGATTCTGTGGGCGTGGCTTGGTAGGAGGTAATGTGACTGGATGGGCGTGGCCATTTTTTTTTTACTTTTAAAAGCATTTTTTCTACAAATGCTTTTAAAAGTAAAAAAAAAAAGCCTCTGATCGCGCTCAGCTGGGACCGTCAGAGGCTTTTAAAAGCATTTTTTCTACAACCTCTTCGGCCGAGGCTTTTTTTTTTCATCAGAGGCTTTTTTTTTTTTACTTTTAAAAGCATTTGTAGAAAAAATGCTTTTAAAAGTAAAAAAACCCCCAACCTCTGATGATCGCATGGCTCAGCTGGGCATGGGGGGGGGGCGGGCACAGGGATTTCTGCTACTGGTTCTCCGAACCACCCGCCACCATCGCTACCGGATCGGGTGATCCAGTCCAAACCGGGAGCATTTCACCCCTGGTATCAGGGAGTGGGGGGGGGGGTGTTGTTTCACCCACCACATTAATGGGCAAGGTATTCCCAAGCAGGAGGCTGATGGTTACTTAACGAATTATTGTTGTAAATCAAGGATTATTGTTGTAAGTCAAGAGCCTGTAGTACAGTGGACTAAAGCACACTGTTATTAACATCCGCTGCTTGCAATTACTGCAAGTTCAAATCTCGCCAAGGCTCAAGGTTGACTCAGCCTTCCATCCTTTCTAAGGTGGGTAAAACGAGGACCCGGTTTGTGGGGGCAATAAGCTGACTTTGTATAAATATACAAAAGTATGAAGGCTATTGCTTAATGCACTGTAAGCCGCCCTGAGTCTCCGGAGAAGGGTGGCATATAAATTAAAGCAAAAAAAAAAAAAAGGATTTAGAAAATGGGGGGTGGAGAGTGAGAGAGACGAGTAGATTCAGAAAAGATTGGCTTTTCATGCCAGCGTCTGTTGAGACCCGTCCCCTTCCCTGTCCTAACCAGCTGAATGACTTGGAGAAGAAGCACGCCATGTTGGAGATGAATGCCCGGAGCTTACAGCAGAAGCTTGAAACGGAACGCGAACTCAAACAGAGGCTTCTGGAAGAGGTAAAGCCTCCTGCTCCCTACCCGAAAGACCGTGACTCCTTTCTGCAAGATTGAAACTGGCAAACTGGATTTGAATTCCTCCTGGAATCATTCTCTTACCAGCTGGGGGTTTAAATTGCTGGTTTTCAAATTGGCAGCTTGGAGAGGCGCAGACTTTTTAAGTTCCTGCGGACGGAGGGATAGAAGTCTGCACATCTTAAAGTTGCCGAAGTTGGGAAATATGAGTTTAAATTTTGATATAACCCCAAAATATGGCCCCTCCCTCCCTCCCTCTCTTATAATTGTTCTCTGTGTTACTTTCAAATCTCCTCCTTTCTGTCTTTCTCACCTTTCTTTCCATCCTTCCCTCCCTCCCTCCCTTATAAACTTTATCTCTTTCAATTCCTCCTTTCTGTCTTCCTTCCTTCCTTCTTCCCTCCGTCCCTTATAAACTTTCGCTTCAACTCTTTCAATTCTTCTTCCTTCCTTCCTTCTTTATAATTGTTATCTTGATCACTTTTAATTCTCCTTCCTTCCTCCCTTATAAACTTTATCTCTTTCAATTCTTCTTCCTTCCTTCCTTATAATGGTTATCTTTATCACTTTCAATTCTCCTTCCTCCCTCCCTCCCTTATAATCTCTCTTTCAATTCCCTTCCTTCCTTCCTTCCTTCCTTCCTTCCTTCCTTCCTTCCTTCCTTCCTTTCTCTCTTTCAATTCTTCTCCTTTCTGTCTTCCTTCCTCCTTCCCTCCCTCCCTCCCTATTTTCTTCTTAAGCTCCAGACTTTGCTTCCTTCTCTTTTTCCCTATCTCATCTCCTTCCTTCCTCCCTCCCTCCCTTCCTCTCTTATAATCTCTCTTTCAATCCTTCTCCTTTCTGTCTTCCTTCCTCCCTTATAATCTCTCTTTCAATTCTTCTCCTTTCTGTCTTCCTTCCTTCCTCCCTCCCTCCCTCCCTCCTTCCCTCCCTCCCTCCCTCCCTATTTTCTTCTTAAACTCCAGACTTTCCTTCCTTCTTTTTCCCTATCTCATCTCCTTCCTCCCTCCCTCTCTTCCTTATAATCTCTCTTTCAATCCTTCTCCTTTCTGTCTTCCTTCCTTTTTCCCTCCCTCCCTTCCTCCCTCTCTCCCTCAACTCCAGACTTTCCTTCCTTCTCTTTTTCCCTATCTCATCTCCTCTCTCCCTCCCAGTTTTATCATCTCTCTTTCAATCCTTTTCCTTTCTGTCTTTCTCTTAATCCTCCCTCCCTCCCTCCGAATACTATTTTATCATAGCTGTCCTGGCTTTTGTCTCCTTCCCAGCAAGCCAAGCTGCAGCAGCAGATGGATTTGCAGAAAAACCACATCTTCCGTCTGACGCAAGGCCTTCAAGAGGCTTTGGACCGGGCCGATCTTTTGAAGACCGAAAGGAGCGACTTGGAATACCAGCTGGAAAATATTCAGGTGAGAGAAGAAAGCATCACGCAGGTCCCCGAGAATAATTTTATACGGATTTCGCTTTTTAACGTTTCGGCTCAGGTTTGTTTTGGACCACCCATGTGGTGATTCCTGATTTTTAATTTTTTCCCCTTTTCGTGTCGCAAAGGTCCTGTATTCCCACGAGAAAGTGAAAATGGAAGGCACTATTTCCCAGCAAACCAAGCTTATAGATTTCCTCCAAGCGAAGATGGATCAGCCGGCCAAGAAGAAAAAGGTGTGGAAAATATATGAACGCAAAAAAAAAAAAATTAACCAGCAGGCAGGAGGCAGCAGCTCGCTGTCCGAAATGCTAAGGCTGGGGGAATGAAGGGAGCTTCCAGATGGCCCCCAAATTGAGGAACCCAGTTTATGGGGGCAATAAGCTGACTTTGTATAAATATACAAAAGTATGAAGGCTATTGCTTAACGCATTGTAAGCCGCCCTGAGTCTCCGGAGAAGGGCGGCATATAAATCAAATTAAAAAAAAAAAAAAAACCCACTGGATTCCCCCCGCCCCCCCCAAAGGCTCCTTAAGTTTGTCTTTGGACCCTGGCCTCTGTAGTTGCCTTGTGTACAAGCGGTCCTTGACTTAACAACCGGTCGCTTAGAGACCATTCAGAGTTACAACGCCACTGGGAAAAGTAACCTATGACCGTTTTTCATACTTAACAACCGTTGCAGCATCCCTAGAGTAACGTGATCAAAATTGAGATGCTTGGCAACATATTTATGACAGTCGCCGTGTCCCCTGGGGGAGGGGAGGGGGGCTGCGTGATCCGCTTTTGCGACCTTCTGACAAGCGAAGTTGATGGGGCAGCCCAGATTTGCTTAACGACCAGGTTACTCATTGAACGACTGCAGTGATTCACTTAGCAAACTGCAGCTAGAAAGGTCCTAAAATGGGACGGCACTTACTTAACAGCTGTCTCGCTTAGCAGCGGAAAGGTTGGGCTCAATCGCGGTTATAAGTTGAGGACTAACTGTACCATTCCGGGCAAGTGGCTGTCTGGTTTCCTCTTCTTGTGAGCCTGGGTGATGATCTCTGTGAGACGGGCCAAGCTGGGGGGAGAAATTATCTTTAAAATGCTTGACCAGGCAATTGGGGGAGGAGGAGGAGGAGGGGAGAAGGAAGAGGGGAGGAGCGAAGGAAGAGGGGAGGAGAGAGGAGGAAAGGAGGAGGAGGAAGAGGGGAGGAGAGGAGAGAAGAAGGAGGAGGAGAAGAAGGGAGGAGAGAAGGAAGAGAAGGAGAGAAGAAGGGAGGAAAGGAGGAGGAGAGAAGGGAAAGGACAGGAGAGAGGAGAAGAAAGGAGAGGAGAGAAGGAGGAGAAGAGGGGAGGAGAAAGAGGGGAGGAGGGAAGAAGGAAAAAGGGAGGAGAGAAGGAAGAGAAGGAGAGAAGAAGGGAGGAAAGGAGGAGGAGA